>OX380343.1:31483762-32083762 GCA_947425015.1 Pterostichus niger
CTAAACCGCTAAACTTCTAAACCGCTAAACCTCTAAACCGCTAAACCTCTAAACCTCTAAACTTCTAAACCTCTAAACCTCTAAACCTCTATACCACTATACCTCGATACCTCTATATCTCTATATCTCTATGTCTCTATACGTTAAACAAGTATGTAGCACATCAAACAATATTCAACATGAAAGAATATCTTATAGTCCAGCACAATAATTCAGGCCAGTTATAGATAACTAAATTAAAAGGCTTTTGCGTAAGACACCAAGTGTACGAAAAGTATATCTCAATTGTAAACAAATTATTCATAATTTCTTTTCTCATTTTAATATACTGATTTATTTTATGGACTACAGACTTTTTAGACTAATTAAAATATAAATAAATGATATTATCACTTACATTTTTTTCCTGAACGGTGTGATTCTACATTGAAGCGGTTGACAGCATTGGATCAAACAGCCAGCTCGACTCCCGGGACTGAATGCCGATGCAGCAAAGTTGCGTAAACTGCAAGAGCTCAGAGAATACATATAAAATGTGGTCATTTATTTGCTACAGGAACATCATTTCAATTACAGTAGTTTTATATATATATATATATATATATATATATACATATTGTAATAAGATGTATGTTTTCACAAACAACTTATTACAATATATGTTATTCTTAAAGAATAAATATGGTTTAAATAGAATTGTTGTAAATTATCTATTTAAAACATATTTATTATTGTTCTTACATTACTAAGTTACAATAATTTTATTTATTTATTTATTAAGTTTAAACAATAAAAACTATGTTTAAATTAATCAATTTGCAAGAACTCTATTTCAAACATATTTCTTCTTTAAGAATAAGGAATATTGTAATAAGATGTATGAATAACTTATTACAATGGGTACCCTATTTCTTATTCTTAAAGAATAAATATGGTTTAAATAGAATTGTTGTGAATTATCTTCTTATCTTACAATTTTTTTACATTAATAACTAATTGTCGATCTCGACTGACGTAGTTTCAAGAGAAGATGATAACAGCTTCAATGATGCTGCTCCAAGATGATGTTCCAAAGCTCCGGTGACGTTGTCCAGAATGTTGACGGGTATGAATATCAATTGTTCCAAGATGATGCAGAGGCCGCAGGAGATGCCTGCATGTCCGGTGATGTCCCTATCAACAAAAATATATTAGTAACATAAAATAGTTGGATTTTGATGATTAATGAATCTGAAACAGACACTCATAGTACATTAATACACTTCTTGTTCTTCCAGTAGTTTTCAATGATGGTTTCTTTCTTCCTCCTACACTTACCCTATCTTACCTAAGTTTGTCAAACACTATCTTTGAATTGAATCTACGACAAAGCAAACGAAGCGTGCTTGTCAAATTAGCAAAAACGTTGAGCATATTTTGTGCCTACGACCTCTCGGTTCATCGCCTACCAACCTACCCGACTGCTGGGAAGATTTCGCAGTGCTCGAACAGTCGAATTATGTCTAGATCTCCCAATGACTCATTGGACAATATGGTTCCTGTGATTCGATAACTCGACCACCCAAGACATCGGCTTACACCTTCAAGCTACACTCAGCAGCTCGTTCGCAAGGGACTCGCCCCACCCGGATCACGAAACGGTTACAAACTTGCCTCCTGGTGATGGTATGTATGTTGGGGCCCCACGTAGGGCCAGCGTTTTTTGGTGGATAATACAAAATACACGATATCGACTCGTGAGGTTGATTTCAAATCAAACCCACGATAGATATCGATCTACACAATTTCGATTCGTAAAATTGATTTATAGTAATAAATCAACCCCACGAAAAGAACTACACACAGTTAGGATGGCCTCCTATTAAGGCAGCAACTAACTAACTAAATTAAAATGTACGTAGTGAGTAAACAATAAAAACAAACACGATATCGACTCGAGAAGTTGATCTTATAGTATAACTATAAATCAAGCCCACGATACGATATCGGTTATGAAGTTATGAAGGCCTTTAAATAAGGCAGACAAAAGTTAAATTACACGACGACGACGTTTGTTTGCAGACTCGCAGCGACCTATTTAAAATTAAAGTGAATTTGAATCATACACACCATATACACATCTAACATACACTTCAAATACAATATTACTCAGTTTATTTTATTTTTATTATTAGAAATTATTAATGTTATTAATATATTATTATTTAGTATAAACAAAAGTAAAATAATAACGTTTCTAGAATTTAGCAATTTACTTTTAAACCATTAAACAAATATTTATCACATCAAACAATAAATTAAAAGACACCAGATGTATGTCAAGGCTGTGTCTCAATAAAATTCTAAATAAATTATTAATAATTTCTTTTCTCATTTTTTAGACTAATTAAAATATAAATTTTTACTCATCTTTTATTCCTGAAATGTGTTGAAGCAACCGGTGGACAGCGTGGACAACTTGGACATGGCGCTCGACTCCTGGGACTGAATGCCGCATTCAGATAATTTGCGTAAACTGCAAAACACAATTTAATATGAGCATCTATCATTAAAAATACTAAACAATCTTTAAAGGTAATTTTTAATATTAAAGAATAGTAAATGATCAAAATAAAATTATATGTTTAAACCAATTGTAAATAATTTTCCACTTAAACATTCACAGAACATTCTCAACCCGACACACCATCCTCGCTTCAATAACGTTTATTTTAAAATTAATTATTTTCTGGAGGGTTGATATTAAAGGATGAAACTATAGTCAATAGATGAGGAATTGAATGTTGAAACCCGGTTGACTAAAGTTACGGAAAAACTGCCGTTCATATTTTCTCTCAGAAAATTAATAAAATTAGCCATATTTACAAACAAAACTATAGGCAGCCCACATTTTCAAACCGCTAGTAAAATCAAATTATTAAACGAGATTAATTTTAATTTTCTGCTTTGAACCGGACATCAATTATTTTAGGAGAAAAATAATTGTAAAAGTAAAATAAAGCTTGCTCCAGAAAAAATTGTCGCTTAGATTTGGGCCTTTTCCTATACTGCTTTTATAGATATATAAATTTGTATGTGATGCGTTCTTATTAGTTTGCTATGCATTATACAAAAACAATTAGTTGACAACTTTCATATAATTTAGTATACAAAGATGCCATCGAAATACGAAGAATTACGCGAAAATATTTTGTACAAATGTGTTCAAAATAGGCATATATCCACAAGAAAAGTAGCTTTAGAGTTAAAATCTACAACAAGGACTGTTCAAAGGGTGTTAAGAAGATATAATGAAACGGGTAATACACAAAAAAATATGGAAGTGGATGCAAACCTGGATTTGTAAATTAAAATATTGAGAAAATGTCTTGAAGGCTTTGTGTGAAAATTAAAATCTTTATGTGAGAGATTTGGTTAAGAAATTTGAAACTACTAAATCAACAGTTCAGAAAATTAAGCTAAAGAATTCTATAAAGTATTTAAAAAAAACAAAAGTGCCGAACAGGAATACTAAGCAAGAAACTAACACAAAATGAAGATCAAGAAAACTTTACTTTAAAGTGATATCAAAAAAAATTATGTGTTATCATGGATGTCGAAACGTATTGTTAACTTGAATTAAAATCTCGACCAAGTCATTATTATTATTCTGGAAAGTTCAGAAAATCTGTTAGTAGGTAATTGAAGGTAATTAAAATAGAAAAATTCTCAAAAAAGATGTTTGTATGGCAGGCCATTTGTTCCTGTGGCAAACGCAGTATGCCTTATTTTTCGACATCGACAATCAACGGCCAAAGATATTTAAGCGAGTGTCTTGAAAGATGATTATTGCCAACACTATTTTGACCAGATTTGGCAACATGTCATTACACAAAAAAATGTCATTGATTGGTATAAAAGAAACCCCACATATAGAATTTGTACATAAATTTGAAAATCCTAAAAATTGTCCTGAATTGCGCCCAAACAAAAAATATTGGCAACATATGAAGCAGAAGTTATTAAAATATAATAAACCACTCAATTCTGTCGATAATTTCAAATATAAGTGGAAACAAATTACAAAAATGGTACCTGATTATGCTGTACAAATTTTAATGAAAGGGCTGAAAAGGAAATTGTGCAACTTTTGGATGAATCATAATTAAAATGTAAATATATGCTATTATATACTATTTAGTTGTTGATCAATAAAGTCTTCAATAGTTTTTAAAAAATTCATTAATTAATCATCCTTGACTAGCTAATAATGTACTACCGTTATCATTAATGAATATTTAGTAGATTGTCAGTTACTAATTATTCACCATCATTATTATTATTGTTTTTACCCAAATAATTAAAAAATAACAATGTACTTACATTGATGATAATGTCCACGGTGACACCAGCTCGAGCTGCTCCAAGCTCTGGATGGCGGCAGCTCCAATGACACCAGCTACTTCAACATCTTGATGATGTCCCTATAAACATAAAAACAATGTATTAGTAACATAGCATAGCACCCTTCATCATGTTTATTTTAAGTTTCATAATCATCATAACTTTTGAGAGTGAGTATACTAGAAATAGTAAAAGGAAACCCACATTTAGTCATTTAAAAGATACACTCATTGTTTAAAAAGTAATTAAATTAAAAAAATAATTTACTTTATTTAGCAGCGCGTAAGTCTAGTACTAATCGAGATATTTTAAAAGTACAAAAAAACTATTTAAACTTATTTTAAAACAAATATGTATATAATTTAAACGTAAAATAATTAAAATAAAATAGATTGGTGCTTCAATTAATTTAATTAAACGTGGATTTTAGCAGCGAATTGAAAAGTTTTTCATATAAAATTCATGAGATTTTGTAAAGAATATTAGAACTATTCCAAGTTCATGAACGAAACAAACTCTAAAGGGGGTTCAGTATGCACATGTCTAATCTGCAATTGCAGATTTTGGGCAATTACAATCCATCATATTAGTTATTTAATTAACAAATATATAAGTGTTTGGTTAATGACTGAAAATATGTTTACAAGTTAATTGAAGCACGAGATAATTAATGTTTTACGTAATTTACCAAATCAAAATACTTCTAGAAGAATATTTAATCGTCCAACATAATTATTTAGACCAAGGGCTCAATTAAATGGCTTTTACACAGATGTACGGAACGTAGGTTTATATCGAAACCGATTCACTCATCAGATTCATCAAAGAATCAATCTTCAAAAAACATTTTCATAATAAAAATATGATTAAATATAGTTTAAAAGAAGGAGAATTCAAAATTTAAAACCAATTTCAATTATCTTTACTAGTTTAAAAGTTGCAGAGCCGTTTAAAAAATGTTCAATTGTACATGTTTCATCCGACATTTTATGATTTATCTCAGAAAAATAATAAAATTAACCATATTTACAGCCAATTTAAATTTTAAAAAATACACTCACTTGCAAAAGTAATGGATAAAATGATGATAAATACGTACAACCCAATTTAAATATTATAAAGAAAACTTTTAAAACTTATATATTTTAAATATTGGAAACAATTACCCAAACAGGTAAAAGTATTTCATTAACTTTATTTACAAAATACAAGGACTGCTAATGAAAAGAAAAATACTTTTAATATAAGTGATAGAAATATAGTTGCTCACCTTTAATATTAATCAGTAGCAAAAAGTTTCACTAACTAACAACTTACTTGCATGATTATTTTCAAGTGAAATAATGAAAAAATAACAAGTTTCTTACATTTGCAAGAGATGTGATATGAACACCAGCTCTGGTCAGCGATTTGTTTGCAAGTGCGGAGCTCATGCTCGTTGCATGATTACTCAGAGCGACTAATTGCCACTAATTGATTACACAACTCATTACATTGAAACTTACACAACATGTCTACATTTCAAATAAAATATTTCTCATTTAACTTTTTTCATTAATTATTATAAATTATTATTGTTATATTTTTTTATAAAAGTAAACAAATTTAAAAAGTGAAACATTTATATGTGAATAATTTCTCAGTAATGGGTAAAAGGCGTGATTTGATTTATAAATAACTTTCTCACCAATGCCAGAATATTTCCGTCTGATTTCGGCTCCAAGTCGCAGTTGAACACGTACATTGACAATAAACAGCGCCACATCATGTAAATGTTTCTGATCTGCCACGTAGAAGAAAATGAATTCATTCTCTTCTCTTGCTGCCGACATGAAGAGTAGGTTTCTAAAGAGCGATCGTCGTCGCCACCATCACCGCGTTGTTTGCTGTCTGAAATGAAAAGACATATTATTTATTTTCAATTTATTTATCTGAGCCAACACCAGCACTCCAAGTATTTCTAATGTTTTGTTTAAAATATCGAACAGTACTAATGCGTCATCAATTCCCAATTAGCGCAGGAATGCAATAAGAGCATGACAGCTGCTGCCATCTTTCAATGACTAATGTTTCAAATTGAAAAACAGAAAAACCACTCTCTTTGACAAAATGTATTTAAAGAAAAAAAAATGTACCTGGACGTGCGTCAGTAGTGAGTTGCACTTCTAGAGCTAGCTCTCTGGCGAAGCTTATTCTGTTCCTTATTCCTCGACTCCTGTTCTGCAGGTTCCAATCTCTTCTCTCAGGATGGGCCCGAAGATGTCAGCTTGCTCCAAAGAGAACTCTTCAACGAAGGTTTTCATGTCGTTGTGGATGAGTATCCAGTGGTCGCATTTATCTCCGATTACGCCAGGAAGAAAGAATAAACAGTTACTATTAATTGTAATTGCTGATTGCAATTACTAATTGAATATGCAACTTAATCCCAATTACTCAGACACAATCGTATTTGATTAAAACTGCTAACTTTTGTTTAGCTAATCGATAATAAACATGGCTTCCTACCTTCTAATAGCAGTCGAACCCACAGGAAACGCATCATCCACCTGGTGCACAACGGTCAGTGGATGACAGCCGGCGCCAGAGGTGAAGCTGAAAATAAACAAGACACATTCCATCTTAACATTTTCTATTCTATACAGATGATATGTGTTACTAACATTTTATTTTACAATTATTATGAAAAGTACAATTTATTTATTTTAAACAAATAAAAGAACTATGTTACTATAACTCTGATTAGAACATTTATTTTTAAAGAATAAGATATATGTCTAATAAGATGTATGTTTTCGCAAACAACTTATTACAATATTTCTTGATCTAAAAAGAATAAATATGTTTTAAATAGAGTCAAAAAAAATAAAATAATAAAACTAGCCACATTTACAAACAAAACTATAGGCAGTCCAAATTTTCAATCCTCTTAAAATTTAAAATATACACTTCATTTAAATATTGTAAAGAAAACTGTTAAAAATCATATATTTGAAATACTGGAAACAATTACCCAAAAGGATAAAAATATTTGTTAACTTTGTTTAAAAATACAATGGCCGCTAGTATAAATAAGCGTTAAAGAATGATTTAATTAAATTTATTTTTCTGCTTTGAATCTATCAAAAATTGTTTAGAGAAAAATACTTAAAATAAAAGTGATTCAAATTTATTTATATCTATCATTTACTTGAAATATATTTGTATAAAATTATGCCGGAACGTTTAACAATGAAAAATCTAGTTAATCATCCGTATTTTGATTTTTTGTACTAACTGTCACTGTTTCACAATGTTTCAGTAGCTGATAATTAAAATATAAATAAACGACATTTTTACTCATCTTTTGTTCCTGAACTGTGTGATTGTTGCAGAACAAATGAAGCAACCGGTGGACAGCGTGGACAACTTGAGCATGGGGCACGACTTCCGGGACTGAATGCCGAATTCAGCTAATTTGCGTACACTGCAAAAATAATTTAAAATGAGCACCTATCATGAAAAATACTAAACGATCTTTAAAAGTAATTTTTAATATCCAAGAATAGAAAATAAGCTTCTCGGAAAATAAACAAAATAAGATTATATGTTTAAACCAATTGTAAATACAACTAATAATTTTCTAAAATTCATAAAAAATTTATTATTCATATTTTTCTTTCTCATTTTTCTATGTAAAAATTTTAAATAAAGAACAATTTGACATTATGTCCCATTAAATGTGGTAGCAACTAATAGTAAATCTGCATACAGCATACACCACTTATACCATACATCCCATTCTTACAACACAGCTTATTAAACCTATTCATGCATTTTTTTCTTCTTCAATGTTGGATTCTTTGTTCTATGTATAATTTTATGTCTTAAGTTTAATTAATTAATAATGATATTCAGCATATTCTTCCAGAATTTTCACGGTTCTCGTTTGTTTATGTATACAGCATGGCCCAAAATTAAAAATACATTTAAAATGCGTCAATTTTCTTCGCTTCAAATTGAGAATAAATGCATGCATTAAAAACTATTATTTATATCTTTTTAATTTAGTTTAATAATGTAATATTTGTAATTTAGTGGACTACAAACTCAATGATTATTATTTTTAATTTAATATATAAATAAACAAATAAAAAGCATGTGATACATACATGGAGATACATACATAAATAAATGAATATAAAGTTGGTATCATTTTGAAAAGCTACTCACATTTCGTGTAGGTATGCTCTTCTCGGCAGATCATCCTCTCTGATTCTGCTCGCCAACGTCATATTAAAATCAATCTGCTAGAAGCTAGAGCGTCGGCGTCTCCATGGAATACTTCACGCTTTCTTCACCTACACAACCAATACATACCAAATATTATTTACAACCGAAATCATAACAAGATGATTGAAGTACTCACCAACATGAGCACCAGGATACTGTACTGCATTCGCTTCATGGACTTGTTGTACGGTGACGACATGAAGATCTTGTCGTAGACCACCTCGTAGAGCCAGCGCTGTTTCTCGCACGGCGTCAATTTCGTCTTGTTGTTGAACACAGACTTGTCGATTTTACTGTTTGGTGGACAGCTGGAGTACTCGGACCCGTGGACTCGATGTCGGTGGCGCAGATGAGGTGCAGGAAGTAGAGCAGAGTAGAAATTAGCTTATTTGCTTTAGTGGCTGCAAGATCATCAAGTTTAAATTATTTTAAAAACACTCAGCTATAATTTAGGATAGAGTTTAAAGACTTTATAATGTTACTCAAGGATATAAGACAGCCATCACTTAGATCACTCATCTACCTTTCAGATTCTCTTAAACCCATTTTAAAACATTTCTAAAGAATTCCACAAATGAAAAAATAGTCATTTAAACTCAAATAGATATCCTAGAGTTATTTTTATATAATAATTGCATGATGTTTTTAATAGAACTTATGTTAGAGTGCCCTGACAATTATTTTTTTATCAACTATTTATATTTGTAGTACAGCTATCAAATATATGTAAAATACAATAGTGTACAATGAATAAAATAGACACCTAAAAATAGTTGCAGAAGCTGCATCAAAAATTTCATGTGATTCTAGAAATATAATGTTGATTATGATGATTAATAAACTTGGAACAGAAACTCAGAACACAAAACAGTAAAATAGAACAATTGATATGTTACGGTAATTCAGCATATACTTCTTGTTCTTAATGTTATTTTCACTGTTGAATTCTTTCTCAATCAAACCCACTAAGTTAAATATACGTTGCTCGCATGTTTCCTCAACAAACGTTGCAAGACAAGTGAACCCTCATGTGGCCGTTCCATTATTGCCTAGTACCGACACAACTTACGTTCACAAACCACTCGGATAATTACAATGTACTAGAGAGAGATAGATAACCTGTCTAATAGCGTACATATAATACAAAAGTTGTTGCAGGCTCGGACGAATTAATTAGCCTCTAATTGTTTAGACAAGGCATAACAACTGTTTATAGAAGTTACCTTTAAATACACAAGATATACGAATCTACACTTCAAATACAATATTTATAATTTTACTTTTGATAATATTATGAACAATAATTTTATTATTGTTATGTTCTTACTTTACAAACATATGTATCATATGATATCAAGTCGGTCGGTGGATCTTGAGAACCCGGGTTCGATCCCCACAGCCGACAAACAATTTTCTCCAAATTAAATCTATCCCTGTGATTCCACCCCACCACTAACATCTTTGGGAGCCGTGAGTTGACGGCTTGTAACCGCACTTCGCGTGAAGAAATATATCACCTACCGAGATTTGCAGAGTACCACACCCAGTAATGGGAAAAAGGCGTGATGATATATTTATATTTATTTACTTACTCATTAAATTAATTAAAAAATCAACCAATATTCTCATTCTGACACAC
Source organism: Pterostichus niger (assembly GCA_947425015.1). Classification (NCBI taxonomy): domain Eukaryota; kingdom Metazoa; phylum Arthropoda; class Insecta; order Coleoptera; family Carabidae; genus Pterostichus; species Pterostichus niger. Next base: position 31,494,054 of record OX380343.1, read on the forward strand.
CATCCTCGCTTCAACCACATTTCCGTTCCTATCCACGCACGCAATCTTTCGTTCGACATTGTCAACAATGCAAAACTAACATCACTTTCATCTATATCACCTCTAATATTTTCTCTATAACCATTCAGTCCATAAGAAACTCCTACACCATCTGTTCCTAACATCTGATTCATTCCACAACAACTCCCCATCCGCAAATGCACCCTTGCCACCTCTTTACACTCAACTCAACCAAAACATTATTTTTTTATACTAAAATCAATCATCCATATTTCACTCATCAAATCATCAAAATGCGCCTTACTTTCTCTCTCTTCACACATTTATTGAACTTCTTATTCATCACGTAAACTCTCAGCCACGCACAGCTGTTCAATTTAAAAAAACATATTTATTACTGTCATTCGGATTGTCATGCGCCATTTTATTATTTCTCCGAGAAATAGTAAAAAGAATCCCACATTTACTCATTTAAAAGATACACTCACTTTTTAAAAAGTAATTAAAGTATGGATTGATATCGAGAGCTGTTGATAATTTAGTGACACGTTAGTCGAAACCTAGTAGAGATTTGTGTTTGCTAATTGTTTTAATGGATTCCTAGGATTTATTTACTAAATAAATCAATTTACACGATATTTGATTTAAGGTTAAAATAAAAGGTCAAATAATTCGATTTATTTAGCAGCGTGTAAGTCTTGTACTAATAGAGATATTTTAAAAGTACAAAGAAACAAAAAATAAAGCCCCAAAAATATAAATCAAAAACCATCTCACCTGTTTTGAGCCTTCACTGTGCGCACTACAACCATTATTCGCCAAAAAGCTTCTTAAAACCCGGTGGGTCCTCAAGTGCTCTTTTTCTCTTTGGTTTTGTCGATGATTTGTGGTGATTGTAAACATTGTCTTTCATACTAATTGGTTTTAAAGTCGACATGTGTTGTTTTCATTCCCTGACATCTGTCTATGGTTTGTGCTTCATCACCATAACCTAAAATCAACATTGGCAAATTAAATATTTATTTAAAAGATTAGAATAATAACTACACTTACTAATTTTACTATAATTTCTTATTAATTACCAATACTTTACTCTAATTGCCAAAAGTGAGTTTTGACGTTTATATTTAAATTCAAAATGATTGATTGAAAAACTATTTGAACTTATTTGAAATATATACAGGGTGGTGACTCGCTCAGCCGGTCATAGGGATTTAACATGGAAAATCAGTTTTTTGCAATTTCCTGCTTCCCTAATTATTTTAAGCAAAAACGCGTCAAATAAAAGTTTTAGGGCATCAAATTCGCCAGTCGAGTACAAATAAATTTTAAAAAGTATTTTCCTCTTGTTTTAGGATGTTGTAATTAATTAATTGAGAGTATAATTATATCGTCACACTTTTTACCCATTATTGGGTCAAATCACAGCCTCCAAAGATGTTAGTAGTAAACATTCAATTTAAATAAAAACTAGTACTTTAAATATGATTAAATTTACAACATAGAAATAGGGAAACAATTCTTGAATTTCTATTGTACTTTATTTTAATTTGTACCTATTTCAATGTTTTTTTTTTCTACAATAATTTGTGCGACACATATTTGAAGAAATAATAGTAATAGTTATTTACGTTACAAATCTGGTATATAAATTTTTACGTTAAAAGAGTAGAGTCTAGAATTTCAAAATGAGATAGATTTATATTGAGTTTTTTTTGTTGTTTTTAAATGATTTATGAAACTATATCTGTTTGTACCATCACTTGTTTATTACTTTAACAATTGTTGCTGCTCAAGTTATAAATGATTTTATTTTTTTCTAGAAAACATTCGGAAATTTCATTGTAAATATTTAAAAATTGACTGATTACCACTTATCACTGTCTGCTTCTGTTATAGTTTTATTTAATTTCAAATTTGGAAACATCTATTAAAGTAAAACTATTAAATGAGATTGTATTTTTATTTATAAAATTTCAAGAATATTTCACTTAATTTATATAGACAATAACTAAATTAGAATGATAAAATAAATTATAATTTATTCTGTGTTCACACTCTTTCAATTATTAATATTAGCTTTGATGTAATGTAATTGTAAAAGCAATAAATAATAAAATTTATTGCATTTATTTTCATATAGAATTTGTTAATTTTTTAATCATATTTACTTTCACGTAGCTATTACAATTAAAGGAATATATGAATATTGTTTTTATATATTACATTAAAAAATCTTTGTTGTCGATTCATTTGGTTCAGTGTAATAATCAGCGCCATCTATTACATGTTTTCGATACTAATTGTCAGCGGGAATGGCAACGCAAAGCTACGAACACGATTTATACCCTATGAACATTGGAGTGGGATTTGTTGTCGACGATAAGGTTTGTCGACACTATGGACTTGTCGACATTGTAGGATGTTGATGTAGCGGTTTTAGACGCATGGCATGCTTCAATTAAAACTACCACTGTGGCTCCCCCACCACTAACACTTTTGGAGGCCGTGGTTTGACGGCTGATAACTCCACTTTAATTTCAATTATTCTGTTTCTTTCATAGTAATGAAACCAGTGACATTCAACATGTTGTCTTTAAGTAAACGACACTTAACTTTGCGAATTTTTGAAGAATTCTTTTTGTTCCGTTATCAGTACAACGTGTTATATATACTCTTAAAGTTTGATCTATAAGTACAAAAACACCCTGTATATTATTTACCAAGCTATACTACGAGAGAGTGCCACCCAGTAATTGATAATATATTTATTTACTGCATAATAAAATAGTTGTAAATACGTGCCTGTCGTTCACAATATGCAACAACGCGGAAACCACCAGTGCAGTCCGTGACGCCCTCCCCACTTCATGTAGATGCTGCCCCACACACTAAATATAGAGCTCCGTTCGTTGATAGCGACCAAATCATACACAAGTTACATATACACCGTACCTCGAAACCCATCTCAGAAGACACTCCACCACGAATTCTTACGTAAAAATAAAATAAACCACAATCATATATCATTGATGGATGTTTTTTGTTATTTGCAGTTGGTAGCAGTAGTTTCCCATGAGAATAAAATCCACATGGCATATTTATGTAGTGGTACTACTGCAAACACTTCAAAAGATTTATATACTTTCGAGAGTTAAGTGTATCAAATAAAAGAAAACTTGTATTTTAATAGGTTTTAAATTTAATTTTAGATAAATTCTTTCCTGAGTTTGTTTATTTCTTTCTGTATTTGACGTTTGCTTTGTTCGATTGTTATAACTTTATTTGTTTTGTAATAAAATGGATTATTTAGGTCACATACTAACACAATGTTTATTACGACTAATAACCTAAATACTTCTTAATCATATTAGTATATTTTACATGATGTTTCTTAAGTGCTAACATTATGTTTCTTAATTTTTTCAATTAGCATTGTGATTTATTGCAAATTTAAATGTTTTGTAATGATTGCCCAGCACAGACATACACCACCATCAACAGTAACAATTTCATATAGATAATAAATATGCAAAAACATTATTATTTCTAAAAACATACTAATTAATAAATTTCAAAACTTATTTTCTTTAATAATATTTACCTGTAACTGACAGGAAAATAAACATTTGCCTGACCTTTAAGACTTAGGAAAGCTTTGCTTTACATACCTAGTCAGGAATATAACATATTGCCTGCCTAGACAGGTAATGAAAGAAACGTGAGTGTCTAGTACTTAGCAACATAAAATACTGACTGAATATGTAAGTCAAATATTTCTTTTCATTTAAATTAATTTAAAATATTTATTATTTGTTTATAAACTTAAGGTAAAATGTTATACGTAACACGTCAGTAAAGCATCGTACATGATTCGTAAGCTGTTTCAAGTTCAGCATGAAACTATTTACTCATTCTGTAATTGAACACTTTCGTAACTTTTTACGTTAATAACTATATTTAATACTGTATCGTATTTCCATATTTACAGTAGTGATTTAAGTCTGGAAAGTGAAACTTTACAGTAATTAAATACCGTACCGTAATGAACATTACGGTACTGTTTTCGTGTAGTTGCGGTCTATATATTTTTATTTAACCCCATGGTTATAATTGTTTTGTATCATATTTATAAATAATTTTTTATTTAAACGTCTTAACGTGGTCATCTCTAATTTGAAAGACTATAATTAATATATATATATATATATATATATATATATATATATATATATATATATATATATATATATATATATTATGATAAGCAGGATAAGTAATCTTTCTATTATTATTGTAGTTTTGATTTCCGTTTGTATTAATAATGTTAAATTATCATTGTGTTTTATTTTCATTTTCTTGTCTGTTTTGACAAGTCAGTATGGTAATATTACCGCACAAAATACAGTTATTACTTACTTACCAGCCTACTTTTGTGCATGTAAACATAGGTTTAATATCCTGAAACCGGTAAATAATTATTACCGCCCTTGAACAGTCAAGACAAATTTTATTTTAATCACCCCAAATAAGGTACTTGATAAATATATTTAAAAATTTGCATTTAATTTATTTTCGCTGTTGATAGAAAACAATTTTGTATGTACTACGAACATTAAGTGAATTTAAAGCTCATATATTTTTTTGGAATCCACGACTTCGTCTTATGTCCTAAACAAAACCTTCGACTTTAATTACAATAAATTTAATATGAATTTTCACTATTAGTAGAGTACATTTTGAATCTATCACAAGCCTTAAATGGAATTCTCAAAACTTTCGACCTATTTTTCACGACCGGAAGTATTTATATATTTTTATAAATAAATATATCATCACGCCTTTTACCTATTACTGAGTGTGGCATTTTGCCTCATCAGATCTCGGTAAGTGATATATTTCTTCATGTGAAATGCGATGAAATGTGAGTCTGATACATTATGAACTGGAGGGATTTCACATATCATCACATGCATCGCTCCGCACTCCATCTGATTATTTAGCTATCGTCCAGCTTCTCCCAGCACCAGAGCGTCGCGTGCGCCTCGGCGCCGCCTCCCATGATCCGATCAGCAGCTCAACCAACTCATCTCAACACTCCGTGGCTTAGTTTCAGTTCTCGGTCTCGGCAGTCGCGGTCGGGCCGAGCCAACGAACGCATCACATCGCAGCATCCGTGGCTGGAGTTGATGCACGCGCGAGTTTACAGATACAAGTTTAGTTTGTTACTGGCGCGAGCGCCGAAGGATAATATGATCCTGGTGTCGTGACGATTGTGAGTGTTTTTGGTTAAAGACTGTTTTAGTTTTGGTAAGTATTGCGTGGCTATTATTTTTGTTCGTATATTTATTATTTAAATTATAAAGAGATAAATTAGGATATTGCCTGGATTTCAACCTGCGTTCATAGCTAAGTTAGTTTAAAAGCAGATTTCAGGTTCAAATTCTGGCGGTATTCCAATTTTATTTTATTTACATTAATTAAATATATTTACTTAAAAAAAAAACTAATTAACTTTATTATTTGTTCTATAATATATATAAATAAATTTGTAATTTTAGAAATTATTGATATTATTTTATAAAAAAAATATAGCAATTATAATAAAAGACAAACATAAAATAAAAAATAGGAATTTTGAGTGAAGTGCATTAAAACATCGGTAAGATCTATTACCTATGTATCATAGAGTATTACAAACTTAAATCTAAAATTTAATTTATGTATTAAGAGGTCGCGCGTTCAAAATTCGCTAACTTCAGCGTATATCAAAAAAATTTGAGAGTGGTTCGAATACCACTATAAACTACTATTACTTGAAATAAATTCCTGTTGTGCAGATTAACAAATAGAAAAAAATATGCTCCTTATTAAATAAGAAACTTGGGTTTGTTCTTTACTGCCGATAACTGGATTTAAAATATATTAAAATTACCCGTTTGACGCCTTTTCCACTAAATTATTTAGGGGCATGATTTGACGGTTGGTACTCACACTTCACAAGCAAAAATATTTTGCACCAAGCAATAAGTAAAGCAGTGTAATTTTATATGTACATATACAGGGTGCTTGATTTTTTATTATCCAACATATATTTGCTGCTATATTAAAGGTACAAGAAAAATTTAAATTATAAGATTTGTATAATATATAAAAAATAGCGCAAGCTATTTTTTCTATGGCCTACTAATTTTCCAGAAAAATATTTGACTGATTTTTTAAATAATATGCTTTGTATAATTTTGCAAAATATAAATATATCATCACGTCTTTTACTCATTACTGGGTGTGGCAATTTTGCTGTAGCAGATCTCGGTAAGTGATATATTTCTTTACATCAAGTACGATTACCAGCCGTCAAATCATGGCTCCCAAATATGTGTTTTTTTTTTCTCTAAATTTCACCTAAAAAATCAGTGATTGTTTTAAAGGAAACATCCTGTATATATATTTAATTCTTTACTCATAATTTACATTTTTCCTGAAATTTTATTTATCTAATTTTAAAATAAATTATAATTCATGAAAGTTTTAGAATAATTTTTCAATCAATAGGTCATATATATTCAAAACATGTTTATAAGTTATGAGTTATGGAAGTCTAAATTTATATCCGAATATATTTTTAAATGATGTCAATGTTTATAACACTGCGGCCACAAATGCATAAGGTTCAAGGATTGAGACTTGTCTCGAAGAAAATAACAAAAATAGTTTTAAAAATATAAACAAAAATATTTTTATCTAGTACGCCAATTTCTATGAACATTCTAACTAAATATAAAAAATATTAAACTTTTAAAAATTAATCTTAAAGTAAATTCATAACTCTAATTAGCTACTAACAATACTTTTAATATCATCTATAACATCGATTCATATTAAAGCAGGATAATAGGTGTATTATGTAATATACCGGTTAATTTGTAAAGCAACATAATAGTATATTAAAATACTAGTGAGAAAAGGAATTAATTGCTAAACGTGTACGAGTTTTGCAATGAGCCTTTCTCACGTGTATTACTTACTAATTTTTTTAGCATTAAACTTGAAAATTACATTTTTACGTTTGTGATACAAGAAATTTAATAATTATTTTATATAAATCAAAGGAGTTGTGAAAATGCATATCACGTTTCCTTGGTCACCATGTCAAATGACATATCCCTCACTCAATTTAGTTGTGATAGTAACCGTTTTCCTCACTAATGAGGAAAGTTGTTTACTTTCATCACTAGTGAGGAAAACGATTACTATTACAATTAAATTGAGTGAAGGACATGCAATTTACACAAATAATGTTATATAGTAATATTAGTAATTAATTTTTGTTGGGCTATTTACAAAAAAGTTGAATTTCTCGGGCTGAATTGTGGGTGTAAATGTCAACGGGTGAAATAGTATAATGTAATACTAGTGAGGAAAGGGTTTAATTGTAAAACGAGTATGAAAGTTGGAGCACAAGCGATAGCGGGTGTTTCAATAGTACGAGTTTTGCAAATGGCTTTTTTCCACATGTGTTACATACTATTTTTTCAACAGTATACGTAAAAATTATTACATTTTTACGTTTGTGATACAAGAAATTTAATAACTATTTTATACAGGATGTCCCATTTTAATCTTGCCAGGGGAAACGTGAAACGTAAGGTTAAGGTTTTGATGTCAATTTACAATTAAAAAACTGTCAGGATCGCTTCAAATGAACTCTGTTTTAATCCTTTGGAGCCGTAAAATCAAACAAAGTTTGATTACTACACAAAAAACCAAAAATTCTTAAAATGAAAATCGTCGCAAGTTACTCTAGACAAAGAAGATTTGTTTGAATAATACTTGACGGACTTAAATTATTTAAATAAATTACGTTTCACGAAAAAAAAACAAGTTTTAGCGTTTACAGCGCCAGCTGTTGCAAAAAATAAAAAAGTTCCCGGATAAAACCTACATAGTTTTTTATGCTCTTTTCAAATCTGCAATAAAAAATAGGGGGTTCCATTAAAGAATTCAAAGTCACCCCCCTTATCCACCCCCTGGGGTGTTGGGGAGTGAAATTTGTTATAGCATCGAACGTTTCCCTCCAAACCATCAAACTTTTATTCGGAAAGTTTTTTTGTCTGATGTACTCGTTGAGAGAAATTCCCCTGGCAAGATTAAAATGGGACATCCTGTATATTTAAAGAAATTTTATTTGCAAATACTCATCACGTTTCCTTTGTCACCATGTCATATTACTCTTCCATTACTCAAATTAGTTGTTATAGTTACCCATTTACCGCACTAGTGAGAAAAGTTATTTACTTTCATCACTAGTGAGGGCAACGGTTACTATCACAACTAAATTTTCACAAGAAATATTAAAAAATAATTTTAACCAATGACAATAGACCGAATTGAATAAAAAATGAAAATTTAATTTAACACATATTTTTACTGGTTAAAAAGAAAATTACAGACTATACCCTTAAATAAGTTAAATGCTGATTAACACTCTGTTTTTAACTTATTTCATAAAATGAAAAAAATACGAATAATACTACTGACTAAGTCAATTAGTTAATTACGGAATCAACTGGTAAATTCATTATTTTTGTATTAAATAAACCGTTGAATACAATGCTGCCAAAACATCGTTTTCAACTGAAATAAATACACAATTCTAACATAAATTAATCAAACCATACATATTTTCATAATTCCTCCAGCTCTTTCATAAATAACATAACCACACATCAACATCATACATCATTGCCAACTCAAGCACAGATCATTTTTCACTTTCATCACCGTACAAACGTACCAACGTTACAACGTTCAATTTCCCTTTCAATACAACGGCGCCATTCTCACCACAACATTGCTAGTTATTCTGAGCGAATATAATGAATAAAACATGAATAAATCTGTACAAGTCACCACACATGAGTATGAAGAACACAAGCAATGACACTGTTCTGTGATAAGACGAAAGCAGTTCCTGGATTATTTTGTTTAATCTCTTGGCAACAGATTACACGAAGGTCACTGGCAATTTGTTCCACACAGAAGCAGAAATAGAATGGGACAAAATCAAATCAGAATGAGGGTTCTTTTTGTTTTAGTGTTGGTACTTATCAATGTGTTTGTCACTACAAATTTATTTAGATGGCTTTCCTTATTTTTCGTTTTTTCTTTTTGCATATTGATCTTGAAAGTTGTCTTTTTAAATATGAAAGATGGAATAGAAAGTAACTATTTCTAAAATCGAGAAAAAAAAAGTAAAAATAATGTAAAATATAAATACTGCATTCTCGATAGTTTAATTTTAGTTTTGCACTATTTTTATTTATTTATTTCCTTGGAGACCATTTACAATTTAATAACATGTTATCGAAATTTTGACACCTATCAAAATAATGTTTAATTTTTACTTTTCCTATTAAACAGGATGTTCAATTTAAGTGTGCCACTATTGCTATCTCGAGAACTATAAGAGCAACAAGGTTGCTTAAATTAAACAACAATTTCTATTTTACAAAACTATTAAAATGAGCAAAAAAGTATTTTTTTTCTACAAGTAGTTCTCAAAATACGGAACACATATAGGGTGTTTCTATATCACTGCATGAAACTTTAATGACATATATAGTTTGATATACTGATTATAGAACAAAAAGATCGCAAAAATTATTTATAATTATGTTACAACAAAGACAAAATTAATTGTCATCCATACACTTGGTGAAACTAAGTTTAATAAAATATAATCTAAACACATGGCTAAGTCTCACAAAATTCAGCTTTCAAGTCACCTTATGAGGGCATCGTCAGAGGCTGGCCAGCACAGTTAGTAACCATAGACGCGTTTATATATTATAATTATGTTAATGAAATAAAAGTATAAACACTGCGTACAAATAATCATTTATTAATTAGTTATTATGTAGGTACCTGGTACAAAGCTTTATTTTTTTTTATTTGAGTACCTAGTCTGATTTCGTATACGGTATTGAAAAGGTAAGTTGTTGTGGGAGAAATTTAAGGAAAATGTATAGCAACAATGAATTAGTGGATATGCTGTTAGTGTATGGAGAAGCGGCGCAAAATTCCAAATTAAACTAGTGACACTAAAAATGTTCGCTAGGAATAAAATACCCTAATTTTTGCGAATTTTATGGTCGGCATGTTACTGTGTAAGTAATCGAAATCTGCAAACATACTTTCATATAGGAGATATAATAGAGGTACAGCATTTTTTTATGATCGGAAATTAAGATTAATCGATTTTTAATTGTACAAAACAAAAATGTAAAAAAAGTTGATAATAGTTATTTATACAACTAGTAAAAAAGTGTTATAGACGAAAGTATTTTGCAAAATGAAATTAGATTGATTTTATGAAAATAAAAATTAAAAGTAAGTTTGCAGATGTCAATATTATAATTGAAAATTTTAAATTATCTTTGACAGCTGGTAACCGCACGTCACGCGATAAAATACATCACTTACCGAGATCTGCAACGGCAGATACCACACCCAATAATGCGTAAAAGACGTTATGGTATATTTATTTAATTTGTTTTTATATTTATTTATAAGTATCTGGTTGTTTTAAAAACAATTTTTATATATATATATATATATATATATATATATATATATATATATATATATATATATATATATATATATATCAAACCAACTACTCGACGATATGTCCTTTGTATGTCCGCCACGAGCGGGACCTGAACCTACGACCTTACGGTCGTGAGTCAGGCCCTCAACCCGCGCGGCCCTCATGCAGGACATAAAACAAATTAATCACTATAATATTGTGATAAAATATTCATTATTTATCTCATACAGTCAATGATTTTACTATGCCTGATTAAATCAATTCTTAATTTAAATAGAAACAAAAATCAACCGTAATCGAGATTTGAACCCAAGTCTTTTTAACTATTTGAAAGGTCGTGCATTCAAATTTCGCTGATTTCAATTTACGAGTACATAAAAAAAAATCACAATTGTGGATTCTACTATAATCTGCAAGCTGCCTGTACTGTAATAGGGATTAAGTTCCTGTTGTGCCGAGTATCAAAAATTAAGCAATTATGTAGGCCTTGGTTTGTCATTCTGACCTGATATGAATATAACTCTTTATTTTTTGTTATGTACAATGTAATGTTTGTTTATACATGTTTATAGAGCAAAATATGAGACGACAAACAACATATTTGAAGAATTGAGTTCATTTTGATTGATTTATAACCAAAGTGAGGTTACCTCGACTACTGGAATTCATATATGGCAATGGATTGGTACGAGTGCTTGAATAACAAAGTTGTTTCGATAAATGTCTTAGTGCAGAAGAGCTAAATTAAGGTAAAAAACAATTTATAAATTATTCATTTCTCTTTAAAGTAGTACTTAAATAATCAGATTTAAAATTTAATAAAAAATAACTCTTGAAATCATATAAAATAACTTAATTTTAAACAAAACATTAAACATCTACAAACCAAGGTCACCACTAATTCACGTACAGCTACTCATAATTACAAGTGTTGCCAACTGTGGCAAAAACAAATTCTAAAACCTAACTTAAATATGGCTAGTATCGACGAAATTAAAAAACTACTAGAATCACAAACCCTTTCAATAAATAATCAAGTTAATAAGCAATTTACGGAACTCAAAGAGTCAATAAATAAATTTAATAAGATATCACAAGAAAATAAAGAACGGTGTGAGCTCTTGGAAAAGGATATAGAGGATAAAGAAACTAGGATTCAAACCCTAGAAAGAAAAATAAGAGAGAAAAACTTAATTGTATATGGCATTCCGGAAGACAGAAATGAAAATTTAGAAGCGAAAATATTAAACTTAATAAATAGCAACTTACAAATTAACTGGGTTACAACCGAAAATATTGAAAACATAAGACGATTAGGAAGAAACTCAGGAAATGCAAAACCCAGAGCAATATTAGTCGAATTTAATTCCAAACGTGTGAAAAAAGAGATTTTTAACAATGTCAAATATCTGCGAAACTCTGGACTTGCTATTGATGAAGACTACCCTCCAAAAATAATTGAAGAAAGAAAATTGCTTAAAAAACACCTAAAGAAGGCTAAAGAACTGGGATATAAAGTTCAACTGAGATATAACTCACTCATAGTTAACGGCAATGCTTACTCTGCCCAGGATCTTAGTCACGAAGAATATACTGACAACATCCCTTATATATATGAAACAAATACCAACAGAAGATTGTCCACCTCTTTACCAGTCATGAATCCCAACTCATCTAGCTCAGATAAAGAAGCCGACAATATAGAAAAAGAAACAAATTCACATTCTGTAAGCAAACAAAAAAATGCAAACTTAAACAAAGCAACCGGATCACAAGAAAACAGACAGTCACGCAAGTTAGATACACAAGAACATAAAACAAACGAACATGCTAACAACAAAAAGTCTGTTAAATCTAAACAACCAACAGAAAAACAAAATCTGGTAATCAAGGGACCCTTAGATAGTCACTTCAAGAGATCCACTCGCTCTAATTCGGTCTCAAAAAACGAAACAGCAGACGACCCACAGATACCAAAGTAATATTCTGGAACATAAACGGACTCAAGAACATATATAACTTAACCAAAGAAGAAGAAACAATTATACTAAAGTATGATATTGTCGCACTTACAGAAACATGGGCAAATTTCGAAATCACAGAGCACCCACACTTCTTGACTCACTATAACTGTCACCAACAAAAAGCAATAAAAGAAAAAAAAACTGGACGATCTATTGGCGGACTCGCAATATACATTAAAAATGATATAACAAGAACAAAAATAATAGACCAAGACCTACATTGGATTTTTTTGGAGATCAAAACCGCCAAAACAAATCTCTTAATCGGACTGGTGTACTTCTCCCACAGCTACGAATACACAACACTGCTTGAGCTTTACAAAATTACTCTGCAAAATTTAACTGATATCTACGCGAGCCATGCTATACTATTAGGAGGCGATTTTAATGCGAGAGTTGGAGAACTAAACCAGGTAGAAGAAATTTTAGTACAATATTCGACTATCAGTAGCACAAGAACAACAACAGATGACAAAATTAACAAGAAAGGTAAGGAGCTAATTGAGATAATGGAATCAGAAAACCTCATACTACTAAATGGCAGAACAGCAAGCGACACCCCAGCGAACGCAACCTACGTCGGATCAAACGGTACAAGCATCATAGATTTAGTCTGGATTAACCTTAACGCCTTACAAATACTGCTAGACCTTGCAATAACAACTAACGTAACGGTATCAGACCATTTGATCTGCTCAGTATCTCTACACAACATAAGCAACAACTATAAAAACAAAGTAAAAGAACCAGGAAAAATCGAGATTATAAAAAAACTAAACTGGGATAATAACAAAGAAACAGATTTCGCCAACGAAATGAACAAACGTATGACAATTATAACAGAAAACGATACCATGGAAGAAATGTACCAAAAACTAATAAATGAAATTAATCTTGCCTCAGATAGTCTTGGATTAACTACAGAAAAAACTATCAGTCATCCAAGAAAAACATACATTAACAAGAGTAAACCCTGGTACAATAACACACTGTATACCCTAAAAATAAAAGTTAAAAAATCTCTTAGACAGTGCAGAAGCAAAGGCTACGATAAAACCAGCCTGCAAAACTATAATCAAGCCAAGAAAGAATACCGAAAAACCCTAGAACTTAAGAAGAAAGAATATAAAGAAGACATACAACACAAACTGAATAGCATAACAAATACTAAAGACTTTTGGAACACATTAAAACTCTTCTATCCAAGAAAACAACAACAACAAAATGCAATAGATTTAAAAACCTGGGAGCGATACTATTATAATTGGTTTGGTGAAAAAATATACAGATATTGCAGCTTCATAGACGCCCGACATCCCTATCTAGACGCAGAAATATCTACGGAAGAATTTAACTATGCTATTCAGAAACTAAAAAGAAATAAAAGCCCCGGTTGTGATGGCCTAATCAACGAACAACTAAAAGTATTACCAGAAATTTGGAAGGAATACCTCTTAAAAATGCTAAACAAATTCTTATCATCAGAAGATATAGCAGGCGATATGAAAAAAATTAATCTGACACTATTACACAAAAAGGGCGACAGAACAGACGTGAACAATTATAGAGGCATTGCATTGGTAAACTCCTTGACTAAACTGCTAACATTTATAATAAACAACAGAATACAAACATGGGCAGAAGAAAACAACATCCTCCCCGAGGCTCAGTCGGGATTTAGGAAACAGCGATCATGTTCTGACAATTTATTCGTTATCGATTCAATAATAAGATCTCGCATGATTACGCACCAAGAGGGAACATTTTGTATATTCGTTGATTTCCGAAAAGCTTTTGATGCAGTAAACCATGAAAAACTTTGGATCAAAATTTACTCACTGGGAATATCGGGGAAAATTGTTAGATTACTGAAGAACATATATGACTACGCAACCCTACGAATACGAATAAATAACGAAGTATCTGAACCCATACCTATTACTAAAGGAGTGCTGCAAGGGGAGTGTACGAGCCCAATATTATTTGCCCTGTACATCAACGATCTAGAAAAATATTTTAGGGAAAGCAATCTAGAGGGAATTTTCATAAATCCACAGCAAGATATTTTATCGCTTCAATATGCTGATGATTTGGTCATCCTTGCAAGATCACAAAGCGACATTCAGAAAAAATTAAATGCTCTGGAAGAATACTGCAACAATTTAAAGCTAGAAATAAATCCAAATAAAACACAAATCGTCCATTTTCATACAGGGCGCCCTACAAAATTAAGATTCACTTATACTTGTCAAAATAACGAAATAAAACTTAACCCTCAATATACTTACCTAGGAGTGACCTTATCAGCATCGGGACTATATAATGCACACGCCAAACAAACAGCTAACAAGGCGAACTCTATCACAGGGGCTATAAAAACAACGACCGCAAAAAGCAAAGTATATAATTGGAATACTTGTATGAAACTGTTCAATTCCCTATTGCTCCCTTCAATACTCTTTGCATCTGAAATATGGGCAATAAATTGTGCTGACAACATAGAAAAATGTCAAATGGTCTTCTTCAAAGCGTTCCACCATTTACAAAGAA
Source organism: Pterostichus niger (assembly GCA_947425015.1). Classification (NCBI taxonomy): domain Eukaryota; kingdom Metazoa; phylum Arthropoda; class Insecta; order Coleoptera; family Carabidae; genus Pterostichus; species Pterostichus niger. The sequence continues at coordinate 31,509,240 of OX380343.1, forward strand.
CTACACCTAACTATATTATAAGAAGAGAGTACGGCATAGAGAAACTAGAAGTGGCAGTAGTAAAGAAATTATTAAATTGGTGGTATAAGATTCTTATGATGCCAGATTCCAGATATGTAAAAGTTTGTTATAACAAATTAATAGAACTCAATTCTAAAACGACGGGAAGATATACAGCAGAAAAACAGAAGAAGTATAACTGGGTCAGACCAATCCAAATAATACTACAAAAGGCAAATTTCGAGTGGATATGGAACGAGCAAAACCCTTGGAAGCTAAAACAAGAACTAAACAATATCGTAATTTCATATAGCCACTTGCAGTACGAAATAGATTCCCGTAGAATAATCCTCTCATCATACAATGACGATTACAAAACTTTTAACATATCTACCAACTTTCTACTCTTAGAAATACCACTAAACGTTATAAGAACAATAATGCAAATACGTACCACGAACACCAAAAACAGCCAGCTCTATTTGAAAGGCATTCTCTACAAATTTTCCTGCAATGAGATTTGCACCTTGTGTAACAGCTACGAAGAAGATACGTTAAGCCATTTCTTATACAGATGCCCTATTTTCAAACCTCTAAGAGATGAACTTTTTCGAGACTATTTAGAACAAGTCGATGATTCCAGACACATAAATTTAATATCTACCTTAACAATAAATAAAATGTACGCGATCTACAACTTTGTAACCTCAGCTTTAAGACTAAAATATTTCATAATAAACAACTAACTAAATCAGATAAAATCATGTGAAACACCAGTGAAAAGTGATCGCGAATGGCCTGTTTAACTCGTTTCTTCGTAAGAGATTCGAGTAGTGTAATAGTAAAAGTTATAACCAGATCTCCATAAAGAAATCCACCAGAGGACCTACAACTAAGAACTGGCCACAATACATTATAAAATTAATAATTACCCCTGTACCTGTAAATCTTATAAAGATTCACTTAAGCATGTAAAATATATATATATATATATATCAAATTATAATTAAAAAATATGTACCAATCTACTTTGTAATAAGCTACGCTTGAAATACAAATAAACTTATTATTATTATTATTATTATATGGCAATTTGATTTATTTGATGGTCTGTATTTTCACTCAAGGAAATCTGGTTTAATTTCGAAATAATGAGCCATTAGGCTGATAAATTATGTCAAATTTAAAACTCTTTTTTTGGAAAATACTACAAATCATTACACATCCCTTAAGGTTATCCTGTCGTGTCTCATTATTCTAATTTAAAATTAACATAATTACGTTTCAATGTTCATCGAGACTATTTAGGTAACCACAAATTGTTACAAAATATATTTTTAAAAGATTTATATTACATCGTAAATATCTTTTAAAATTAATGATAAAATTGCATTTAGAATTTTGTACAAATCTCAAATAATCATAACCTTTCGATTCTCTAGACGATTTACCTGAAATTTATAAAATAAAATAAATATATCATCACGCCTTTTACCCATTACTGGGTGTGGTACTCTGCCGTAAGCAGATCTCGGTAAGTGATATATTTCTCCGCGCGAAATGCGGTTATCACCCATCAAATCACTGCCCCTAAAGATGTTAGTGGAGGAGGAGCCACAAGGGTAGATTTAAATTGGTGAAAATTGTTTGTCGGCTATGGGGATCGAACCAGGGTTCTCAAGATCCACAGGCCGATTCGATGCCACTGAGTCACCTACCCCAGAATCCTGAATTTTGATTGAGTCAAATTAATGTTAGTTAAGATTAATTCAAAATATTGAACTACAATCATAAAAAAAATTAAGAATGGGAATTTATAACCGTTAGGTGTTTAACAATTATAATCGTTCTTTGTAAAAGGCTAACGAAGCGAGCCTTGCCACAACACTTTAATGAACAAAACGAGACATAATTGACTAATTATTGATATTTTTGTTCGTATTTCGTAAATAAATAAATAAATATATCATCACGCCTTTCACCCATTACTGGGTGTAGCACTCTGCCGGTGCAGACCTCGGTAAGTGATATATTTACGCGTGAAGTGTGGTTACCGGCCGTCAGATCACGGCCCCCAAAGATGTTAGTGGAGGGGAAGCCACAGGGGTAGATTTAATGTTATGAAAATTGAAATATTGAAATTACTCCAAAACTAGATTACGATTGGTAACAGGCGTTCACGTATAAGAAAAAAAAACACTTTCTAAGATATTCTGTAATAGGTTGTATAAATAAATATATCATCACGCCTTTTACCCATTACTGGGTGTGGCACTCTGCCTAAGCAGATCTCGGTAAGTGATATATTTATTCGCGTGAAGTGCGGTTACCAGCCGTCAAATCACGGCCCCAAAGATGTTAGTGGAGAGGTAGCCACAGGGGTAAATTTAAATTGATGAAAATTATTTGTCGGCTGTGGGGATCGATGAAGATCCACAGGCCGACTCGATACTACTGGGCCACCTACCCCATTAATAATAATAAATTAATAGGTTGTTACGCTAAGAAATAGTTAAATGTTAAATGGCGTGGTAATATTAAAAACTATTACTTCATGAGTGAATATTACAACAATTCTGCGTAGTTCTAAATCTACCTAGTTCTATAAATACCTTTATGAATACCACCGAGTTCAACAAACAATAGGTAGCTCATAGCAAAACAAAGACCTGGAAAAATATATCAAGATTGAAATCTTATCAAGGGGCAAGCACAGCAAACACCTTCACCGAATCTAATTTCGATATCAGCTATCAGGCGATAAAATACAGGCTACAGGCCAACCAACCGACTGCCTCTATTCACTTCCTTATTCAGGCTTCATACTCAACCGAGCTCTGCTAACGTAACGGTTATCCTAATATCCGATCAGTTTATTATCGAAGAGAGAACTTTGTCAAAGCAAGACTTGCACTTGGAATTCACTATTGAAGTGAGACGTGGTCGTGTGGCTTATTGTAAGAATGTTGTCACCTCGTTTGATGAGCTGTACTTTGCTATTCTGTACAACGAGAACTTAACCCTAGTTACAATATAGGTGGCCTACAGTTTATAGTAGAATTTATTTTTCTACGATTGCTATGAAAATTTAACAATTACGCTTTCATTTGACGTTTTCTATGGAATGAATTAATTATAGCAAATTCTCTGCACGCGACCTTTCTTGTCTCAAAACTAAGTGCGACACTTTTATCGTCTCTAGTTCAAAGTTTTCGGGTCTAGTCTTGACTAATTATAGTAGAGGACTACATTGTCCACTAATTTTTAAAACTCATAAAGATATCTTAGTTAAAATCGCCACCCCTAACATCTTTGGGGGCCGTAACTTGTCGGCTGTTAACCGCACTTCACGTGAAATAATGTATCATTTACCTAGATCTGCTTAGGCAGAGTGCCACACCCAGTAATGAGTAAAAGGCGTGATGATATATTTATATTTTTTATTTAGTTAAAATCCCTAAATTCAAGTTTAGTTTAGATGTGTGTGTCATTGACTAAATTTATAGTTTTTCTGAATGCATACAACAAATTGAAATTATTTTAGTTATTTAAACAATAATAATAATTTTATTGAAATTTGTCTGGATCGAAGAACAATGCAAATGTTTCTTACATTCGATTTTATTAACTACTTTGATAAAAATTGATTTATTAAGTTATATTTCTTTCATATCTTATTCACATTTATATTTATACATTTATTGAAGAAATGCCGTAATGTTTACAAAATAAACTAATCGGAACAATAAAATAGGTATTAAAATATTTTAAATACCAATGAAAATAGAAATGGTCTATTATTAACTCAAGATTGTAAGAGTGATTAAATTGAAAAAAATATATTATTTTTTATTCGTTAAACTGGATGATACTAAATATGTATAACTTTATTCATTCTTACGTCGCCTGCAAAATTTAATTCGATTTTTAATTTATTTAATATGAACATTTAAGAATATTGAATACAAGAAATTATATTTCTTTATAAGAATAAACATAAATAAATATACAGTCTGTTCAAAAATATAGGTCAAAAGTTTAAAGATGGATAATATATGTCAAAACAATGAAAAAATTTCATATAAACATAAATAAATAAATAAAAATATATCATCACGCCTTTTACCCATTATTGGGAGAGGCACTCTGCCTAAGTAGATTTCGGTAAATGATATATTTTTTGGCGTGAAGTGCGGTTATCAGCTGTCAAATCACGGCCCCCAAAGATGTTAGTGGAGGGGGAGCCACAGGGGTAGATTTAATTTGGTGAAAATTATTTGTCGGCTGTGGGGATCGATCAAGATCCACAGGCCGATTCGATACCTCTGAGCCACCTACCCCATTCCGAAAATGTTAATATTTTGTCATAATATTATTAATAAAATAAATTCATACTTTAAAAACAAATTTTATATTATTGTCATTCCTAATAAATCACTATAAGTACAATTTTGAAAAGAGGGCAGTATAATTTCGGAAGATAAGTTTTTTTAAACATAGTTGTTGCGATGTCTTATTATAAAGTGACTTAAAACGCATATGTAAAAACTCGTAAAAACAAATTCAAGCTGATTAACAAAGAAAACAAAAAATAGCATAGATAGTACTTTTTACTATAAAAATGTGTTCTGTACTAAGCCAGGCATAGTAAATAAAAATCTGATGTGAACACCACATGACTTCCTTGTACGGGTATTAAACTTGTTTTTTTTTTTTAATTGCACATATTTGACATAAAATCTTTTATTTTTTGTTCTAATCCATAGCAAACTTAATTAAAAAAAAAAACAAAAAATATATAATATTTAAATTTAGATATCTCGCTTATGCAAAAGGCTAATTTAAAAATTCTTATTGAGCTAGACGCAGAATTTAATTCTCTAAAACTTTTATTTGCAGCATTTATTTTAAAAATTAAAATAATACCATTTTTTTCAAGGAAAACTGTTAGCAGCTTCATGTAATGTGTCACTTCCGGTTAGTGTATTTTAACCAAAATCTATTATGTTATTTCCAATGATGTAGTAGTCTTATATACCAAATTTGGAAAGTTTTAAATTATATTTGATAATAGTTTTTCATGAAAATCTATTATAGGCTTCAAGTAAAGTACCACTTCCGGAAGTTATATAATGACCAAAAAGGGAGGTGCACAACTAGATGTTATAACAGTCCTAAATATAAAATTTCAATTTTCTACGGCTTACAGTTTTTGAGTTATGCGAGATACGTACGTACAGACGGCACGACGAAATTAGTCAAATTGGATTCAGGGAGGGCCAAAATACCTATTTCCGTTGAAATCTGAGAACCGAAAATTTTCGGGATTACAATACTTCCTTTACTTCGTACAAGGAAGTAAAAATAAAAACATCAAACTCATTATATAATTAGCCAAACAACAATGATTATGTAACGGGTATAAATATTTATTATTTTCATATGTTCTTTTAAATTCAAACAAAATACAATTCAATATTCCCTTCTGGGACAGTCAGCAACTCGCGCCAAGACAATATCATTGCCTCAACTAAATCGTCTCCAAATCAAATTGAGAATTAACGAGCCTGTTCTGTCGACATCGCCACACTGACACACAACACAACACGACACAGTCACATTCAGAGATGGATGACAGTGCGAGCGAGTGAGAAAATGCGTGTCTACATTTGGTATTGTAATGTGACTGTGAGTAGATGCGTGATTGCCGATGTCATGACCTATATACCGGCCGGGCGGCGGTGAGCCTCATTGTTAGAGGGCTCCACCTTATACGCACCCAATCGCTTCGGCGTGCATTTGTAATCCTCTTAGATCAGTGGCACTCAACAGTGCGATAAGCTCATGGAATTTTATTTTATTTTAAGAGGGAAGTACACACCCTCACTGAACAGGGCTTTAAAATTATTCTCACATATTTAATTATTATTTTTTAACTGACGATATTTTCTATCTTATTCATTTTAGGATCATATTTAACATTTCAGAGTTCGATATTACACCTAATAACAAAATAAAATAAATACATATATCATTACGCCTTTTACCCACTACTGGGTATGACATTTTGTCGTAGCAAATCTCTAGTGATATATTTATGCGCGTGATGTGCAGTTACCAGTCGTTAAATGATGTCCCCCAAACATGTTAGTGGAGGGGAAGCCACAGGGTTTTAAATTAAAAAATAAATATCACACACCTTTTACCCATTACTGGTGTAGGAGTCTGCCGTAGCAGATCTCGGTAAATGATATATTTCTTCACGTGAAGTGCGGTTACCAGTTGTTAAATTACGGCCCCCTTAGATGTTAGTGGAGGGGATGAAAACTATTTGGCGTCTGTGGGAATCGAACCAGAGTTCTCAAATCCGCTGGCCGACTCTATACCACTGAGCCACCTACCCCATAAATATATATAGGGTGGTTCATCAGTCTGTATTTTTTTTACTCGATTATTTTTAATATTACCAAAATTTTTTTAAACAAAGTTTCTTTTATATTAAAATGACCACATATCTGCTAAAAATTCGCTAAGAATAAATATCATGTTAACTAATTCGCCAAACTAAAGAAATTATATCAAAGAAAAATTGATAAACTAAGTGAGAGCAGTTAGTAATAATTATTAAAGATCTGACAGAACTAATCTAATTGTTTAAACGAATGAATTCATGCCAAACTTTATAAAATAAATATATCATCACGCCTTTTACCCATTACTGGGTGTGGCACTCTGCCGTAGCAAATCTCGGTAAGTGATATATTTCTTCACGAGAAGTGCGGTTACCAGCCGTCAAATCACGGCCCCTAAAGATGTTAGTGGAGGGGAAGCCACAGGGGTAGATTCAAATTGGTGAAAATTGTTTGTCGACTGTGGGGATCGAACCAGGGTTCTCAAGATCCACAGGCCGACTCGATACCACTGAGCTACCTACCCCATAAAACTATAAATTATTTTTAAATGTTGGTAAGAATTCCTCAAGTATTATTTTTCTTAGAAATACTTGAACAAAATTTCTAGTTTTAAAAATATGTATTTAAGAAACCTATTATTTATATAATATTAAGTTATAATTTTTCATTCAATTTTTAAAATATCCCAGTACAATTTTGAGCAGTGTAAAGAAAACTTTATCAATTAGACATTAAACTTGTGTTATCTACGCCAAATTTTGAATCTTGTCACAGAGATGTGCATCTACGTGTAATCTTTAATTATCGACATCTACACGTAGACAATACGTCGACAATTCTAGCGACGTAGACAATGTAAACAATGTAGATAATGCATCTGATAGTTGTAAAATTCAACATAACCTAAATTTATTCCTTTGTAACTATTACATGTATTCGTATTCGTGAGCTCGGGTCATTATCGGTCTTTATATAATAAAACTAATAAAGCAAGTGCTCGTACATTACTAGACGAATGTCTGTTTTGGGTCTTGGGCGAACTGTCATATTTTTAAAATCGATCAACGCGCCATCTCACCAGACGGAGTTTTCTTTGGCGCTATTTTTAACAGTAACCAGTTGACAAATTTTGAACGTTTTGCTCTGCACAACTAATTTTTTTCATGTAATTCCTAGAATAAAAATAAAAATCTCTACAAATATTTAAAAGTCTCTAGTTCTAGGGATAAAATTTTAATATGACTTAAGTGAACACAGGTGTTTTCATTGTCTACATAGTCTACATTGTATACATGAAAAATGAAGACGTCGACTACATGATTGTTTACACGTAGAGAATTACGTAGATTACTTGCAGTAGACTACACGCACATCTCTGTCTTGTCATCAGCTATTGAAATTAAATTAAAGAAATTGTTAAGATACGTATATTACAAAGAATTCAAAACTTCGCCTGCATTAATTTCATATGTTCACCAAGTCAAAGTATTTGGATTGTGTACTTTACTAAAGAGGCGTGAATTCATTTGTGTATGTTTTTTAAGTGATTTAATTAAAGCAAAAATCTATGTACCAGAATTGTTACAGTTAGTATTATTTTACATACCACATAGACATTTAAGACCGAGACAACAGATTTTTCATTGCAAGGACAGCTGTTCACCTTTAAATAATATTTTAAAGATAATCAATGAAATAAAGAGTGATAATTTTGATATTTATTATATGTCTAAGATACAAATCAAACATTTTATTTTCTCTGATATGTAAATTGTAAACACTTGTTTCATTACTGTGAATATGTAATTGGAAATACTATTTTTCTGTATGTTTGCAGTATAAATAAATATTATTATTATTATTATTAGATCCAAAGCATGCATCCTATGTTTATGACAGTTGATTCTCAAGATCCACAGATCGACTCGATACCACTGAGTCCAAACTTTATGTGTGTGATAATATAATATAAATAGTTTCAGTACAGATCATTTTAGGACTATAATGAATAAGAAGTGTTTTAAAGAGAAAGAAAATATCCTTTTTTTGCAAAAATATATAGGATGTTCCGTTTAAAAATATAAAGATGCATATCATTGCGCGAAAACCTAGTAGAAATTTTTTACAAATTTTACAATTTAAAATCCCATGTCTACTAATGTATCTCTCTTTTTATCAAATATATGTCATTCACGAAGCCAGCACAAAATTAAATCGATAATTTGACAGATTGTAATTAGATATAAAACAAATAATTTTTATTATAATTATGCATAAAATTTAATTAGTTAGCATTAAAATAAAGATTATTTAAATTCTCTTACCTTTTCTTCATTTGCAGAAACTCTAAGTGATTAAGAGACAACAAGCGAGTAAAATGGGGTGTTTACCACCCCTTGTGTTGGTAGTTCTGTGCGCGGCAGCGACGCTGGTGGCGGCAGATCCTCCAGCTTCTCAAAGACACTATGGCACCAGCATGGAGGCCGACAACCCCATGGTTCACTCACAGCCAACCGGAGGGTAAGTCTTATTTCTACAAAAAATATAAATTACTAACACGGTCATATAACTTTAGAGCTAATATATCAATCTCCTTACAAAGTTTCTAATTAATTTATCTGTGTTACAAACAAAAAATTACAGTGACAATTCCACACATAACTTTTTTGCTGAATTGAACCAATCACAGTAGTATTACAGCGACAATTTCACTAGTGAAAATTGTCACAAATCGTTGCTTAGATATAACGTTTATTAACTATTTTGAGTAGATGAATATTGTTGAATTTTATTTGACTATGTTTACTTTGCTTAGTTATGTCAAAAAAATTAAACAATATAAATTGATCACCAAGGTAATAGTAGTTTTAAAAATACTGCAGGTAACATTTTTTTGGAGTAAATAAAATATTTCGAGGAATTGTCAAGCCGAATACCATATGTGACTATGATTTTCCTTTGGTAATTTATGCCTAGATCATTCCTGCTTGTTGCTTTAAGAAAATCTACACTCGTGCTATCGCACTCGTGCAGATTTTCGTTGCAACAAGCAGTCGTGATCATGACGACAAAAATCTCCGGCAAAATCATAGTCACTAATGGTATTATATATGAACATAATTTACATAATTTCAATGCAATATTTTTTATTTGTTGATAGATAAACTTTGTGAAAAGATTGACACTAAATATTAATAATAATATTAAATGTAATTTTAGTATGACTAAAAGACGAGCGAATATTATACAATTTATTTTCGTCATCATCTGTGGCGCTACAGCCCGAATCGGGTCTGGGCCTACCGGACACACCGAGCCGCAGTTTTTACATTGCCGTACTGCCGGTTTTCGTAGTCTAATGCTACATTATTTAAGACGTATAAGTGTCTAGCTTATAGCGCCCGAGTGTGATAAATACATGTAGCTGTATTTTATATTTTACGACAAATCACACATTGTCGACAGGCGGATTCGAACTGACGAATTTATTTTCTACTGATAAATATATTCAACTTTCGAAGCTGCATTTTTCATATTGAACTGCCTTTTTTATATACAACCAGTCATTTATTTATTTATTTTTGTAAACAATCTAAGATCTAAACTCTAAGGAATAATTACAAACAAATATTGATATATTGTGTAGTCATTTGAACAATATATTGTATAATATAGTGACAGTGAATACACGGACAAGGAAGTGTAAATACTGCATGGTGTAAGATTAGCAACGTCATCTTTATGCGGGTAGCAAGAACAATAATAAATGATGTTTCGTATAAACTTGACAGATTTATTTCTCATGTCAAAAATTAAGAGCTAATTTGAAATAAACTGTTATTTATAAAGTAAATGCTAGTGGTCAGATGCATCAACAACAAATAAATTTCAAATTTAGTGGAAATAAATAAATGCATACCGAATAATTGACAGTATTCCATGATATGTAACTAATTTAATTTATGGGGTAGGTGGCTCAGTGTATCGAGTCAGTCTGTGGATCTTGAGAACCCTGACTCGATCCCCATAATTTTCACCAATTTAAAACTACCTTTATGGCTCCCCTTCCACTAACATCTTTAGGGGCCGTGATTTGACGGTTTGTAACCGCACTTCACGCGAGGAAATATATCACATACTGAGATCTGCTACGGCTGAGTGACACATTCAGTAATGGGTAAAAGGCGTGATGATATATTTATTTTATTTAAACAGTGCCTTTAAAATCGCGTGAGAAGTACCAATATGAATATAAAAAATTCCACGATACAAAGATAAAATAAAATATAAATATATCATCACGCCTTTTACCCATTACTGAGTGTGGCACTCTGCTAAGCAGATCTCGGTAAGTGATATATTTTGTCGCGTGAAGTGCGGTTACCAGCCGTCAAATCACGGCCCTCAAAGATATTAGTGGAGAGGGAGCCACAGGGTTAGATTTAAATTGGTGAAAATTGTTTCTCGGCTGTGGAGATCGAACCAGGGTTCTCAAGATCCACAGGCCGACTCGATACCACTGAGCCACCTACCCCATACAAAGATAAATGAAGAAATGTCTGAAAATATTCTGCTAGCGTATTTCTCATCATTAGGTAAAACTTATAAACAGGGATGTGCGTGTAGTCTACTAGAAGTAATCTACGCCATTTTCTACTTGTAAACAATGATGTAGTCTACGTCTTCATTTTTCATGTAAACAATGTAGACTATGTAGACAATGAAAACACCTGTGTTCCCTTAAGTCAGATTAGAAATTTTATCCCTAGAACTAGGGAATTTCAAATTATTATTCTAGGGATTACATGAAAAAAAAAATTAGTTGTGCAGGGCAAAACGTTCAAAATTTGTCAACTGGTTACTGTTTAAAGTAGCGCCAAAGAAAACTCCGTTTGGTGAGATGGCGCGTTGATCGAATTAAAAAATATGACAGTTCGCGCAAGACCCAAGACAGACATTCGTCTAGTAATGTACCAGCACTTGCTTTATTAGTTTTATTATATAAAGATCGATAATGACCCGACCTCACGAATACGAATACATGTAATAGTTACAAAAGAATAAATTTAGGTTATGTTGAATTTTACAACTGTCAGATGCATTATCTACATTGTTTACATTGTCTACGTCGCTAGAATTGTCGACGTATTGTCTACGTGTAGATGTAGACAATTAAAGATTACACGTAGATGCACATCTCTGCTTATAAAGCTTCAACACTATGGTCAAAATATTCCATGGTGAAGACAGTTTTAATAGTTCGCAAGAATATAGATATCAGCCGTTTTTCAAAATTAATCGCGTTTTTAAAACGTAATTTGGAAGGTTATATTTTAGTACTAGTACCGAAAAGATTTATTTTCTGTTGATGTCTTGGTTACCATAATGTTAATATTTTCTTTCAATTTAAAAAAAAAATTAATTAAAACTTGTAATATGTAATACTCATTGTAGCGCTCACGTAATTGACACAAATTAACTAATCAAGATACTTCATAAAAATAGTAAATAGGTTTCCTACATTACAAAATACCACCCAAGAGTTATGAGAGATAATTAAAACAACATTAAACGCATAAAAATGCGTGATAAATTCCTAAGAAAATAGTTAGAATTCCAACACATTCCAAGCGATTAACATTCAATTCATTTATATTTCATCAGGAAGGCGACGATTGGGAAGGACATCTTTGTTTTCTTTCATTTTATATTTGCAACGCATTTAATTATGATCTGCATTTTGCTTCACAGTGGTTGTGAGTTTCGCTCCAAGACTCGAAGCTGTGTCACGTGACGAAAGAGGTGTGTTTCTCGGCACCTATTTAAATTATATATCAGGTAAAATCAATTTACACGTGGTACAGGTAAAATTACCGATACGTTATTATAATTTGTGTGGTGAGGTCTGAGCGTCATTGACCAATATAGCCATAGATTATTTGACTCCCACTGAAGTTTTTAATTGTCGCTGGGTACAAGTTTAAGTTATAGATGAATACATTAAATATGATTTATTTTCAATTAATTTAGTAATAATATGTCTTCATTTTCATAAAGTTAGTCATAAATTATACATCATTAAAATATTATACATATTTTTGTAGTCTTTTGTAAATACGGGTATATGTTGAAAGATAACACAAAATAGTTTTGATTCAACATTTTGGGAAATGAATGATATTAAATTGTTTTTTTTACGATGTGGCTTCAAAACTTAAAATAAGAATGCGCTTATAGTGGCGAAAATTGGAACTACGGTAAATATATAGTTTGCAACGTACCTAATAACTAAGTACTTAAAAAATATTGCACATATTTGACGTAATTTGACATTGACATTAAATTTTTTTTTGTTATTTTCTGTTCTAATCCATAGCAAACTTAATTACAAATAACAAGAAATATATAATTTTTAAATTTAGTTATCTTGCTTATACAGAAGTCTAATTTAATAATTCTTTATATGCTAGACGCAGAATTTAATTCTCTAAAACTTTTATTTGCAGCATTTATTTCTTAAATCAAAATAATACCATTTTTTAAAGAAAAACTGTCCATTTTAACCAAAATCTATTATGTTATTTTCATTGATATAGAAGTCTTATATACCAAATTTGAAAAGTTTTGGATTATATTTTAATATAGGTTTTCATGAAAATCTATTATAGGCTTCAAGTAAAGTACCACTTCCGGAAGTTATATAATGACCAAAAAGGGAGGTGCACAACTTGATATTATAACAGTCCCAAATACAACATTTCTACGGCTTACCGTTTTTGAGTTATGCGAGATACATACGTACGTATGTACAGACGTCACGACGAAATTAGTCAAAATGGATTCAGGGATGGTCAAAATGAATATTTCCGCTGAAATCTCAAAACCGAATATTTTCGCGATTACAATACTTCCTTTACTTCGTACAAGGAAGTAAAAATCTGATGTGGACACCATATTACTTCCTTACGCGTATACCTACATTTTTTGAATACTTTTAATTTGTAGAGAAACTAATTTGCTATGTTACACTTTTATATCTCTATTAATTTAGGACATATTGTATAAGTAATTAAATCTACATATATTACATAAAATACATTGTTGTTTATAGATTCTGTTTTCATTAGTAAGTAATAAAATTATATTATTTTCCAATGAGACAAAAAATTCTGTCATTTAAAATTAATTCAAGCAAATGCCATTTATTTATTGTAAAACCAAAGTCTCTTTACGATTATTGAAAGCGATAAAACGTGTTTGATGATTTAAATTTAAATATTGCCTACGTTTATTTGTTATATCATCAATTATTAAATGCTATAGGCATAAAGATGCTACATGTCAAGATTATAACAATCTTGTATGAGATAGAATAACTTCTAAGAGACTGTGGCAGCATGCAAATGAAGGAAAAAGGCGCTCGTAAATTCAAACTGACTTTACATATGATAGCAATTCATTTCATTACGGATATATGCGCTTCTTGAATAAATATTATAAAACAATCGATGACTATCAAACTGTCAATATATGCACGAGAATTCTCAATATTGGAGTTTAGATTAAATTTTGATGGAGAAAAGTATGTTTGACATCGATGTATTACTTTATACAAGAGTACAGGGCGAACAAAAAGGTCCTTGTTTGAACGCGCACCATTTCAAGATACACAGCAGATAAATCGATAAGAAGAGAACTTTTAAGCACTTTGATTGAATAATATATGTTCAAAATAATAGTATATTACAAAACGAGAAATGTAACAAGCATATTATGTGTGAGTGAAAAGTTGCGCACGAGCCTTGGCGAGTGCAGTAATTTCACGAGCAATGTAATTGCGTTACAATTCGAGTTGTGTATCCAAGACCATAAATAATAATAAGAACAATTACAGAATATTTGTTAGGTTATATCAACTGTCAAACAGCAGTGCTACCGCCTAACAAATGAAAAATTTCTTGAGAGCAGTTACTTAATATATAGAATGTTTCACAACTCAGAGCAAAAAATTAAATGGTATATTCTGTACGACATGCTAATCATGAAACAAAAAGATTTTTTTTTAATTCGAAAAATTAAGGGTTGTTAACCTAAAACATTTTTTGTAGTACTGCACTAGATTCGCTTTTCTATTAAACACAAACAATGAAGTAGGTATCAACTACGAAAGAATAATTACACAATTCAATTATTAGCAGTTATTTATAATAGAATTTTATTTAATTAATAACTTTAACATAATCATCCACCCAGTGGCAGTGGCAACGAAAAATGTTGGACTGGGAAACATGGAAAATAGTGTTGCGGTTTTAAAAAAAATTCTTTTTGTTTCATGATCAGCACGTCGTACAGAATATACCCTTTAATTTTTTGCTCTAAGTTGTGAAACACTCTGGATATAAATAAAATAAATAAATATATCATCACGCCTTTTACCCATTACTGGATGTGGCATTCTGCCGTAGCAGATCTCTGCACGTGATATATTTATTCGCGTGAAGTGCGGTTACCAGCCGTCAAATCACTGCCCCCAAAGATATTACGTAACTAGTGCAGTAAACTCAGAAGCAACCGTAAACAAGCATTTCCAGTTCTTGCAAATTGTTTTTAATAGCCTACTTACATATATGGTCGTAGATAAAGAAATATAAATATATAATAGTAACAAAGAATCACTTTACGCTCTTAATACACAAATAACTATTTTAAAATGCAAACTTTTAAATATTATCTGTCTACATTTATAAAAATATTAAACAGGAAAATTGATTTATTATTACATCTGTCACAAGTTATGTAAATATATCTTCATTTTGACGTTTTGATCAGCCAATCAGAATAAAGATCATACTGTATATTCTCTCACCGAATTAGACAATTGCTGTCAGTATATATGTTAGCCTCAATACCCGAATACATTCAAAACCTGAAACATATGTTCCATTACCCGTTTTCTGATATGATCAAAAATTAAACATAATTTTTCAATTGACTTCAATTATGTTGTTACCCTTGATTGTAAAATTTAAATTGTTAATTGTTATTTCATACTAAAAATGGTAAGTTGTTTTTATTTTGTTACATTATAAAAAAATATTGAAGAGACTTAGATAATTGGAATATTAGTCTAATTTGTTTTAAAATGTTACAACCCCAACGTTTCGGCGATAACCATCGCCTTCTTCAGAGCATCGCCGAAACGTTGAAATTGTAACATTTTAAAAATGAATTAGACTGATATTCCAATTATCTAAGTTTCTTCATTATTTAAACAGTCGATCATCGTATTTACTCTATAAAAAATATTGTTTATTTTTTGTAGCTTTATAATGGCCCAAATATTGGCCGAAACATCGCCTTCTTCGGTTAATAAAAAAGGTTTAAAAAATTAATAATTAATTTTACTTTTTTAATTCCAATTTTAAAGCCTGAAATCCAACTAATATAAAAATTTAGAAATTCATCTTGAATTAATTAATATTATACTAAAAAACTCACCATAAACCAAGCTTTACCTATTTACAATATACCTAATATAGTTTTAGGCAGCATTTTTACTTCCTTGTACGAAGTAAAGGAAGTATTGTAATTCGGTTCTCAGATTTCAACGGAAATAGGTATTTTGGCCCTCCCTGAATCCATTTTGACTAATTTCGTCGTGCCGTCTGTACGTACGTATCTCGCATAACTCAAAAACGGTAAGCCGTAGAAAATTGAAACTTTATATTTAGGACTGTTATATCATCTAGTTGTGCACCTCCCTTTTTGGTCATTATACAACTACCGGAAGTGGTACTTTACTTGAAGCCTATAATAGATTTTCATGAAAAACTATATTCAAATATAATTTAAAACTTTCCAAATTTGGTATATAAGACTACTATATCAATGGAAATAACATAATAGATTTTGGTTAAAATAGACTAACCGAAAGTAGCACATTACATGAAGCTGCTAACAGTTTTCCTTGAAAAAAATTGTATTATTTTAATTTTAGAAATGAATGCTGCAAATAAAAGTTATAGAGAATTAAATTCTGCGTCTATCACATTTTTTAATTAGCTTTTTGCATAAACGAGATATCTTAATTTAAATATTATATATTTTTAGATTTAACAAAAAAATTAAGTTTGCTATGGATTAGAACAAAAAATAAAAGATTTAATGTCAAATATGTGCAATGTAAAAAATATCTATAGTTTAATACGCGTACAAAGAAGTCATGTGGTGTCCCACATTAGATATTTTTCAGATGCCATCCGAATTCGGGTATTAGTGCTAACATATACATACTGGGAAGACATCAGTGTTTGTGTTGTGTGAGTCGTAGTTGCTTTGAAACGTATCCTGTAGCGGTTTATAATTATGCGTATATAAAACATCTCATTCACTAAATCACGACAGTTAGCGAGTGCGAGCGCTGAATTCTACCCACGCACAAGGTCGCCACGACACGCACTCACCCACGCATGATGCCTTTACCAAACACGGAGATTTGGCCACTTGCCTTTTCGGAAACTGTCATTTCGGACATCAATAACATTAAAATACTAAACTTGTCTGTCCCTCTATTTTGTTACTGGAAACAAATAGCTAATACATTTAATATGACGCAGTAGTTAGTAAAAGTTATTTATGTACAAAGAGCGGTCAGTTATGTATTAACATAAGAAGGTTAAAAAAAATAAACCAGAGATCTTCAAATTCACCTAATGTGTGTGCTACATACAAATATTTTTATACGAGCAGCTAAAAATAAATTGAAATCATACAACATATACATTTTTTCTACTCCCGTTAATAAATAAAATAAATAAATATATCGTCACGCCTTTTACCCATTACTGGGTGTGACACTCTGCATAAGCAGATTTCGGTAAGTGATATATTTTTTCGCGTGAAGTGCGGTTACCAGCCGTTAAATCACGGCCCCCAAAGATATTAGTGGATGGAGAGCCACAGGGGTAGATTTAAATTGGTAAAAATTGTTTGTCGGCTGTGGTGACCGAACCAGGGTTCTCAAGATCCACAGGCGGACTAGATACCACTGAGTCACCTACCTCATTAAAATGTCATTTAAATAACAGCTTAATCATATGTTGAGAACCTGTGGTTTCTAACGTTTTAGTCACGGCGTGAAGGTAACAACTAACATATTAAATACGAAGTAAAATTAACTTCCTGCATCTGTCACTGTAATTTAACCTTACTTTTCAAATGGAGTAGGTGACTCAGTGGTATCGAATCGGCCTGTGGATCTTGAGAACCCTGGTTCGATCCCCACAGCCGACAAACAATTTTCAACAATTAAAATCTACTCCTGTGGCTTCCTCTCTATTAACATCTTTGAGGGCCGTGATTTGACTGCTGGTAACCGCACTTCACTCGAAAAAATATATCACTTGCCGAGATCTGCTTAGGCAGAGTGCCACACCCAGCAATGGGTAAGAAGCGTAATGATATATTTATTTATTTATTTTACTTTTCAAATAATTCATACAAATTTACATTTCTTTGTTGACTCAATTTGCAATCGTAGAAAAACTATAATATGTGACTCGTTTTATAAACTCTTTAGACACTCGTTTAATACGAACTCGCTTCGCTGAGCTCGTTTTAAAAATAATGAACTCGAAAAGGCACGTTTATAAAACTTGTTACAAAATATATTATTTCAATTTATTCAATATTCCCTTAAAATGTATATTCTATAACTATAGATTTTAAATGTTAACAATAAAAATATTGTTTCATACTTTGAGCAGGAATCAGCCACCGGTTACGTCTGACGTAGTCCAATATCAAATCAACATACGCTGGACTCCATCAAGTCTAGTTCACACCACTATCACTCATATGTTTCTTTTATATATCACATACTAATGCACTCAATAACACAGAATTTAAGCCAATTTACACATTAAAAGATCACCTCAATAATATATTCACGAAACACCGAAAACGCTTCGATCACAGCAATAGTTCGTACTCGACTAACGTACAATATTATAAACTAATTGGTAAGACATGCTGCAACTCGTTGGGTAACATTCAAATATTTTAATTTATCATTATAATCAGTAATACTTATACCTACTAAATATAATGTAAAGATTGTACAGGTTCGGATTTTGCCGATAATACACGAACGAATCTGATTGACGATTAAACAAAAATTAATAGAGCAATATACAACTGCTCAAAATTGTACAGGGATATTTTAAAAATTGAATATAAAATTAAAACTATAAATTATATTATAAATATGTATTTAAGAAGGATTTGTCCCGCGTGGTGGTCGCGCGGGTTGAGGGCCTGAGTCACGACCATAAGGTCGTGGGTTCGGGTCCTGTCCGTGGCGGTCATACAAAGGACATATCGGCATATGACCTAAGTAGTTGGTCCGATATATAAATTTAAAAAAAAGAAGGATTTAATATAAATAATAATATAAATTATATTCAAATATTAATAAGAAAAATAATATCTTAGGTATTCTTACAAATATTGCAATATAATTTATAGTTTAAATTTTACATTCAATTTTTAAAATATCCCTGTACAATTTTGAGCAGTGTAGTTCTACGATTGCTATGAAAAGTTGTCGTGCGTCTCCATGGCAATGCGCAAAAATGATATTAAATGCGCGCTTATTTCAATAGTTACCAGGGATACAAACAAAACTGAAACTTGTTATATTGACAGTGGACAGAACGAATTTATTTTCAGTACGTATACGTTTTTTTAATCATTTAAGATGCAATCGTCGCGCTACAATTACCTTGCTCGAATAATAAAGAGTCGCTTTACGCTCGTTCTTAATACACAAATAACTATTTTACTGACAATTTGGAACGTGAAGAAAAGTGCAATGTTTTTTAATTTTTATTTAATTGAAATAACTATCATACAACATTTTCGGAGCCTGTAATTTAGATGAATTACTTTTTAGTAACTCTTCAAATTACTCAATTTTGCCAACCTCAAAATATCTTGGTGACATAAATTGCAATTTATTTCTATATTCCAATTATTATTGGGTAGATGATTTAGTAGTATCAAGTCAAACTGTGAATTTGAGAACGCGAGAACGCAGACACACAATTTCCTCCATATTAAAATGACTCTTGTGGTTTCCCCTCCACAGTGGCCATCTTTAGGGGCTGTGATTTGACGGTCAGTACCCGCATTTTACGCGAAATCTGCTTCGGCAGAGTTGCCACAACTAGTAATGGGCACAAGGCGTGATGATATATTTGTTTATTATATTTACAAACAAATATAAATCGTTCGTCAAAATAGGAAGAACAGTAAGAAATGAGGGTCTACTATAGGAAATAGGTTGAAATAATATCAGCTCTTGACACGGCAGAAACGGACCTTGCCGAAATGTCAACCAGGAAGACAGTGACGGATCACGCACGACGTAGACTGGACGTGCCAGAGCCCAAATATTCCGTCTCGACTGTGATTTCGCCCACGAGGTGTCTACTAACCTCTGCATTAAGATTTAGACGATTTTCGACCTTACACAAGAAGTTATCTGTAAACTCCACGCATCTGCGAATTGGAATTTAACTTGATGGGAATTCCTAATTGGTTTATGTGTTACGTTTTTCGCATACTGCTTGAAGTTGAATACAAATGGAGATGATCATGGAAATTTACCAACATTCAAATATTTTCTTTTCATTCTTACAGTACGCGACTATATTATAATGAACAATTATTATATTTCAATTACCTATGTAATAGTTAACGACTTTGATGGTTTTAGGATTGAGCGGATTCATTGTTGTACAAACAGCCGTAGCAGGCAGTTCAAGTGGAAATAAAGAGTTTGGGAGCAGTTTATCGATGTATTATTTTTGAACCCTTTGTTACAATTTTTATTTCATTCTTACAGTACCGGGTTGACTAATAATTAACTTTTTCTACGACCATTAAATAATATAATTTTTTTTTTCATATGACATGACTGAAAGTACAGTGGCGATAATACATTTTAATACAATAAATGAATCCTCTAGATTCAAAACCAGACAAATCCACTTTTTATGAAAATTGAGATAGCTATTGCATTTAATTCTCTATAGCGACATCTACAACCCAAACAAATCATATTGTATCAAATCCCGCCAGATCATATGAAAAAGCAAGTACAAAATATGGGGTTAGTTTCAAAACCCGACAAATTTCAAGTGGCCACTTCCATATTTCATATCAAACACCGACAAAATGGTAGCGACCAATAAGAATGCACAATTCGATCATGTGACAACTGTTACTGTCATGCTAGTTTAGTCAGCTTGTTTCGAAAGTATTTGTGTTTGGTGATTTTAATGTGTTTTTGCTCTTTTTGTCAATACAAGTGATTAAGTTTGGACTGTACAGAAAAGGAAAATCTGCTAACATGATAAATCCGTTACCCTTGCCTAACTGCAACTTAATTAAACAAGTAAAAATACAAGATGTAGATACACTTAAAAAAAACATTATGGAGAAAACTCGAGAACATTTAAATTTCTACAAAACGCTCATATATACAACTGAAGAGAAAAGTAATAACAATGAAGCTGATGATTATTGCGAGGGTACAGAAGAAATTCCCAATATTACTGTTTAAATAATAATTAAATACTGTTTCTGTTCTGCAGCCAGAATGATAATTTTATTTCTTTATGAATTAAAAATGTGATTTTTATACTAAAATGAAAAACTGGTTATTTATTATTAATATGTAATATCGATATTGTTTGTTTCAAAACCCGTCAAAAAACATCATGTATGTTTCAAAACTCGACAAATCGTATATTGCGTTTCAAAACCCGACAAGTGCATATTAAAATGTTGTATAAAATCAATGTTTATTAAACTATTCAGCTAATTCTTTGTATTTAGAATAGCTTATTGAATTTTCCTGTAACCATTTTTTTACGAAAAAGCTATTACTAATAATGTAATCGTTTATTGTGTCTTACTCAAAATGAACCTAAATGGATTTGTCGAGTTTTGAAACTAGACGATTCAAATATTTTATTTATTTATGCTATTTTGTATAACGGGAACTTACTCACAATTACAGAACAGGACCCGGACTTACGCACCCGCAGTTCGATAGTTTATATATTTTTAGCTTGACTGGGATTCAAACTCGGGATCTTCGGATTCGAATGCCGTAATGTTAACCACACCACCATACTGCCGGTATATTAAATATTCATTTCTTAATAGATAATGTGATTCAAAAACAACAAAGGCAAAATTAATTGTCCGTTCCTTGGTGAAACTAGGTTTAATAAAATATAAAAATATTAAAACAACACTTGTCTAAGTCTCACAAAATTTCTGCCTCCAAATCGACTTATCAGGTCATCGTCAGAGGTGAAAAAGTGGGTTATACCATACTGATGAGCTCTAATAAAAGCGAAACGCGTCTATGGTTACTAACTGTGCTGGCCAGCCTCTGACGATGTCCTCATAAGTTGACTTGGAGGCTGAATTTTTGTGAGACTTAAACAAGTGTTACTTTAATATTAATATTTTTATATTAATATTTTTATATTAATATTTTTATATTTTATAATGTGATTCTTTTGTTAAGATCGTGAGTAATAATTTATTACTCATGTGTTGTGATTCATCATATCGAAGTTACTATAATAACACAATGACGATTAGACGATTGTGAATAATAATTTATTATTTGCAAGTTGTGACCAATCACATTGAAACATCGCGGTTGCTATAACAACCCAGTGTAATAAGAAGGTATTTATTATTGCCATCTAGTGAGACTAAGTTTAACCTTCACGTTGTACAGGATGTTTCTAACCTCTGTACGAAACTTTAATGACATATAATTTGATATACTGGTTATAGAACAAAAATAGTTTTTGAAATTCGCAAAAAGTAGGGCATTTCATTCCTAGCGAACATTTTTAGTGTCACTAGTTTAATAGTACATTTAATTGCGTATTAGAAAAAAAATATTTTTGTTCTATAATCAGTTTATCAATTTATATATGTCATTAAAGTTTTGTGCAGAGGTATAGAAACACCCTGTATAATCTCTAATAATTATTATTTACGCTAACCTTATATAGATCTTAAAATGTAATACCCAGTTAAGTAGTCGTTGGACAAGTATAGTATTAAACTGGCGTGTAATGACTATTACTCAAACGGCTAAATTATACCATTCGTTCACGACTCGTGTCGCAAATTTCATTACCCGCTCGTTAAATAATATACTAGTAGTTGCTTTTAGTATTTATATGTTTTCAAGTGTATAAAAGCGAATAAATGGATGTGATTGAATATTTGTTGCGTGATGAAAGATCCCTAGTGTGAGGAATAAATGAGCTTATATAGAGGGAATGTGGTTGAAGCGAGGATAATGTATTAGGATGAGATGTTGCACGATGAAAAAATCTGATGTGTGGATGTTCTGTGAATGTTTCAGGGGTTCGTGCTACTCCATTTGATGGGATATAGCGTGATGTTATGTATGTATGTATGTACATTAATTTAGGAAAGACAGAATGACTGCGCTAATTCAATATAAAGTGACCATCACAAATGAAGGCTGAAGGCATTAAACTCATGACAAAGATATCTCAAAATTGCATCGAATAGCAACGCAGGAAACTACAATAATTAAGAAAAATAACTCATCTTAAACGACCTAGAAAATAAATTTACAGCAATGAGATTAAACTTTAATTCATTTTCATTTTCGATGAAAACAGGAGCACCACTAATTTTCATCATAAAAGATTAAAATTGATGATACAAAAGCTGCTGTCACATATAAAGAATTTATAGTTTTATTCCTTTTACCGCTTAGTACAGATAAAACTAAGTGACTAACTGAAATAAATAAACAAACCGATTGATAAAGGAAGGTGGATTACTTCAAACCAAGTTTAAATAAATATATCATCACGCCTTTTACCCATTACTGGGTGTGGCACTCTGCCTAAACAGATCTCGGTAAGCCAAATCACGGCCCCCAGTGGAGGGGGAGCCACAGGTGTAGATTTAAATTAGTGAAAATTGTTTGTCTGCTGTGGGGATCGAACCAGGGTTCTAAAGATCCACAGGCCGACTCGATACCACAAAGTCACCTACCCCAAGTTTAATCAGTAAATTTAGTAATACGAATAAAATAAACAAAGTATGCTAATTAAGTAAAATTACAAATGGAATAAAACTTTTCACAGAACAAAAGAATATAAAATTATTATTATAATTGTCAAGTTACATATCCTGTCAACTACCCCGAGGATATATAGGATGTTACAAAATTATTGCAAACAAATTAAAGGGTGTAATGAATATAACGCAAAAATAATTGATACAAAATTCTCAAAAATAATTGTACATTATTTCAAGCAAACATGCCACTTGATTGATAGCTTACAGTAATGTATAAAAGTTAGTAAACATTAAAATTGATTTTATTTTATTAAATGTGTTTAACAGTTCTTTCAATGTTTATTAATCTTTATTCATTACTGCAACTTATCAGTCCAGTGGTACGAAAAATGTTTGTTTCAAGTAATGTGCAATTATTTTTGCGAATTTTGGAAAAAAATCTTTTTGCGTTGTAATCAGTATATACATTAATATATATTATTTTGTTTTACCGCCTACCTAAAGTTTTATTTTTCATAATAAAGACGTTAATTATTTATTTACTTTTAATTTTAGGTGACTATTCATTCCAATCAAAAGTACCTCCTTCCATTTAAGTAAATATAATTTTAATTCCCCCTGTCACATACCCCTAATAATATTATTTTTCCAGCCATATATTTATGTCTTCCTCTTTGCTGTATAAACCTGTGTATTTATTTTTTCGTTAAAGTTATTAGTTAGCCAGGAAAACTGATTGGTAACTCTGTATGTACATGACATTAGTAAGAAGTAATAATTACAATTTATAATAGCTATTATTATATATTCGAGTTCAAATCATGTCAAGTGTAAAGTGTTTATCATATTTCTGTAATGAATCATTATTTATTTGCATCCTACAATAAAGTTGCAAATTAAAGCTACTACATGATGTCCTCATTAGCAACATATACATGGGAATATTACGATATTAAACGCTATTCATAGTGTAACACACTGTAGACATATTTACGATTGTAATTAGCATAGATATTAAATAATAAATCATTTGTAGCCACTTTTTCATTCAAGTTATCTGTAGAGCTCATCACAAGAAGAAGTTGGAATTATTAGGGATTTCCTTATTATCATTATACCAATAAGACCATTTTATTATACTTCAAAAAGTAGCTATCATACTTTTATATAATATTAAGTATTTGATATTGTATATTTACCTCTTGCTTAATATATCAAGCCGAGACTAAAACGTTCGAAGCCAGGGCTTGTCAACATGTGATCAAGATGTTATTTAGCGCCATGGAAACCAGTACGTTAAATGACATTTTAGTAACGGAAGTAAAAAAAAGCATATTAAGTGAAGATTTACGAAACAGGTGTACAGGAGCGAATGGATGAATGTTTGTTGCGTGATGATGGATTTTGGTTGTGAGAAAAGAAAGAGTTCGTATGGAGGAAGTGTAAATGTGGTCGAAACGAGTATCGTGTGTCAGGATGAGAATGTTGACGGGTTCGTGCTACCCCATTTAATGGGATATAGCGTGATGTTATGTATGTATGTATGTATGTTATGTAACAAGTTTATAGAATAAGTAACATATTATACTTTTTCTACGGTCGCAAATAAAGACAACAACAAAATGTAAAAGTAAGTTTAAGTTACAATGACAGATGAAGCAAGCTAACTTCATCCCATATTTAATGTCAGTTGTTAGCTTCACACCGTGACTAAAACGTTCAAAACTTGTCAACGTGTGAATAAGATATTATTTAGCTCTATGGAAACCAGTACATTAAATGACCGTTTAACAACGGAAGTAGAAATTAGTTATTTGTGTATTAAGAGCGTAAAGTATGGGGTAGGTGGCTCAGTGGTATCGAGTCGGCTTGTGGATCTTGAGAACCTTGGTTCGATCCCCACAGACGACAAACAATTTTCACCAATTTAAAAAAATCTACCCCTGTGGCTCCTCCTCCACTGATATCTTTGGAGGCCGTGATTTGACGGCTGGTAACAGCACTTCACGCGAAAAAAATATATCACTTACCGAGATCTGCTTAGGCAGAGTGCCACACCCAGTGATGGGTAAAAGGCGTGATGATATATTTATTTATTTATTTAAGAGCGTAAAGTGATTCTTTGTTACTCGAGCACGGTAATTGCAGCGCGTGATACATACATAATTTTTTCTACGATTGCATTTTAAAATTATTAAAAAACGTATACGTACTCTAAATAAATTCGTTCTATCAACTGTCAATATGACAAGTTTCTGTTTTGATTGTATCCCGGGTAACTATTGAAATAAGCGCACATTTAATATCTTCCTCGCGCGTTGCCATTGGAGTCGCGCGACAAAGATATTTTTTTATTGTTCCACAGAAAACGTCAACTTTATGATGACAAATGAGAGCGTAATTGTCAATGTTTCATAGCAATCGTCTTTTTAGCGCGTTGCCATTGGAGACGCGCAAAAAAGATATTTTTCGATTGTTCCACAGAAAAATTCAACTTTACGATGACAAATGAGAGCGTAATTGTCTACTTTTCATAACAATCGTAGAAAAAATAGTTTTCTCTCAATCAAAAATACGAGTGAAATATGAAATAAGAATATTATTTTTGAATTCACCCACATTGAGTAAATGTCAAATGAAAGATATATACTTTTTTTGTAAAGTGAAAAGCTTGAAGACGATT
Source organism: Pterostichus niger (assembly GCA_947425015.1). Taxonomy (NCBI): domain Eukaryota; kingdom Metazoa; phylum Arthropoda; class Insecta; order Coleoptera; family Carabidae; genus Pterostichus; species Pterostichus niger. The sequence continues at coordinate 31,535,496 of OX380343.1, forward strand.
AATTTTATTTTGTATTTAATTCCTTTGAATGGCGTCGTTCAGTATTTCCATTATAATCGTCCGTGAAACACTACATCGTGATAACATTGACTATATGTTTAAAATGTTGGACAAATATTGATGATGACTAGTAAAGTGCTAATAGCTAATACACGTGTCTAATATTTACAGCTTAATCCTCTCAAGTTTATTTTAATCAAGTGTATGTAAGCGTGAGGATATTTTATCTCACTCATCTAAATTGTTGTAATCTCAGAAGTGCTGTTAAATGCATGCACTGTATAATGTAAAGTAAATGAATTGTTTCATTATGCATGAGACCATGAGAAAAATCTGTCGACTCATTTCGTATGAATTAGTGGATATTACATTTTAGTCATTTCTTTATACATAGCATTAAAATTATTCAATTATATATATATATATATATATATATATATATATATATATATATATATATATATATATATATATTCATTTTTAGAGGGCCGGCTTCAAAAATAAAGTTATTTAGAAAATAATCGTTATTTATGTAAAAAGTCAGGAAAGTGTTCAATTACAGGATGAGTAGATAGTTTCATGCCGAGCTTGAAACAGCTTACGAATCCTGCACGACGCTTTACTGACGTGTTACGTATAACATTTTACCTGACACTTATAAACAAATAATAAATATTTTAAATTACTTTAAATTCAAAGTAATATTTGACTTACATATTTAGTCAGTATTTTATGTTGCTAAGTAACTAGACACTCACGTTTCTTTCATCACCTGCCTAGGCAGGAAATATGTTATTTTCCTAACTAGGCATGCAAAGCAAAGCTTTCTTGAGTCTTAAAGCTCAGGCAAATGTTTATTTTCCTGTTAGTTTCAGGTAAAAATTATTGTTATATAAAATGAGATTTTTGATAATTTTTAATTTTTTTTAAAAATTATATTGACAAGGTTTGAACGTTTTAGTTACGACTTGAGATAGTAAGCACGGCATGAAGTTAGCTTCAGGTACCTGTCACTGTAATTTAACCTTACATTTAAACTTTTACTTTTTGTTGTCTTAATTTGTGATCGTAGAAAAAGTATAGTATGTGTCTCTTTTATAAACTCGTTAGATACTCGTTTTTTACACACTCGCTTCGCTTCGCTCAGCTTCTGCTCGTAATTAAAGAGACGTTTATAAAACATGTTACATAATATACTATTATACTTTTAATTCAAATATTTTAAATAAAACTAGTAGAATACTTAATTGTGTTTATCTTTTGTTTGAAGTATTTATAATAATTTACAACGAAAAGTATCGTTAGTCAAATGCTAGTTAATTAGTCTTAATCGACTGTTTATATCAGTTATTAATAGTTTTTTTGACAGACTGGGATCGAACTTGGAAAATCTAGTTGTCCATCAAATAAAACGAATAGTGACTAAATGATTATTGCTTTCGCAATTACAAGCGATAATTCAAAACTCATTGGTTATTGACTATGTCCGATTGGTTTGGACACATAATTAGGGGCGATAAAATCGAGATAAAACTTACGTTTATTAATTAAAACGAAATAAGTTGTGCATTAAAAAAATACTAATGTGTCTGAGTGATTTGGATTTCACTATAAACTAGTGTAATTGGAAGTAAGTTCCTGTTGTGCAGAACAAATTGAAATTAATTTCCTGTTAAGCATCATAATAAATAAATAAATTGTAACCATTGCTATAGCTTCAGCATAGTTTAACTTTTCTTAGCAAAGATTTTAGTCTTGTTACTCTTTCTAAACGTTCACATTACAATATACAAATAATTTCATCTTGTACTGCGTCCAACAAACATTACCCGCAAGCGCCAAGGTTGGCCATGGCATGATTAAGTGTCTTCCACTGTTTCACGTCCACATACAGAGATGTTATAAGACGTATCATCTGTCCGAATGAACGCGAACGCCTGCAGTCAGCGTCAAGCCGATACGACCAAGTATTTTTCTAGATGATTGAGTGACTGATCTGGCAGGAGAATGCATTGCGAAAACGATATTTTATACGCTCTGCCTACTTGATGTTGATACTTGAGACAAAGAAACAGTACTTGGTTCTATCATGCATGTAGTACTTGTTTTGATACAGCGATAGCAGCGATTGAGAGTACTTTAATATGGGTTCGCTGGTATCGATATCTCGACTATGAATATTATTGTAATTTTGTGGTTTTACTACTGGCAGTATGGATGCATTCATGATTTAATAGTTTTGATTTCGGTTTCATGCTTCTGTAGAAATGAAACTTAATGGCATCTGCTTGTATTTCCTTATTAACTTGACATACTAAAGCTCAGTTGTACAAACCGTTATCAGCTAATCAGAAAGTTGAATTGAAATAAAAAATAAAATTCATTTAAAAAATGTCAAAATTTTAAAAATAAATATATCATCACGCCTTTTACCCATTACTGAGTGTGGCACTCTGCATAAGCAGATCTCGGTATGTGATATATTTTGTTCGCGTGAAGTGCGGTTACCAGCCGTCGAATCACGGCCCTCAAAGATGTTAGTGGTAGGGGAGCCACAGGGATAGATTTAAATTGTTTGTCGGTTGTGGGGATCGAACCAGGGTTCTCAAGATCTACAGGCCGACTCGATACCACTGAGCCACCTACACCATAACATTTTTGACTGTTCAATATTTTAAAACGTTCTAATTTTTATAGTATTAATTACTGCCGTAGCAGCTCTAGGTAAATGATATATTTTTACGCGTGAAGTGCGGTTACCAGCCATCAAATCACGGCCCCCAAAGATGTTAGTGGTAGGGGAGCCACAGGGGTAGATTTAATTGTTTGTCGGCTGTGGGGATCGAACCAGGGTTCTCAAGATCTACAGGCCGACTCGATACCACTGAACCACCTACCCCATAAGATTTTTGACTGTTCAATATTTTAAAACGTTCTAGTTTTTATAGTATTAATTACAGCCGTAGCAAATCTAGGTAAATGATATATTTTTACGCGTGAAGTGCGGTTACCAGCCGTCAAATCACGGCCCCCAAAGATATTAGTGGTTCGGGAGCCACAGGGGTAGATTTAATTGTTTGTCGACTGTGGGGATCGAACCAGGGTTCTCAAGATCCACAGGCCGACTCGATACCACTGAACCACCTACCCCATAAGATTTTTTACTGTTCAATATTTTAAAACGTTCTAATTTTTATAGTATTAATTACAGCCGTACCAAATCTAGGTAAATTATATATTTTTACGCGTGAAGTGCAGTTACCAGCTGTTAAATCACGGCCCCCAAAATGTTAGTAAAAGGGAAGCCACAGGGGTAGATTTAATTGTTTGTCGGCTGTGGGGATCGAACCAGGGTTCTCAAGATCCACAGGTCGACTCGATATCACTGAGCCACCTACCCCATAACATTTTTGACTGTTCAATATTTTAAAACGTTCTAATTTTTATAGTATTAATTACTACCGTAGCAGATCTACGTAAATTATATATTTTTACGCGTGAAGTGCAGTTACTAGCTGTTAAATCACGGTCCCCAATAATGTTAGCCACAGGTGTAGTTTTAAGGAGGTGAAATTTTTTTATAAGTTGTGGGGATTGAACCTTGGTTTTTAATCCACAAGTCGATTCGATATCACTGAGCCACCTACACCATACAATATGGGCTTTAATGCTGTTATTGCTGACAATATGTGAAATGTGTCGTCAGCCATCTTGGCTTTTGTTAACTTTTAACATGCTGTTAACTAATAATTTTCAAATTTTATGTGGAACATATTATTTTTGTTACATTTTTTTTTTGTAACATTATGACACAATAAAATATCGGGCATTTAAATAGTGTCTTATTGAACGCTATAACAGGAAGCTCTGAATTAAAACAATTGTTGAAAACAATAACATCTGTAAACAATTAGTGCGTATTACATTTATTATTAGTATCAGCAAGGTTTAAAATTGATGTAGCTTATTTGCACTGATTGTTGACAAACACTGTTGTTTTCAACAATTGTTTAGTTCAGGGCCTGCTGATATAACGTTTAATATGACATAATTAAAGTGGCCTCCATTTTATTTTTTCATAATGTAATATATGGCATATTTAGTACTACCAAATAGTTATTTGTGTATTAAGAGCGTAAAGTGATTCTTTGTTACTCGAGCACGGTAATTGCAGTGCGAGCTGAAGGCGAGACCTGCAATAGTGTAAGAGGAACAAAGACACTTTACGCTCCTGATACACACATATTTTTTTATGATAGCATTATTAAAAACCGTATACGTACTGAAAATAAATTCGTTCTGTCAACTGTCAGTATGACAAGTTTCTGTTTTGTTTGCATCCCTGGTAACTATTGAAATAAGCGCGCATTTAATATCTTTTTCGCGCGTTGCCACTAGTGGGTCTCTATGTACTCATTTTTAGTGCAAAAAGTGACTGTTTATCTTACGCTGCTATTGGCAACCCTGCGATAAAACAGTTACTACGAAATAAACATAAATAACTATTTTATTTTTGTAAATCATTGAAAATTGAATACTTTTTTGTCATATAAACGAAAAAATTTGTCATCGTAACGTTGACGTTTTCCGTTCATATTATTTTCAGTATGTATTTATACGTTTCATAATAATTTAAGATGCAATCGTAAAAAAATGTGAGTATCACGAGCGTAAAGTGTCTTTGTTTCTCTTGCATAATTGCAGCTTTAGTTTGCTGTTCGCACTGCAATTACCGTGCGTGAGAAATAAAGAATCACTTTACGCTCTTAATACACAAATAATTAATTTGGTGTGCCGTAGAATTGTAGTAATTAGTTGACAAACTCTTCTATAAAACAAGAACCAGTAAAAAGTGCAGAACACACAACACACATCATCATATCAAGATCTTTTGTAGATCTTGCAATTCAAAATGAACGAATCACACCATCTACATTCCCGTGTGTGATGAAGCAACGCCTGGCGCCCAAACCGTCCAAGTACTTGAATGATGTCGCCACTCCACAAAAACCTAATTGAACTAACGACATCGCAAGCCACAGCGTCACCACAGGCTCAGAAAAAACCAGCGCCGCTGACAGACGACTGTCGTCGCCATAGTAGCGTGGGTGTCTGTGAATGTGTGTGTCACTCGGTCGGTGACATACCAATACCAACATTGCAGCCAGTCAAGTCCCAGCAGTTCACTTAATCATGGGTATTTTTGTTTTCGGTTTATTAAGATAATTGAGATTATTTCATCTTGTAAAAGAAATTGTAATGTGTCAAATCTTAAATACTGGTGGTTGCATGTAATGTGTAATTAAAGTTTTGGGAATGTGTTGGACAATTGACAAAATTAATTATAAGTATGTGTCTACGACTAAAACAACGTTTATTGCTGTGAAATCTTTGAACTGCAACTAATTACTATCAGGGCCTGTTGGGATAAAGAGAGAAATAATTTAACAGTTGGATTCGTGAATAATATAGCACCGAAAGCGCAAGATAAAATATACAATTCATAATGAAAGTAATACGTTTTTAATGAATGTTTAATTTCCTGCAATCGGAGGGTATCAATTATAAATGACTTTACGCTCGTGATACACACATAATTATTTTAACGATTGCATTTTAAAATTATTAAAAAATCATATACGTGCTGAAAATACATTCGTTCTGTCAACTATCAATATGACAAGTTTATGTTTTGTTTGTATTACTGGTAACTACCATTGAATATAGAGACACTTAGTGTCTCTATATTCAATGTAACTACTGAAATAAGCGCGCATTTAATATCTTTATCAAAAACTGTCATATAAAGTTAAAATTTACATGACAACTATCAACACGCGAAATGAGTGTTTTTTTGTCTACAGAACGTAAAAGACTTTTGCATGCAGGATGCAAAAGTTTTTTGATAGAAGAAAGGCTCAAAATTTGTCACTTTATTTTTTTGCTTAGAAACAATACTTCTATTTTTTAATAAAATTTATATTTAATGTTCCAATTGAGCAATTATTCATATTTATCCCGCTTGAGGAAGCTAACTGGTGTACTGGAATAGTTTACCTTGAGAAATGCAATGCGAATCCCAATAAATCTCAGAAAAAATTAGAACGTTTGTTTGGTTTCTATTGCCAACCAGCTGTCAATTGCTGGTCAGAGAATACCAGATTTGATAGCAATTATATTACATACATTGTTGTCATGGAGACATTAGATGTCACATTAATTAATCCTAAACGTCAAAATTTTATCATTACATTATTACTAATATTGGGAGATAGTTTTCGAAAAAAACGTTGTTTGATACTCGACTGCGAAATGCTTTTGCATTCTCGAATGCAAAAGTAACATTTCGCAATCTAGAATCAAAAATAACTATCTTCGCGCATTGCCATTGGAAACGCGCGCATTTATAGTTATTTACGTATCAAGTGCAGAAAGATGGGTTTTTTTGAATGAGTGGTTCGTTGCTGCATGAGCGAAGTGAATGCTGTAAGACCGCGAGTTCAAAAAAACCCCTTTCTGCACGAGTTGCGTACACTAATTTTTTTACAACCATAAACCAAATTTTGATAAAAATAATAAAACAAATTTCAATAATTGTAACATCTCTGAAATTTTTTATTAATTTAGAAACTTTAGAAAGATACCTGGTTTAATGTATCCATGACAACTGACAATGACAAACAAACTCGAGAAAGTATACTGTATAGAGTTTATTTATATTAAATTACTTTTCTGCACTAGTGCAGAAATAATTCACATTTTTTGCACTAGTGCAAAAATCTGCTACTTTCATAATAAAAATAAGTTCAAAAACGCCTACTTTTTTTAATGGTTGTAGAAAAAGATATTTTGCGATTGTTCCACAGAAAACATCAACTTCACGATGACAAATGAGAGCGTAATTGTCAACATTTCATAGCAATCGTAGAAAAAAATATTTTTTGTAGAACACGTTGCGGACCATTTAGATTATCGCCACGGATCACCTCGGGTTGAGAAACACTGTTTTAAAGGGAACAGCTTGTATATTATCATTGCTTTGATAGAAACAAGGTACCGATAAACTTAACACGTCTCTGGAAGAGTAGACGCGAGCTAAAAACAAATGTTGAATTCGACTTATTGACTGTAACAATTTCTTTAATGTAGTTTACAAGTACTAAAGCAACAATGTGAAACAACAAACTATCAACCACTTACTAAAGTTGATTTTTAAAAGCAAAAACATGTAATACATCCTGAACACCATTTCAAAAACAATACCATTCTGTGTGCATGAATAAATCTTCAAGAAAAGCAATGAAACCTTAGCTTACACACTTCTAACAGCATCGTATTACATAAAGAAGCTGTATTCTCCGTCAAACTATTCAAAGCATATGTAAATTATATTCGAACGACGCGGTACATAATATTTAACCAAACTAGAACGCTGTCAGTACCGATTTTTACATGATAATCAAGAGCTGTATGAACATGAAACTGACAAATGTCAATCATATAAATCATGTTGAATCAACAGCGTTTATCAAATATAGCCAATAAAAACTAGCGCATTCCAATGCCAATTAAATACACATTAAACTGAGTTTGATCTGGACGCATGTATGTATGTGTGAGTGTTTCAAGTTGAGAATGTTGCAATATCTGTGTTATGTTTCATTAAATATTTATGCAAATAAAACATTGCAGTTGTAGATACATTCTTTTTTATGATGTTTTTATCTGTTTTATTTACTGGTTTATTTATATTTTTGCTACATTTATTTATTGAGTTTACTTATAATTATTTTGGTATAGTTACCCAGTAAAAACTTTATTGGTGGAATTTTGTGTAAATTCATGAGTTTTGTACATTTGTAAATCTGTAAATGATAAACAAAATCGCAACGTTTACATGTTCTCTTTTGTTTCTTTATGTTCCTTTTCAAAGTTGTCTACTAATGTCATTTTTCATTAATTCGTTTTTGATACTTATAATTTGGATTACTAGTTGCTTCCGTTAATTGAAAACTGTACTAGTTATTTGGATATCTCATTAACTAATCCTAAATTTTGAATTAGCTAATAATATTTTTTTATTTTGCGTTCATAAGGAAGTCATTTCAAAACTCAGTTGCGTATCGAAAGAGCGTTCATTGTGATACGTAACATTTTGTTTTAGACGGTTGGTAGTAGCGGATGACATACTGAACCTATCAAGCTGAGAACATCCAAATTTCAATATAACCTCAAAATCTGATGCATAAATGTTAATAACAGTTACCAACCACAACATTTCACATTTCAATTTTCCTAAATTGACTCGGTTTAAAGTATCGCAGATTTTTTTTAAACTTTAATAAATAACTCATTTTATAAGACTTTTATCGCACTTGTCCTTTAGGAAACTCGTCTGCTGCTCATTTTCTAAACTGGACTCGTGCGAAAAAAGCATATCTTATAAAACTCTGTCTTTAATATAAATTGTCCGACAGTGTGGTGATGTGTACTGTACAGTGTTACGGAATTCGAATCCTACAAAAACTAAAAATTATATGAACTATAATACTGCGGCTTGTTGAGTCCGAGCCCTGTACTGTAATTGAGATTAAGTTCCTGTTGTACAGCATAACTTAAATAAATAAATATTCTAGTTCGATTTAAAAAAAAAAACTGAATCAAAATCACTTTCTGAAACCCATAATAAAAAACCACCAAATGGTTGTAAGATTATACTGGAGTTTATTTAGGCTTTTTTGGCAATATGGTTTAGCTTAATTTTACTAATTAAAAATACAGAATTAGCTAAAACTCTATTGAAAATTGGGCTGTAAAATTCATATAATTTAATAATACATTTAGAAAATATACAGCTGAACTCTCAAAAATTATAGCTAATCATGAGTTTTGGATTAGCTAATCTTATTCTAACCTCATATTAAAAAAATTATCCAAGTTAACTACATTTTGAGAACCAAATGATAACAGGTTTAAATTAAGATTTATTTCATGGTTTTTGGGAATATTGGTTAGTTTAAGATTAAATAAATCTTTTTTGAAAATGGTAGTATTTTTTCGTTTGACGTTAAATTTTGTTAAAAATATGAAAATAAGGGACAAAAACAGAACAGAAAGAAATACGGGACAGCAGAGTGAAATACGGCGTCAGTCCAGTAAATACAGTGACAGTTTCGTAAATACGGGACGTATAACAAACAGCAACCCTAATTATAGATGGCAAACTTCCGGTATTTTATCCGAATCAACGCTATCCTTGAAGTGTGTCGGAACACGAAAATTGGCATATTTGGATAGGGCCATTGATGAAAGGAGAGCACACAACCATCTTGTAGTTTTTTACATTTAAGGCTTTTTAACAAAGTACCTAATGCATTTTGCTGTCTAACAAACAAAAAATAACACATTTAAAAATTCTTCTTTTTCTGATGGCACTACAGCTCAGATTGGGCCTGGGCCTACCGGACACACCGAGCTGCAGTTGCCGTACTGCCGGTATTCGTAGTCGAATGCTACATTATTTAGGCGTATAAGTGACTAGCTTATAGCCAGGGGTGCCGAGAGGAAAAGCGGACCCCGGGTAAAAAAAATTCGGGCCCCCTTTAACTTTGAATATTTATTAATTAAATATAAGATACAAAAAAAATATATTTATAAATATATGTATGACAACAATAAGAATTATTAATATTTAAATAAAGTTATAACAATATAAATAAAATTAAATACAAAATTCTGAGTTAATTGGTGCAGCGATGTGTATTGTATACTCACTGTATGACTATCTAATATCTAGTTGCATATTCGATAAATGCAGGGGATACCAAAACAGCACTACGCACAAATGTATAGAGCCTTTGCCTATGTGTGTTGTATACAATGTAGTAATATAAGAAACAAAAATGCTACAATGTAATCATGTACTTTTGAATAGTGTATAAATTTATTTAAAATTTGCAACTGGGGCCCTTGATCAAGCATTTCGTCATTTAGTACTTTATACAATGTAATAAATTGTTGAAAACGTGTATCAGACATTTCGTTATACATGGTTTAGTAAAGAATATAAAATTTTTTTGAAATAGTAGAAAACTAAAAGCAATTTATAAAATAGCATCACATCCGGGCCCTTTGAATTCCACGGGCCCTGAGTATTTTACCCCCCCTACCCCCCACTCGTCAGGCCTGCTTATAGCGCCCGAGTGTGATAAATACATGTAACTATATTTTATATTTTACGACAAATCACACATTGTCGACAGGCGGATTCGAACTGACGAACCTTGGTTCGGGTGACGTCACTCTATGTTAAGAGATGTGCCTTAACACGCTCGGCCACCGCGCCTGTCTTTTTTTATATTTAAGGCTTTTTAACAAAGTACGTAATACATTTTGCTGTCTAACAAATAAAAAATAACAAATTTAAAAATTACAGTGAATATAATTTAATAATTTACACCAACACGGGTTCGATTCCCACAGCCGAGAAACTGTTCTCACCACTTTAAAATTACTCCTGTAGCTCCCCCTCCACTAACATATTCGGGGGCCGTGATCTAACAGCTTTATACTTATAAATATATCATTTGCCGAAATCTGCTTCGGCAGAGATTATTCTTTCTACGATTGCTATGAAAAATTGACAATTACACTCTCATTTGTCACCGTAAAGTTTTCTGTGGCACAATCGAAAAATTAAAAAGATATTAAATGCGCGTTTATTTCAATAGCTACCAGGGATACAAACAAAATAGAAACTTGTCATGTTGACAGTTGACAGACCGAATTTAATTTCAGTACGTATACATTTTTCAATAATTTGAAGATGCAAAATTATGTGTGTATCACGAGTGTAAAGTGTCTTTGTTCCTGTTACACTATTGCAGCTCTCATCTTCGGCTCGCGCTGCAATTACCGTGTTCGAGTAACAAAGAATCAGAATAAAGAACGTAGACACTTGATGTAGTTTCACAAAATTATTTATTAACAAGTTTATCGATTTCGGCTTATTAGGCCATCTTCAGAACGTTCAGTCAACGTTCTGAAGATGGCCTAATAAGCCTAAATCGATAAACTTGTTAATAAATAATTTTGTGAAACTACATCAAGTGTCTACGTTCTTTATTCTTATTCATAATGTTTCACCAAGTGCCAACGGCTCATACTTTTGATATTAACAAAGAATCACTTTACGTTCTTAATACACAAATAACTATTTATTTGTTAAATATTTAGTTTTATTTATTTATATTACGCGTAACGACGATCTTTAAATCTATCTACGAATACCGCCTTTAGAGTGCAGTAATGAAACTTTGACTAATGAAATAATTAAGATAACGTAGCACTATATAGTTTTAGAAAGGAGTAAATAGTTGTAGCTGAGCCCGCATTGGTGGTCAAGTACGTTACTTACGGGAGGTCTGCAATGATTTTTCTTACAAACAACAATGCAGACGTCGAGGAAGAAAACAATGGTTTTTGCGGAAAGATCATGAATAATCGTGACCACAGTTCTGCAAGTTACAGGTCACCCTTCACATATTCTACACTTAAAATAGACCAATACTGACCTGTGTTCAATAGCGGCGTACACTTTTTATTTTGGCTGGGGATACATACCGATAAATTTTATAATTACCGATATGGAATATTTTTTATTACTCTGTTTTATTAGAATGATATAAAGATAATATTGGAAAAAATATGGGGTAGGTGGCTCAGTGGTATCGAGTTGGCCTGTGGATCTTGAGAACCCTGGTTCGATCCCCACAGCCACAAACAATTTAAATTATCCCTGTGGCTCCCCCTCTACTAACATCTTTGGAGGCCGTAATTTGACGGCTGGTAACCGCAGTTTACGCGAAGAAATATATCACACCCAGTAATGGGTAAAAGGTGTGTTGATACATTCTGACTAATTGATAATTATAATTGTTAACGATGAATTTGTTAAGCCACAAATTAAATTGGATAGGAAAAACTTCTAATAAAAAGAAATTATTTTCAAATAAAATAAATATATCATCACACCTTGTACCCATTACTGGGTGTGGCACTTTGCCGAAGCAGATGTCGGTAAGTGATATATTTCTTCACATGAAGTGCGGTTACCGGAAAGCCAGTTGACGGTTGCAGGAATCGAACTCGGGTCCTCAAGAACTGCAAGTCGACTTTTCTTTTTCACAGACTGTATTTTTTATTTTTTTTTTAGTAAGCCGACTGCGTACCCACTAGACCACCAACTCTATTATTTTCAATTGTTTGGATATAGTCTTTTTCTATATTGACGTTCATAAGGAAGTCTTTATGTTGCGTATCGATAGAGCGTTCATTATGATACGCAACATTTTGTTTTAGACGGTTGGTAGTACCGGATGAATCTACTAAAACTGAGAACATCAAAATTTTAATATAATCTCAAAATCTAAACAACTGCATAAATGCCAATAACAGTTATCAACCTCAACATTTCATATACAAATTTCCCTAAATTGATTCTGTTTCAAGTATGGTAAATTTTGTTTAAAATTTCTATTTATAAAAGACACAAAATAGAAACAAATATTATAAATAACTCATTTTAAAGGACTTTTATCGCACTTGTCCTTTAGAAATCTCACCTGCGGCTCGTTTTCTAAACATGGACGCGTGCCAAAACACATGTCTTATAAAACTCGGTCCTAAATATACTATTATTTAACAATTTAATAATTTGGAACTGTTCTATGCGATAACGCGAGTTAAGCAACATTGTGCGCAGGGAGTATTTGGATGGGTGACCGTCCTGAGAAACCCGCGTTGCTGTTGACTCTAAGATCTAAAACGCAGAATCAGGGCGTAATGGCAGTTCATCCGCCAGAAAGCCAAAAGGAAAAAAAATCATTTAATTAACAATAACATGTAAGCTTTTAAACCTTGTTCATTTATGTTTTTTCTTGAAAATGGCCTCAAACTAGAGTTGAAACGCCGTCTTGTACATGATAGCTTTTCGCTATCTTAATTATTAAAATAAAATAAATAAATAAATATATCATCACGCCTTTTACCCATTACTGAGTGTGGCACCCTGCCTAAGCAGATCTCGGTAAGTGATATATTTTTTCGCGTGAAGTGCGGTTACCAGCCGTCAAATCACGGCCCCCAAAGATATTAGTGGAGAGGAAGCCACAGGGGTAGATTTAAATTGGTGAAAATTGTTTGTCGGCTGTGGGGATCGAATCAGGGTTCTAAAGATCCACAGGCCGACTCGATACCACTGAGCAAAATAAAGTCTATATTCGAACAATTAGAAAATTTTTCTTTTAATTAGAATTCTTTCCAATCCAATAATTATAATTGGATTATTGTGAACGAAGCTTTTCTTAAAAAGCCAAAACTGACTGTATATTCTACGCCCCTGGTGTTTTGTGTCATGGTCAAGCAATATTCCCCTTTGTGCAACCTTGTAATAAACATGTACTTAAAGTGAAAAAGTACATAAAATTATGTTTAAACTAAACTACTCTCTAAAGTTTCATTCACAGTTTTGTATTAATATAGCTTTGTGCGAATTGTTAGCTGCAATGTTTAATGTTAATTGAATATAAAACATGGAATTTGATATGAATAAAACGTTAACTGGCGTACTAAGAAGTCTGTTATTAATGTTTCTGAGATTTGATGTTGTGTTTAACATGAAATACGATTTAATGATATGTTGTTACATTTTAACAATAAAACATAATACTACTCTGTTAAAATCATTCGGTGTGAGGCTAACTATTCATCTAGGTACTTTATAGTTTTCTAAGGATGCTGGTAACTTTGTCTGCGCTCATATAATATTCAGTATTTTTGTTTTGTTGAAGTTTACACAATTTAGAATCTTATTCTTCTAGGAACTTCTTGTTATAATATAGTACAAGTAAGATGCACTAGTCATTCTATTGTCGTTCTTGGTTATTGCTTTAACATTTGTCCCAAGGATGGATCCTTAAATCGTATAAGGGATGAGGGGCAATTATCCTTCTTTCGCACTGACAATTTTTTTCGATAAACAAGAAATAGCTATTTATGAAACTAGTAAGGAAATGAAGGTTATTACCTTACGCATGTGTAATTTGCAGAACGAGGCGTAGTCGAGTTATGTAAACACATAAGTAATAACCTCATTTCCTTACCAGTTTCATACAATATTTTTTCTACTTCCGTTCTAATAAATACGAAAGAGCGTTTTTGAAATTATGAAAATTTGACATATTAATGACAGTTATAAATTCAAAAAATAAAAGAATAACACATCAGAATTCGTCTACCAAGATATCTTAATTTTTTTGTGTTGCTATGTTACCTCATTATTTCACTAGTTAAATAATGCAGTTCATTACCTAACTCAAATAAGTGAAATAAAAAGTCTATATCCTAACGGAAGTAGAAAAAAAGAGTTTTAAACATTTAGATTTTTAGGTTTTTCTTGTTTATTTAAACGTTTCAACCCTGTTGTGTTTTTATATATTTAAACCTGATGATGACCCAAAAAAGGGTCGAAACAATGTTAAAGTAAACAAGAAACTCAAGCCATGTAATCCATCCATTGCTGCTATTACCTACATTACTTTTTTTTAAATGAAGGCATAAGTTTTAGAATCACCTTTGTACCTCGTTTGCAGTTTGCTATCAGTTCACAGTTAGCAAACGGAATTATAATAAATTCTGTGGAAATATCCTACATAATAAGCAATAACTGGAAATATGAGTATACTTCCTCATGTAACTATAAGGAATTACGGCAGTTAAATATAAATTTTATATTCTTAGTTTGAGCCGTTTGTATTTCCCATGAAAGCAAATAAAAGCAAGAACAAACCTTACTGTTCTCACAACAATAAATCCAATTGTTGACTATTCATTGTTCCACTCTAACAAACAGTTAAATTAAAACGTAATAATAAATACGCAATCAAGCATACGCCCTCTGGCTCAGCCTGACACAAAAACGAGCACCGCGATTCGAGCCATTATTACAGATTTATATTCCTTCGGGTGGCAGCACTGCAGCAGTAACGGCATATATTTTCTTAAATTTGATGTTAAACAATGAATGCAATTTTATTCTAGTAGGCTGTGTCCGTTATTACAATGGCCGCCTATCGAGCCAACACCATCTATCGCCTGTTACGGTAGTCACAGCGAGCGAAACTATAAATTGTTACTTTATCTTTTAATAGACAGTTAGTTGCGCATGCGCAATACTTATTGTTATCGGCCCTTAGGCTCCGTGTATTTCACGCTGGCTACAATAGACTGTGACACTTGTTTGTTGTAATCATCGGGTAGTGAGAAAATATTCATATATTATGTACTTTCATGTTTCTACTTCAGCCAATCCCATAACGGCCATGTTTTACTTCGTATATTCGTCAGTACGGTGGTGTGGATAGCGCTACGAATCTCACTCAAGCTATAGTATGTTATACATCAAGGGAGGGAAACAAGCGATTATTCCCGCGTGTGAAAATGGCAAACTGAGACGTAAGCGAGGGCCGAAGGCTCGAGCTGAAGGTTTGCCAACTTCACACATGGGATAATCGCGCCCTCCCGTGAAGCATATTATACTTTTCGTAACAAGTGCACAAAAATTACTGTCTTATCGGGACAAATGTCAAATATGGGTTGCGTAACTAGTTACCTAGGAAACGCCGCAAACAGCTAATAATCGTAGTCTCTAGGGAGAGAAACATTCTACCTAGAGAGAGAAACATAATGTTTCTCTCCCTAGGGGAGAAAAGCAGTGTTTCTCTCTCTAAAATTAGGGTACAAGAACGTGTTTCTTGTGCATGTGTTACGAAAAAAATTATATGAACTACCTCACTGCGGCTCGGTGAATGCGGACCTTGTACTGTAATTGGGATTAAGTTCCTGTTGTACAGCGTAACATAAATAAATAAATATAGATTGTATAGAAACGCTTCATAATTTTTGTATTGACATAAGTAAGCTATATATTTGCTAAGAGTGGGCGTAAATGTCAACTTTGACAGTTGCGTTAAAAAGTCTTTTTTCACGACCTGGGGTATTTGCCCGTTTTTATGATATAAAAATTGGGACAAAAGCAAAACATTTTATTTCTAGGGGAAATAATGTACACATTATTCTTCTAGGGAGTTTATATTATTTTGACAGTTCAGCTGTTAAATATATGTTAAATACAATAAAGTACAATGAAACAAATAAAACCCCAAGAGCAGTTACAGAAGCTGAATTAACAGTTTATTGGGATTCTTTCGAGGGTACTTGGTATTTCAATTTAGAACTATAATGTAATTTGACATAAACAATACTTATTTGTGTATTAAGGAGCGTAAAGTGATTCTTTGTTACTCGCGCACGGTAATTGCAGCCAGGGATGTGCGTGTAGTCTACTGCAAGTAATCTACGTCATTCTCTACGTGTAAACAATCATGTAGTTTACGTCTTCATTTTTCATGTATACAGTGTAGACTATGTAGACAATGAAAACACCTGTGTTCACTTAAGTCATATTAAAATTTTATCCCTAGAACTAAGGAATTTTAAATGTTGGTCGAGATTTTTATTTTTATTTTAGGTATTACATTAAAAAAAATTAGTTTTGCAAGGCAAAACGTTCAAAATTTGTCAACTGGTTACTGTTAAAAATAGCGCCAAGGAAAACTACGTCTTTTGAGATGGCGCGTTGATCGAATTTAATAATATGACAGTTCGCCCAAGACCCAAGACAGACATTCGTCTAGTAATGTACGAGCACTTGCTTCAGTTTTATTATATAAAGACCGATAATGACCCGAGCTCACGAATACGAATACTTGTAATAGTTACAAAGGAATGAATTTAGGTTATGTTGAATTTTACAACTGTCAGCTGCATTATCTACATTGTTTACATTGTCTAAGTCGCTAGAATTGTCGACGTATTGTCTACGTGTAGATGTAGACAATTAAAGATTACACGTAGATGCACATCTCTGATTGCAGCGCGAGCCGAAGACGAGAGCTGCAATAGCGTAAGAGGAACAAAGACACTTTACGCTCATGTTACACACATAATTTTTTCTATGATTGCAGCTTAAAATTATTTAAAAAGTATACGTACTGAAAATAAAATCATTCTGTCAACTGTCAATATGACAAATTTCTGTTTTGTTTGTATCTATTGAAATAATATCTTTTTCGCGCGTTGCCATTGGAAACGCGCGCATTTAACGTCTTTTTCGCGCGTTGTCATTGAAGACGCGCAAAAAAGATATTTTTCGATTGTTCCACAAAAAAAGTCAACTTTACGATGACAAATGAGAGCGTAATTATCAACTTTTCATAACAATCGTTGAGAAAAGATATTTTTCGATTATTCCACAGAAAACGTCAACTTTTCGATGACAAATGAGAGCGCAATTGTCAACTTTTCATAGCAATCGTAGAAAAACTTGTTTATATAGAGTATATATAACACTAACATTTTAGGGTCGTGATTTGACGGCTGGTAACAGTACTTCACGCGCATAAATGTATCACTTATCTAGATTATTTATTTATTTTATGTATAAAAGTTTTGAGAATCGAGTCTTAGCAAATTGGGAATCATATGAAACATTTAAAATGTAAGATACAGATACAGGTTAAAACAAGAAATGGTGAAATGGGAAGATAGTAACCGCAGTTTCTCTCTTGTTCTTATTGTGAGTTAAACATTCTTTCAGATCGTAAATTTTAAATTGTTATGAATATTTGTAGCGTGTAAAGTTACTGTGAATAGTTGCTTTTATGCTGCGTATAGGTTTTGATTTACTGACGGTAGCGTGTATCGGATATCTGCTACAACATCGATAGAGTCACTAATAATGAATATAAATAAATGATTTATATGAATTAAAGTTGTTATGGAATATTAAATGACTTCATTAAACAGTTATCAGAGACTTGTTTTATAAGTGTGAATTAATAAACAAATCAATTTACGGACTTAGAAAAAGAATAATTAGTAATATAAATAGAATTGATAGTTATATTTTAGAAGAAAAATTAGATATAGGTCACTTCAAATGGCTTGATAACAAGTTGTTTGCGTGAGAAATATTGAAAATATAAGTGATAGAAACAAAAGAAGAAATGGATAGATCGTCCCAGTTAAACCAGTCAGCGCCATTATTTTTACTTGTTTGTACGAAGTAAACTAAGTATTGTAATCGCGAAAATTTTTGGTTTTAAGATTTCAGCGGAAATATCCATTTTAACCATCCCTTAATCAATTTTGACTAATTTCGTCGTGACGTCTGTACGTACGTACGTACGTATGTATCTCGCATAACAAAAACGGTAAGCCGTAGAAAGTTGAAATGTTGTATTTAGGACTGTTATAACATCTAGTTGTGCACCTCCCTTTTTGGTCATTATATAATTTCTGGAAGTGATACTTTATTTGAAGCTTATACTAGATTTTAATGAAAATCTATATTAAAATATAATCCAAAACTTTACAAAATTTGGTATATAAGACTACTATATCAATGCAAATAACATAATAGATTTTGGTTAGAATGGACTAACCGGAAGTGATACATTACATGAAGCTGCTAACAGTTTGTTTTTCTTAAGGATAATGGTTTTATTTTGATTTTGGAAATAAATGTTGCAAATAAGCATATTAAGAATAATTAAATTAGTCTTTTGTATAAGCGAGATATCTAAATTGAAAAATTATATATTTCTTTTTTTTATAGTTAAGTTTGCTATAAATTAGAACAAAAAATAAAAAAAATAAAAGATTTAATGTCAAATATGTGCTATTAAAAAATTTGTATAGTTTAATACGCGTACAAGGCAGTCATGTGGTGTCCACATCAGATTTTTTGTCTTAAATTTGTTATGGAATAAAACAAAAATTAAGAAAAAATATAAAAAATTAATGTCAATGTCAAATTACGTCAAATATGTGCAATAAAAAAATGTAGGTATAGTATAATACGCGTACAAGGAAGTCATGTGGTATCCACATCAGATTTTTTCTTTTATTTTATGTTTGCTAGTAGTGATTTGTTATGAATTTATATAGAATATAGTTCTATGATGTCGTTAGTTCTAGTTTTAGTATTAGTTTCAGTTATCGTTTAACTTATAGCTACAAATTGAAATATATGGGTTATAGGTTCTTTTAATAGTCTAGGTTTATATTTTACTTAAAATTAGTTCTTTTAGTATATTATAGTTTTATTACCTTCTTTATTGTAAATATTAGTTCTATTATCATTCATTTTTATTTATTTTTTAAGTATTTAGTTATTATACTGTGCCATTGTCCATTGTCATAGTTCCAATATTCACCACTATGTGCGCAACTAACCAAAGACAAATACGAATTCATCTCTTAAAGAGTGCAATTATGCAACAAATTTTTAACAAATATTTAATATTTTGTTACATCGAGTACATTGTATATTTATGTATATAATTTTTAGAATTACAATAAACAAATAAGTATAGTATAATATTTTTATTCATTTTAATTAATTGGCCATGAATTGAAATGAACATGCTATTGTAAATAATGGAAATGACTTAATGCCTTGTAGTTGGCAAAACAAATAATTTGAATAGTGTGTTTTACAAAGTGTTGTCGGCAAATCGATGAGTTCATCTTTGCCCGCAGTGATTCTAAAATACTTGACCTAACATAAGTTCACATGTACGTCGTAAGGT
The DNA here is from genome assembly GCA_947425015.1 of Pterostichus niger. NCBI lineage: Eukaryota > Metazoa > Arthropoda > Insecta > Coleoptera > Carabidae > Pterostichus > Pterostichus niger. Next base: position 31,555,208 of record OX380343.1, read on the forward strand.
CAAAGATCTTGTCAAAATAGACGCTGATAATTGATAACAGTGACCCATAATTCTTCATTCATAAATTGTTTAATAATTTTGTTGTGCCGACACGCAACGATATTCAAATAGCGTTAGAGATTAGAAGTTGGCACATATGAGACGAACAGAGATGTATTTAGGTATTATTTACTTTCAATTTCCTGAAAGAATTACCACAATTTTTATTTTCCTAGTCTCGTATATATATAACATGAAAGCTTTCTAATATTTTTTACTCTTTTCTTGTACCGTTTGAAAAAAATGTATACGCAATAAAAAATAAATGTATCATCACACATTTTACCCATTACTGGGTGTAGCACTCTGTCATAACAAATTTCAGTAAGTAATATATGTATGCGTGTGAAGTGCGGTTACCAGCCGTAAAATCACGGCTTCCAAAGATGTCAGTGTAGGGAGAACTAGAGGGATAATTTTAATACGGCTGTGGGAAACGAATCCGAGATTTCAAATTCGCAGGTCGACTCGATATCACTGAGCCACCTACCCTAATGGCTGAAAGTAGCTACTAGTAGACTGAAGCTTGAGATTATAGAGCGAGCGTAGCGAAGGCTAATACTACTCTAGGTCTATAAGAAACCTCGTTGCTAGTAGCAACGGTCTGCAATTGTGCACATCCTGTCACAAAATGACGTTCGAAAAGCTTACTTCTTTTACCGAACGTAGAAAACGTCTACTGTACCACGTAGAAAAAATGTGTAAAAATGACATTTCCCTCAGTCAATATAGTTGTGACAGTAACCGTTGTCTTCACTAATGGAAAAAGTAACTACCTTTCCTTACTAGTAAGGAAAATAGTTACTAACACAACTAAATTGAGTGAGGGTAATGTCATTTGACATGGTGACCAAGAAAACGTAATGTGCATTTGCAAATACAACTCCTTTGTTTTATATAAAATAATTATTAAATTTCTTGTATCTCAAAGGTGAAAATTTAATTTTCACCTTAAATAGTATGTAACACTTGTGGGAAAGGGCCATTGTAAACCTTGTACTCATGCTCCTACTTTCATACTCGTTTTGCAATTAAATCCATTTTTACTAGTATTACAATATACTATTTTCTACTGTTTATGTTTAAAACTCATTTTTTCTACTTCCGTTAGGATATAAAAGTTTAATTTCACTTATTTGAGTTAGGTAATGAACTGCATTATTTAACTAGTGAAATAATGAGGTAACATAGCAACATAAAAAAGTTAAGATATCTTGGTAGAAGAATTCTGATGTGTTATTCTTTTATTTTTTGAATTTATAACTGTCATTAATATGTCAAAATTTCATAATTTCAAAAACGCTCTCTCGTATTTATTAGAACGGAAGTATAAAAAATATTGTATGAAACTAGTAAGGAAATGAAGGTTATTACCTTACTTATGTGTTTACATAACTCGGCTACGCCTCGTTCTGCAAATTTCACATGCGTAAGGTAATAACCTTCATTTCCTTACTAGTTTCATAAAAAGCTATTTCCGTACAAGGCGTGTTTCTAATTTTGGTCATGTCTCGATTAAAAATGTCTTATTGCACAAATATTTACATATTTATTTATCCTGCTAATAGTTATTGAGAAGTTTATCCATAGAAGAAAGAACCGTTCGAAAGTTTCTAAAAAGTCTTATCTCTATTGGTTCCATTTTCCATACTTGTATATTACTCATTTTCTACTTTAAGCTGTAAGGCCTCTTTATATGTAATTGAAATTAAGTTGAATAATAAATTCGTACCTATTAATAGAAGACCCAATTACAATATAATTTTTAGCGGTGCAATAAACTAGTAACTCGCATATTCGAATTTATTGTTTCATAGCTTATTGTCCAATATACAATATACGATTCACATTTACGCGTATGGCATACAAGCCGCCACTAGAGTGTGAGTTCTATAACCGCGGGGTTAAATGCATCGTTGACCAGAGCACACACACAGCACACCATAGCACTCAAGTGCAAGTGTTATTGCATTGTTTGCGATTATACGACTCGCTACTTGAGAGTAGAACGTATATTAATTACATGAACATATTTCATGATCTTTATGAGTATGAGAAAGAGAAGACAGAACTTGAAGCGGTCTTATTAGTTCCCTGAACAGGCTATCGTAAAAATGCTTCGAGGAAGATATGAATAAGACGAATTTATGTGGAACACATATATAAGAATTTTATTTCTACTTAACACATTTACAAGGGATCGTTTGCTCGGAGGATTAAATCGATAATTAACAGATAATTCAAATTTTAAGTGTGCCTTATTTAACATTTCAAATGTAATGTTATCTATTGCGACTTTTAAATAGGAATTGGAACTACAACAAATCTACACTTTTCTACTAACCTTAATAACTAAGTACTTAAAAAATAAGAATTGTGAAATTTTTTTTTGAATTTCAGTTGTTAATTTTATTTTTTTATTATTCAGTCTACGTTTCGGCTAACACATTAGCCTTCTTCAGGACTCCATTTAAAAAAAATAAAAATAAATTAATGATAATTGAACTAATATTTACAATAAAGAAGGTAATAAAACTATAATTAACTAATATTATACTAACAGAACTAATTTCTAATAAGAAAAATCTACATTATTAAAAGAACCTGTGACCTATATACTTAAATTTGACCCAAAAATTTAAACGATAAATGAAACTATATTCTATATATTTTTGAATTTCTTGTTGATCCTGTGTTTTAATTTTGAAGAGGAATATGGTGGCTCCAAGATCCTTGATTTATTAAATTTATTTAATGGACGTTTCAAAAGTTAACCCGTCATCTACAGCATTTTATTATATACAAAAATATTTTTCAAATCTAATGAATATACTGTTATTACATTGTAAAGTTTAGTAAAACTACAAATAATTCCGTCTTACGGACAGTTGCACATCCGTAAGATGGAATTATTTGTAGTTTTAGTAAACTTGACAATGTATTAACGGTATATTTATTATCTTAAATTATTAAAAAACGTATACGTACTGAAAATAAATTCGTTCTGCCAACTGTCAATATGGCAAGTTTCTGTTTTGTTTGTATCCCTGGTAACTATTGAAATAAGCGCGCATTTAATATCTTTTCACGCGTTGCCATTGGAAACGTACGCATTTAACATCTTTTTCGCGTGTTGCCATTGGAGACGCGCGACAAAGATATTTATCCATATAAAACGTCAACTTTACGACGACAAATGAGAGCGTAATTGTCAACTTTTCATAGCAATCGTAGAAAGAATATTTTATTTAATAGCACATAACAAAAATAGAGAGAAAAATTGCAAAAACGAAATTTATAAGGTCTTAGGTTCAAATCCTGGCGGTAGCCCAATTTTCTCTATATAATTTAACTCGACTTACTTAAAAAAAATCCTAATTAAATAATAAATAAATAAATATATCATCACGCCTTTTACCCATTACTGGGTGTGGCACTCTTCTGTAGCAGATCTCGGTAGGTGATATATTTCTTCTTGTGAAGTGCGGTTACCCGCCGTCAAATCACGACCCCCAAAGATGTTAGTGAAGGGGGAGCCACAGGGGTAGATTTAATTTGGGTTCTCAAGCCACTGAACCACCTACCCCATTAAATAATAAATATTATTTTTTGAAATGTAATGTAAAATGAAAGGACGACATTTTATAATTGGCTGTGAAAAATAAGTTAACTTCGAGAAAAAGATCTTATTTCACAAAAGTAAAAACTTCTTCCCTTTACAATACGGAACTCAATACAGAGTAGTGATGAAACTATTTTAGTGCAGGGTTCATTTGGAGTCGAAACGAGTGAATCAGCATCATTTAACCGCGTGGTTATTTTAACCCGAAGTAAGTGGGTGTTTAGGAAACGCTGTAGAACTCGAGCATTTTCATTGATACCGGAGGTGTCTCGATTTAGCTCAGAAGCTAACGACTCCTTGCTTCGTTCACCCGTTGAGCATTCAGCGTATCTAACTTCTGTCGTAAAACACACTCACGACGCACGAAACCGCAGAACGAATGACAGATTTCATTGTTGACACTAAACTGAGAAATGTCCACGTTTTATTTGTTTACATTTCTTTTATGGCTTGAATTGTGTAAATTGTAAAAGTTTTCATGAGGACGTAAATCTGTTAACGTGTAACGCAATTGCGGTGGTTTAAAATAGCACTAACAATTTCGTGAATTTATTGAGCACAAGGATTTTATGTCAAATAAAATATATAAACGTTTCTTGTTTCATTACATACTTTTAAGACGTTAAATATAAATTTAAAATCTGTTAATTACACTGTGAATTATAGTACACCTTCTAAATAAGTATTAAATATAAAAAAAAATACCCCTATGGCTCTTGCACCACTAACATCTTTGGGGACCTTGATTTGATGGCTGGTAACTGCATTTATGCGAAGAAATATATCACTTACTGCAATCTGTTACGGCCAAGTGTCACACCCAGTCATAGGTAAAAGGCGTGATGATATATTTATTTATTAATTTAAGTAACTATACATAATAGAATGACCGTCATTTTGACAAATGTAAGGAAATGAGTTTTCCCAGAGGGAGGGTAAAGGTTTTCCCCTGCATTAATCCGCGTCATCGAGATATTAATTTTTAAATGGCGTTTAACATAAGTTTTAGGTATTTGTTGAAACATTTCTATGATTATTAGATTACAAACCAATCCAAATACTTCATTTGCACCAAGAGAACAATTTTACAGCGATCATTTCCCTCGAGCTGTTTTCAACCAATCATAATGTAGAGTACTTGCAAATCCAACCAATAAGCACAGTTTTATACTCTCGTTACCAAAGTAGTTACCAAAGAAAATAAATACTTATTGTTTATATGCAGTTATTGTGACAATTCGACTCATAACTTTTCATCCAATCAAATGACAGTATTTTGCTGAATTGAACCAATCACAGTAGTATTACAGCGACAATTTCACTAGTGAAAATTGTCGCAAATCGTTGCTTAGATATAACGTTTGTTAACTATTTTGAGTAGATTAATATTGGTGAATTTTATTTGACTTTGTTTACTTTGCTTAGTTATGTCAAAAAATGAAACAATGTAAATTGATCAGCAAGGTAATAGTAGTTTAAAAATACTGAAGGTATTTTTGGAGTAAATAAAATATTTCGAGGAATTATCAAGCCGAATACCATACGTGACTATAATTTTCCTTTGGTCATTTTTGCCTAGATCACTCCTGCTTGTTGCTTTAAGAAAATCTACACTCGTGCTATCGCACTCGTGCAGATTTTCCTCGCAACAAGCAGTCGTGATCATGACGACAAAAATTTGCGGCAAAATCATAGTCACTAATGGTATTATATATGAATATTTTTACATTTAAATACATTTAATTAATATTTAACATAAAATGGATCAAAATCCACGATTTGGTCAAGCTACATGTGAACATTAAATTTTATTCTAAAACAGTTTCATAAATAATTCAACAAAATAGTATTTTAATTTTACTTTTTGTTTTTAGTAGTCAATTTTCTTGCTTGTAGCAATCACTGTATCAAACTGACATTAGGTAAAATCCTCGTCCTGTGGACTCATGATTTTACCATGCAGTTTGCTATTGTGTTTGTTGTTAAGCGAAACAAAAATTTATCGATAAAATCTATAGATCTAGTGCTATATTACTTATGACAAAAATTTTGATAAAATCCCTGCACCATATCCTAGGCAACCGTTTGTTGATATTGAAAATTTTGACATTTAAATCATAATATAAAACGTAAATCAGGAAATAATCAATCGACTATAAATCGAACCATGAATTTATTTGGTAAAATTCCTTATAATTCCTGCGTAGAAACAGGAACTCGTTTCAAAAATTACAGCTACGCTATCGGGATCTAATTGCCATTTTTGACACTTAGTTATCCGTTTCTATGCAACATTTATTTGCAATTTCACCAATAAATTCTTGGCTTTCGATGTATTGCCTATGAATATAATATTGCCATGTTAATGATGATATAAACTTTATAAAGAAACTAAAAGTTCCTATATTCCATATCAGTAAATGTCTATAATTAAACTATTAAACAAAATCTAATTTAATTTGCATTAATGATAGCTCATCAGTAATCCTTTTTCGTTTCACTTCAATCAATTTACATGAAATTCAGCGCACTCTATAAAAGCCGACAACTAATCTAAATCTAATCTATCCATTTAAGTCTTAGAATATAAAATAACATCGCTAATTACAGTTATCAATATCACCAGGATCAAGTAACCCAAGCTTTTTTAAGTCCCGTCCACACAATCCGAGATCTATGACTCCATCGGATGAAATATCAACCAATCATGTCCAAGTACGGAGGATATAGTTAGTTGTGGATAGTGCTTCATTATTATGTATCGGTTTGAGTATCTAATGATAGCGTTTCCGAATGTCCTTGTGGTCTATCACATGCATTACTCAAATTACAACTATTTTAATATCTTTATTAGGCCAGATTTGTGATGTGATCTGATGTGACTGATGCAGAACTTGACTTGACACCCAGTTGGTGCACTTATGCACCATTCCACGCTTTGCTGATGAAATAAGTAAAATGGTTTGTACTTGAACGGCTAATTAATTTATTTGCTAAATGAAGTTTTCGTAATGTCATCGTCTGGTCGAGATATCAGTTAAGGAATCGCATGATGGGAGTTTTGTCTTTGTGCAAGATTATTTCGTAAATGTACAACCTTGAACAGTGCATTAAAATAATTGTTAAATTATGAAAAGGATTATAATATTTAAAGACCATTTATCTATGCTTAAAGAAAGTGATAATTCGTGACAATTGGTAATTTAGTTTGAATACAGGTACACTTATACTTATGCCGTGTAATTATTGTTGAGAGTTTAGAAGAATGAATTTGTAAATAAATAAATATATCATCACGCCTTTTACCCATTACTGGGTGTGGCACTCTGCCTAAGCAGATCTCGGTAAGTGATATATTTTGTCGCGTGAAGTGCGGTTACCAGCCGTCAAATCACGGCCCTCAAAGATATTAGTGGAGAAGGAGCCACAGGGGTAGATTTTTAAATTGGTGAAAATTGTTTGTCGGCTGTGGGGATCGAACCAGGGTTCTCAAGATCCACAGGCCGACTCGATACCACTGAGCCATCTACCCCATTAATGAATTTGTTGTTGACAAAAAAACAACATTCTAAAAATGGGGAACATATACCACGAACGAGATATACAGAGTGTTTCTATACCTCTGCATGAAACTTTAATTACATATATAATTTGATATACTGATTATAGAAATTTGAAATTCACAAAAATTAGGGTATTTCATTCCTAGCGAACATTTTTAGTGCCACTGGTTTAATAGTACATTTAATTATTTATTATTATGTTACTAATGAAATAAAAGTATAAACACTGCCTACAAATAGTCATTTATTAATTAGTTATTATGTAGGTACCTGGTGTAATGCCTTATTTTTATTTTTAGTTGAGTACCTAGTCTGATTTCGTATACGGTATTGAAAGAGTAAATTTGAGAAAAATGTATAGCAACAGTGAATTAGTAGATATGCTGTTAGTGTATGGAGAAGCGGCGCAAAATTCCGAATGAAAAAATGTTCTCTAGGAATGAAATACCCTAATTTTTGCGAATTTCAAAAACAATATTTTTGTTCTAGAATCAGTATATCAAATTATATATGTCATTAAGTTTCGTGCAGAGGTATAGAAACACCTGTGCACTATTTTTTTCCCTCAATTAAAAGAAAAAAAGTGATACTTTTCTTGTTTATGAAAGAAAGTATACTTGTCGTCCATAGAGAAGGAAAGTTAAATCATATCCATGGCAACTAGAAAACAACGGTATGATTTGACATTAGTGACATCTAGGTGATATCTGGCAAATGTATAATAAATCTTATCTAAAATTCTAATATAAATCTAAAAATTAATTAACAATCAAAATAGTGAATTGTGTATTAACAGCGTAAATTAATTCTTTGTTACTCGAATAAGGTAATTGCAGCGCGGGCCGAAGACAAGAGCTGCAATAGTGTAAGAGGAAGAAAGACACTTTACGCTCGTGATACATAATTTGTTCTAGAATTGTATCTTAAAATTATTAAAAAAAACGTATTCGTACTGAAAATAAATTCATTCTGTTGACAAAAAAAAAACATTCAAAAAATGGGGAACATATACCACGAACGAGTTATACAGGATGTTTCTATACCTCTGCACGAAACTTTAATGACATATATAATTTGATATACTGATTATAGAACAAAAAACTTTTTTTTTTGTAATTCGCAAAAATTAGAGTATTTCATTCCTAAAGAACATTTTTAGTGTCACTGGTTTAATAGTACATTTAATTATTTATAATTATGTTACAAATGAAATAAAAGTATTAACACTGCCTACAAATAATCATTTATTAAGAGTGTAAATTAATTCTTTGTTACTCGAACACGGTAATTGCAGCGCGAGCCGAAGGCGAGAGCTGCAATTGTGTAAGAGGAACAAAGACACTTGATGATACATACATAATTTTTTTTACATCTGGTTGTGGAAAAACATAATAATAATCGTATATTCAAAGATTGACAGATTATTTTTATTCCTAAATTTCTGTGGCCTCAATGCAATGTTTATCCATAAAATGTATCAAAAATACAACTCACCATTGCTGCTTTTTATGATAACCTGGAACTGGCTTCTTTCCACCATTAGATGTTTGATATATTGTCCACTAATACACTAATGATTAATATTAAACCATGTTTAATAATATTCAGAATCACTATATTTTTTGCTGTTACAAAACTACAAAATGGCTACGTAAATAAAACTTGTAAGAACACCTACAACATCTCGTTTATTAACAATTGAATGCGCATGTGTCAATCTATTAAATTGTCGGCAATTAACGAAAAATTACGAAGGGTAGCGATTAGGAACGACTAACAGAAACTACAATGTAAGAGGGGGAGTAGGATACAAAGTATTTTAATATTTAGAATCGATTGGATCTGTAACTTCAAATTTAAAGAAATAAATTATAAAATAAGTCAATAATTAAACATTATGTTGTCTCATAAACTACATAATTATACCAGTACGTTAAATGACACTTTAATAACGGGAGTAGAAAATAGTTATTTGTGTATTAAGAGCATAAAGTAATTCTTTGTTACTCGAGAACGGTAATTGCAGCGCAAGCTGCAATAGTGTAAGAGGAACAAAAACACTTTACGCTCGTGATACACACATAATTGCATCTTAAATGATTGAAAAACATATACGTACTGAAAATAAGTTCATTCCGTCAACTGTCAATATGACAAGTTTCTGTTTTGTTTGTATCCCTGGTAACTATTGAAATAAGCATTGCCATTGGAAACGCGCGCATTATTTATATTTCTTTCATGTTTCAGTGTCCATCCAATATGCAAAACAAAATAGTTTAAAAGTAATTTCTAAACAACATCCTTTTTAAGGTTTCGTTCTTCTGAACCAAAATTCTAATTTAAATATTCAAATCAGGGTTCCTTTTAGAATTTTGTTGGTTTTGACCTAAAATTGCACCCGCACTATGCGTATAGGATGTCGGTAGCCTTGGCTGACTTATATTCTAGAGTCTATGCTAATTTATGAATTTGTCCTAATTTACGTAAACTTTCAAGTCATTGAAATGAAGTAACCATTGGGTGTAAGTTTTGTTACAAACAAAATTTTACGATGACATCATTTCTCTATCGCAAAAATTATTAGAACAGAAAATAGTGATTTGTATATTGGGATTTTTAAATAATGTGCTCATTGTGGCGAAAATTTGCACTACAACAAAGGTACACTTTGATACTAACTTTAATAACTAACTACTTAAAAAATAAATAAATAAATAAATGATAATAATACTAATATTTACAATAAAGAAGGTAATACAAATATAATTAACTAATATTAAACTAAAAGAATTAATTTCTACTAAGAAACACCTACCATATTAAAAGAACATGGGACCTATATACTAAAAGACATTTGAAATGGGGTAGGTGGCTCAGTGGTATAGAGTCGGTCTATGGATCTTGAGAATCCTGGTTCGATCCCCACAGCCGACAAACACCAATTTTCACCAATTTAAATCTACCCCTGTAGCTCCCTCACCACTAATATCTTTGGGGGCCGTGATTTGACGACTGGTAACCATACTTCACGCGAAAAAATATATCACTTACCGAGATCTGCTTAGGCAGAGTGCCACACCCAGGAATGGGTAGAAGGCGTGATGATATATTTATTTATTTATAAATTTAAATTATTTTCACATTTAAAGTTAGGTTAGAGTTTCATAATCATTATCATTCTAATAATAAATGTATTTAAAAGTAAAATAAATAAATAAATATATCATCACACCTTTTACCCATTACTGGGTGTGGCACTCTGCCTAAGCAGATCTCGGTAAGTGATATATTTTGTCGCGTGAAGTGCAGTTACCAGCTGTCAAATCACGGCCCTCAAAGATATTAGTGGAGAGGGTGCCACAGGGGTAGATTTTTAAATTGGTGAAAATTGTTTGTCGGCTGTGGGGATCGAACCAGGGTTCTCAAGATCCACAGGCCGACTCGATACCACTGAGCCATCTACCCCATTTAAAAGTAAATAAAAATAATAGTTATTTATGTACTAAGGGAATAAACTAAGGTTTTATTTCCAAGACTATAACTTATACCCGAGGTAAAATCTAGGACAAAATTTTTTCCCGACGTCCCGAATTTAAATAATTTATTTATGGTTCATTGATATGCGTTCAGAGAATCAAGTTTGCAATGAAAAACTTAATAAAAATTTGTTGTCAAGGAGATTGTTTATTTATATCGTGAAAAAATGTTCATGAATTAAAGACTTGAATTTGTTGCTGCGATTTATTTTCAATTTCGTAAAAATGGAAGTCGATAGTGAAGATGTTGCTGCTGCGGCAAAAGAAGCAACAAATAGTTTATTGCCAATAAAATCAAGAATATCCCGCAAGTGTTTAGGCAGATAGCGGGGTTAATATTCTTACTGTTAAAAGACATGGTGGATGGAAATAGAATGCTGTTGCGGAGGGTTACATACAAGCTTCAAAGGAGAACAAAATTCAAATAGCACGAAAGGTTTTACTGGGAAAAGGAAATGAACCTTCAACAAGCAATATTTCAAGGAATGAACAAATGAAGACATCAGATGAATTACATAAATATTGTAAATTCATCTAATGTGAATATTGTTATTAATAAATAAAATAATTATGGATAGCTGTCATTTACTTTATTCCTTCACTTTATTTCTTAGGGAAGAAAATAGTCTATTATGTGTCAAACTATATAAAGTGACAGTTTATTCTTGGTCAGGAAACAAAGTGTTTTATTGTTTGATGTTCTTATTTTATATAAAAAAGTAAATTCTAATAATCTTTATATCAGCAATGAACGCATAAATGATGTATCTGTTTGACAGTACGACAACTTTACAAATAAAAAAGATCCTAAAAACAGTTGTACAAAATCGAATTTTGTACCATCGTTTTTGACAAAACAATATTACAAAATTGGCTTTGTATATGTGTTACAGGAAAAATTATTTCCGTACAGTATTTCTTGTTGTTTAACAATTGAAACAATGACTTTTGGAGTTTGACGACACACCTGGAAGTGTGGCAAAAGAAAAAAAATACGATATGATTTGACATTAGTAACATCCAAATGACATTTGTCAAGAGAATAATAAATTCTATCTAAATTTCAAATTTTTCTTTCTGGATAGAGCAGTGGCACAATTAAATATATACGTGAAGAAAGTGTCATTCTTTCCTTGATATACAATAGTATGTTATGCATCAAGGGATAATCGCGCCCTCTCGTGAAGCATATTATACTTTTCGTAACAAGTGCACAAAAATTACTGTCTTATTGGGACAAATCGCTACCTGTATGCAGAACTATTCTAAGTACATATCCATTACATTGGAGATAAAACATAATGAACATTTCATTTGCGAATTTTTTTTTTCTTTTCAACTTAATTTAAGTGCAATTGTATATTAATTTTGAGTAATATATGTGTATAATAACAATAATTATAAAACAAAATTACAAAAAATTATATTTTGAATTTTATTTTATTATTTGGAATTTAGGCTTTAATAACTAGTAAAAAGGTAAATTTCAATATTTATTTTAATTCCTTTTTTATTATCGTTGAAGGCGACGTTTCGGCACAATTATTTAGGTTATTTTCAAGTAAAATTTTAGTATAATTTAACAGTGAACAATTTAAATTTTACAATCAAATAATGTTATTTTTTTATCGTAAAATTTAAATTGTTCAATACGATGGATCACTTCATATTCATTATTTATAGGTTATGTTATACTATTGTAAATCCCAATCTGCCATGTTAACTTCGTAGATATTTTGTGCAAAATTATCCTAACTAAATATACAAGTGAGATAGGTTAGTATTGCTCATACAGCATGTTCAACATGAATTTAGGATTGTTTAGAATGACGCAAAAATTTATATTTTATATTACATTTAGCATAAAGGATATTTCTGCATTAAAAAATATTGTGTCTTAGCTATCTTATTTGCATATAAGCTCAAAACATACAGAAATTGGACTTAGGATAGTTTTGCATACGGGTAGCGAAATGTCAAATATGAATTGCGTAACGAGTTACCTAGGAAACGCCGCAAACAGCTAATAATCGTAGTCTCTAGGGAGAGAAACATAATGTTTCTCTCCCTAGGGGAGAAAAGCAGTGTTTCTCTCTCTAAAATTAGGGAATAAGATCGTGTTTCTTGTGCATGTGTTACGAAAATAACTATGAAGTACATCAGTCTAAGAATGCGTTACCATGGAGCAATTTACCCTATATATGATTGAACTGTTGATATTCTTTGTTACAAAGTCATCTAGAACCAAATGTTTGTTTCTAATTTGTATGAATGTAGCAACATGATAACATTGTAGTGCTTGGTACTGAATTAATTTTTGTGCACGACACCATTAAAACGACATAAAACTCAGTATTTTATAGACCTATTGTATAAAGTGTTAAGTTTATGTTACGGTTATTCTGATATTAAAGAGAATGTTTTTAAATTTTTAGCTACGTAAATAAAATTATCAGCCATTACTTAAAACAGTTTACGATTACCTATTGGAACTAAAAAGTTCTTTCAAAACTGTACTAAACGAAATTTTATGAGTTTAATCACCGATCTTGTATTGTATGTTTCGTTAGGAAATAAGAATAACTTTACGATATTTTTAAACGCAGATTTTTTGATAAAGTTTTAGTACGTAAAGCTACGTAAAAGTTGCTTGAACTCTGCAGAAATTCTAAAGTTTATTTCAATTCAGAAACAGTTACGTCAAACGACAACGTTGCAAATGCCTCTTTTTGATTAGAATATTTAGAGCAACACAACAAAATCTCGTACATAAAATCACGATATGATCATTCAGTTGGGGTAGCACGAACTTTTCAGGCACTCACTGAACTTTTTCGCAAACATTTATATCCTCGCATAGAGATGTTTTCAAACATCTAGATATTTTAAACAACAACAAAGACAAAATTCATTGTTATCCAACACTTGGTGAAACTAGGTTTAATAAAAAGTATAAAATAAACACTTGGCTCAGTTTCACAAAATTCAGCCTCCAAGTCACCTTATGAGGGCATCGTCAGAGGCTGGCCAGCACAGTTAGTAACCATAGACTAATTGTGCTGGCAAGCCTCTGACGATGCCCTCATAAGGTGACTTGGAGGCTGAATTTTGTGAAACATAGCCAAGTGTTTATTTTATATTTTTTATTAACCCTTGTTTCGCAGAGTGTTGGATGACAATTAATTTTGTCTTTGTTGTTGTTTAAATTGCTATTACGTAGCTTTTCCTTTTTTTTCGGTAGATGGCATGACCTGTTCCACAGAACTTCTCATGTCATCTTACCTGTTTGTTAGAGATCTTATTCTCTGCTGATACAGTTCTTCGTCACCAGCTTCTTCACGTGAACCTTGTTCTAGGTGAAGAAGTGAGTTATACCATACTGATGGGCTCTAATAAGAGCGGAACGCGTCTATGGTTACTAACCGTGCTGGCCAGCCTCTGACGATGCCCTCATAAGGTGATTTGGAGGCTGAATTTTGTGAAACTGAGCCAAGTGTTTATTTTATACTTTTTATCTAGACACTTGCGCCAAGTACGACATTTAGTCTTAGAGCGAAAGGCATAGATGAAAATAATACATAAGCTTAAATTTCCATTATTCTCATGTTGACGTTCTTAATGGTTGTGTCGTGTTACGTTGAGAGTTTTATAATTTATTTTTATTACTAGTTATTGAATTAAACACACAGTGCATTTATAAAGTGCACTGTCGTAGATTAGTTAGCTCTACTTTTGTACCACGAATAGTACATAATATAAGCTCCATCTCTTCGCGTAAGCGAGTTGTCTAAAAGTTTGTAACTATCTCAACCACTTTCGCTTTAAACATAATTCGTATCGTACAAGTTGGTGTATTTATTTCACTAACAAGTAACACTACCCAACTGTGACTCATCGATTTAAATGAAACTTGGTACACTAATAGAACTGTAAAAAATATTGAACCCCTATTTTTATTCTTCCGGAGGTGGCTTTTTAGGGATACAAATCACCCCTGAAAGGTGGTAAAAGCAAGAATCGCTATAAATGAAATTAAATAATACCAAAATATTACACGTTCAACATTTTTTATCCAGGAGTAACCCAAAAACCCCCGAATAACTAGTTTTGAACCTAAAACTCTATTTCAGTTGAATATCGTAATTTCATCCCCTCATCCCCTTTTTAACCCTTTAAAAAGGTGCATATGATCAAAATGACCCCGAAAATAGATTTTGGCGATCTCAAAAACCCCTGGGTAACCAATGTTGAACGCGTAATATTTTGGTATTATTTAATTTCATTTATGGCGATTCTTGCTTTTACCACCTTTCATTTCAGGGGTGATTTGTACCCCTAAAAAGCAACTTCCGGAAGAAAAAAATAGGGGTTCAATATTTTTCTATAGTGTGTCAAGTTTCATTTAAATCGGTGAGTGACAGTTGGGTAGTGTTGGGTAACCAATGTTCACAAGAAAAAGATTTTATTAATTATTTAAAAAAATGACAGATGCAAAAAGCTAACTTCACTCCGTATTTAATATTTTAAGCCGTGGCTAAAAAATTCGAAGCCACAGCTTGTCAACATGTGATTAAGATGTTATTTAGCGCCATGGAAACCAGTCGTTAAATGACATTTTAATAACAGCAGTAAAAAAATAACTATTAAACACAAAATGAAAAAAAAAAGTATATTACCTACTACTATTCCGTTTTTCCGCATATAAATTGTCAATTGTCAAACAAGAGAGATGAACAGAATAAATTGAAATGGACATGTAAATATCGTAAGTGCAAATTGCCTGCGTTTTTAATGAGAAAGCAAAGTCAAATTTGAAATTTATTACAACAGGAATTTAATCCCAATTACAGTACATGGTCCGCACTCACCGAGCCGCAGTGTGATAGTTTTATATAATTTTTAACTTGAGTGAGATTCGAACTCGGGATATCCGGATTCGAATTACGTATCGCTATCCACATCACCGTACTGACGAAATTTTATAATAACTGTAATTTCGACTAAAAATCGTCAAATTGCAATTGTGTTAGTTATGAAATGAAATATGAAGTTGAAATGCACATCTCCTGTCAATTGAATCCCGCGAGATCCGCACTGCAACAGTTAAAAACAAGCACGCAACACAAATCTATTTACACCACATTAGTATCATGGGAATCAAGTTACCATAGAAAACAAACAAAGCATTCAGATCACGCGGCTACGTTTCTATTCTTTCGTCTTCGTATATCGGTTCTCCGCCTACAAAATCACAATAGTTTAGTGGTAACTGGATCCCGAATGTGTCCCTCGTGCACCAAGCGCGTCGAGCAGACAGCGCCATGAGCTCGAATGTGGATACGCGTTGTTCTGTCAAATAAAAGAAACTTTTGTTGCAGCTGTCAGTGAATTGTTTGGTTTAATCGAGGTCTGTCTTCATATTTTCTGAGGTACTTATGTGTGGTCTAGGTGTGTTTGGAATTTTATTATCTTTAGGGTGCTGCTAGATTTTGTTCAAGATCCGTAATATAAATAAAATGACTTGAGATAAAATACATATTTAAAAAATAATTAAATACTTTGGCCTTATATTCAATTTTTTATGATCACAAGTAATAGTACAAGATCGCCGGATTTTATTGATAAATTATTACTTTTCATATACAGGATGGATCAGTACTTCGGTAAAAATTAAAGAGATACTGTAAGATGGAACAAAAATATATTTTTTTTTAAATTCCCAAATAATTGCATTTTGTTAGTCACTGGTTGATAGCTATTTTTAATAGTTTTATTTAAATGTTCTTACAAGTAATTGTTTACACAATACCAAATAAATGTCTGATGTTGTGTAATTAATAATTTAATTTAGTTAAATGCAGCAGGTCAAGCAATAAAGTATGTTAATCTAGTGGCTCTAAAAATGTTAATTTCAAGTAAACCATCCTTAATTTAGCGAATTTTAAAAAATAGATTTTTGTTCCATGATCAGTAGATACGTCTTATAGTATAGATAAAAGGTACCCTTTAATTTTTTTCCGGAAATACAGATACACCTATATATAAATAAATAAAATAAATATATCATCACGCCTATTACTCATTACTGGGTGTGACTCTCGGCCGTAAGCAGATCTCGGTAAATGATATATTTCTTCGCGTGATGTGCGGTTACCGACCGTCAAATCACGGTACCCAAAGATGTTAGTAGAGGGAGCACCACAGGGGTAGATTTAAATTAGTGAAAATTGTTTGTATATATATATATATATATAGGGTATGCACAGAAAGACGGAACATATGATTTAAAAAATGTGCGGAAATTGGCTCTCGTGTACATTTGAAAGCAAAAGTACAAAAATAATAATTTGTTTCAAATTAAATTCTGCGTTAAAAAAATTAGTAAACATTTAAAAAACTGTTACACAACTTTAATTAAATAAAATAAATTTATACAGGGTGTTTCAGGACTAGCGTAACAAACTTTAACAGCTTATTCCTGAGGTCATTTTGAGCCAAAAATGTCATATGAACATAGGTCCTAATCCTTCTAGTTACCAAAATACAAGAGGTGGAAGTTCTATAAATAACACGAAATTTTCAAATTTTTGTAATCAAGATACTTTCGGAAAACAAGAGTTTTATTGAAAAGTCATTTTATTTATTAATATTAATATGCATACGAGTTCAAGGCGCTCATTTTGAACACTTGCTGTAATTTTTTTAAAATTTGTTATCTTATTTCATATTGTGTTAACCTATTCCATGTTTGGTTATGATGTTCTGTGTCTATTTAATTGTGTCATTTTATGTTTTGTTCTCTAAATCGTATTCGTTAATATTAATAAATAAAATGAATGAAGACAAATAGGGTATGATTTTTCAATAAAACTCTTGTTTTCCGAAAGTATCTTGATTACAAAAATTTGAAAATTTCGTGTTATTTATAGAACTTTAACCTCTTGTATTTTGGTAACTAAAAGGAATAGGACCTATGTTCATATGACATTTTTGGCTCAAAATGACCTCAGGAATAAGCTGTCAAAGTTTGTTACACTAGTCCTGAAACACCCTGTATATTTATTAATATGTATTCATAACTGTAACCTATCAATCCAGTGGCACGAAAAGTGTTTGTGTGCAATTATTTTTGCGAATTACGGAAAGAATCTTTTTACCTTTAAATAATATATACCTTTTAATTTTTTGCAATAATATTGAAACACGCTATATAATATGATTGACTAATACTGTATCCTTGAAAGTAGTCAGTAGATAACTGATCATTCTAATTAATATATTAGTTACGTGTACTACTAAATGAATAAATAATGTATCTGTAAACCACTTAAAGCCAACTCCATCACCGCCAGATGCATCTCCTCTGACTCTCGGGCCAATTTCGTGCTGATTATATTTAGCCCGCGTCAACACTTGGGTTCGGCTGTGGTTGCGGCGTGATTCTAGCGCTGGAGACAGAATTGAGCAAACAGTTTATTGACACAGACACCGAATCTCAAGTCGCAGGATCTTCTAAGTAATCACGCCGGCACAGCATTCTAGTAAGCCAAACGTCGTTGTTACGTTGTTTCACTTTCAGTCAATGTTCAGTTATTGAGTTACGTGATTTGAGGAGATGTTAGCAGATCGCTGCGAAATTGTTTACAGCTTGGGTGTTAAGTGGATGGTTTTTAAGGATCACTAGTAATTCATATACCGGATGTCTACTTTCTTATGGGTCAGTACGGTTGGGTGGATAGCGATATGGAATTTGAATCCGAAGATTTCGAGTTCGAATCGCACTCAAGCTAAATATTATATGAACTACTACACTGCGGCTCGGTGAGGGCGGACCCTGTATTGTATTTGGGATTAAAATCCTGTTGTACAGCGAAACATAAATAAATAAATAAACAGGAAATACAATGATAACATTTTCTTATGGTAGTAATTTATGATCCATTAATTTTAGAACAAAAGTGTAAATACAAAAAAATGTTCAGAATGAAAAACTACCTCCAATGACTTCAAAAGTATTGATAATTTATTTTTTTTTCGCGAGATAAATAAATAAATAAAATAAATATATATCATCACTCCTTTTATCCATTACTAGGTGTGGCACTTTGCCGAAGCAGATCTCGGTAAATAATATATTTTTTCGCGTGAAGAGCGGTTACCATGCAGCCGTCAAATCAATCACGGCCCCCAAAGATGTTAGTAGGGGTAGATTTAATTTGGTGAAAATTGTTTGTCGGCTGTGGGGATCGAACCAGGGTTCTCAACATCCACAATTACACAAAATACACAATTTAAATCTATTTAAAGAATATAATTTAATTTAAACTGTCATATTGTTTCAGTTTGACATACAAATTTGTTAATTGATAATATTATTGTTCTTCAAAATTTTTTGAATAATAATAAAATCACAAATATTTAAAATTATGAATTTTTTTTTAATTTAGTGAGGATGTTTTTTAAGTTCAAACGATAAATTCAATTGTATTGAATGACGTAATAATACAGATTTTATTGTATATTTGGTTTTCCATAGCATTCTGTAATTAGCTTTAAATTGTAATTTTTATTTTCTGTGAATCTTGTAAAACAATAAGTAAATTATTAATAAATTGTAAGTCATTTGACCCAGTTTTTCATTCTTAAATTAATATGACAGAAATGATCACCATATAAAAATTTTGCCATTGTATTTCCTATGATTTATAAAAATGTAGACACCCGTAGACCGTTCTTATGTTCGTGGATTAGGTATATGGACTATTCCAAATATTATCTTTTATGGAAATATCATCATTCATCAAAGTTAAAAATTACCTAAGCGATTCTATTCAATTAGATCATATTTTTTTGTATAATATAACTAGATATATTAGGTGCTTTTTTAATTAACAGTTAACATCATTTTTCGTTGTTGAAACATTATTTTAGAAAAGAAACATTTTAACTGATAATAAAAATATAAACTTACCGTAAGACATATTGAAAAACTGGTTGATAGTTGTATAGAATCAGGGTTGGATGAGCCTAGAACAATATAAATAAATCATTCAATAATTTATTAACACGCTATTACCCATTTCTGGGCTTGATAGGTTTTCAATATAAGGAATCTTTAAACTTGATGATCAATTCGTAAGGGTATATATTACAAGATGTACTGATAACAGAACAAAACATGTTTTTTTAATTCGCAAATTTAAGTATAGTTTACGTGAAATAAACAGTTTCAGTGCTACTGGTTTGACAGTTATTTTTAATAAACTAGAAATTAAATTATAATTGTAAACACTACAAAAAATTATTTATCTGATGCTATACTAATATTATCTTTTATTTTTTTGTGATATTGACAAATTGGTAGTTGGCTCAGTAGAATTGTTGGATAAAAGCTTAATTATTTGCATCACTGAATCCGAATCTGCAATAAAAACTGGGGGTTCCCATTTAAAATTTCGAAGAGACCCCTCTCCCCCCAGTGGGCGAGGGGGAACTCTCATTTGGTGTTATTCAATAGAAATTTTAAACATATTTTGGACGTATTTTTTTGTTTCTCAATCCGTTTTGTTGTTCGCGAGATATTCGGGGGGTACGGGTGGTCTGAAACACCCTGTATAACTTGAGTTATACTAACCACTACCTACTTTTCTAAATAAGATAGAATGTATTTAATAATTCTGAAAAAGTGTGGTGATAAGATAAACGAAATTGAATGATATTTTAAGCGAACAGAGTTACTATAAATATATTGCATGCATGGCTACTGATTACCGTTCTGCTATTAAATTTAACTACTTAAACCAAAAGCATGACGACATAAATATAGAAAAATTTATCACCTGATAACATACCGTATTATAAATTTTTATTTATATTTGTATATAAAACAAAATACCAATAAATGCAAAGCGATTTGAGATAAAGACTTATAAAGCTACAAAATTTACTGTTCAATATTGTAGAAAATATCAATTTTTCTTCTGAACTTTCATATGATGTACCTATTATGCGTTTCTATTACAAATTAACTTGTAATTAAACCAAAAATTCTGATTGAAAATAATATAGTTATTTGTGTATTAAGAGCGTAAAGTGATTCTTTGTTACTCGAACACGGTAATTGCAGCGCGAGCCGAAGACGAGAGCTACAATAGTGTAAGAGGAACAAGCACACTTTACTCTCGTGATACGCACATATTTTTTTCTATGATTGCATCTTAATAGCTATTTAAATTTGCAGGTAATAACCGAGTTTTCTTAAGTGTTGCATACATTATTTTTTCTACTTCCGTTCTAATAAATACGAGAGAGCGTTTTTGAAATTATGAAATTTTGACATATTAATGACAGTTATAAATTCAAAAAATAAAAGAATAACACATCAGAATTCGTCTACCAAGATATCTTAATTTTTTGTGTTGCTATGTTACCTCATTATTTCACTAGTTAAATAATGCAGTTCATTACCTAACTCAAATAAGTGAAATAAAACGTCTATTTCCTAACGGAAGTAGATAAAATTATTAAAAACGTATGCGTACTGAAAATAAATTCGTTCTGTCCACTGTCAATATGACAAGTATTGTTTGTATCCCTGGTAACTATTGAAATAAATGCGCATTTAAAATCTTTTTCATAGCTGTTATATTTACGTCGTGGCTAAGACATTCGAAGCTATAACTTGTCAACATGTAATTAAAATGTTATTTAGCGGCATGGAAATCAGTACGTTAAATGACATTTTAATAACGGGATTAGAAAAAATGTTGAACTCGTCGCAGCAATGTGTTTGGCATTCTCAGAATGTTGTCTACTTCGACCAACACGTTTATTCTTCTATAGCTCAAATACTCATTTCACAGACTAAGTAAAGAAATTATTATTATGTTACAGACTCATACATAAAGCAGTATAGCTCTAAATCTATATATTTATTTCGTTTTTAAAACTCTTTCTAATTCACATATATACATACATACATAACATTATACTATAGCCCATCAAATGGGGTAGCATGAACCCCTGAAACATTCACAAAACATCCACTCATTAGATTCATCAAAGAATCAATCTTCGTCAAACTGGAGACAACGCGAATGTGTTTACATTCATGTTCCCTCCATACAAGCTCATTTATTCCTCACACTCGATATTTTTCATCAGGCCGCAAATCTTCAATCACATTCATTCATTCATTTGTTTCATTAAACTTTCCAATTCACAAAGCTACTTTATTTAACTCTGGGTTAAAAGAGTGTTAATTAGCATCAAATATCGTTCATTTTGTTCATCTGTTTTTACTTCCTTGTACGAAGTAAAGGAAGTATTGTTATCGCGAAAATTTTCGGTTCTCAGATTTCAGTGGAAATACGCATTTTGGCCCTCCCTGAGTCCATTTTGTTTAATTTCGTCGTGACGTCTGTACGTACGTACGTACGTACGTATGTATCTCGCATAACTCAAAAACGGTAAGCCGTAGAAAATTGAAATTTTATATTTAGGACTGTTATAACATCTAGTTGTGCACCTCCCTTTTTGGTCATTATATAACTTCCGAAAGTGGTACTTTACTTGAAGCCTATAATAGATTTTCATGAAAAACTATATTCAAATATAATATAAAACTTTCCAAATTTGGTATATAAGACTACTATATCAATGGAAATAATATAATAGATTTTGGTTAAAATACACTAACCGGAAGTGACACATTACATGAAGCTGCTAACAGTTTTCCTTGAAAAAAATGGTATTATTTTAATTTTAGAAATAAATGCTTCAAATAAAAGTTTTAGAGAATTAAGAATTTTTAAATTAGCCTTTTGCATAAGCGAGATATCTAAATTTAAATAGTATATATTTTGTGTTTTTTTTTTAAATTAAGTTTGCTATGGAGTAGAACAAAAAATAAAAAAAAGATTTTATGTCAAATATGTGCAATTAAAAAAATATCTATAGTTTTATACGCGTACAAGGAAGTCATGTGGTGTCCACATCAGATTTTTTAGATAATATTAAAAGTAGTATTACCGCTAATTCGCTGTATGTATCTGCTTACAGATTATTAATTCTGAGAGAAAAATTCTGCGACAAAACCTAGTTCGCCTCTGTTCCAAAAGCATCTACGACATTTAACATGTAGCTATATAATCAAAATAGTAAATGAATTTAAGAATCTGAGTAGAACGCTAGTAAAATTCGTCGTAAACCTAGATTACTTCATTCCTTAAATAATAACCGACGCCTTTTATTCAAGAAAAGTCGAGTTTATAAGAAATTTCTCTCGAGTTAGTCAACACTTCAATGAGCACGTTCCACGCAGTCCTATCATGCGTCAGCCCGGCAAGAATGCTCCACAAACAAACGCCGTAGCATTCGCTTCAATTATTAGGTCAACCGGATCATCTTATGGACGTTTTTAATTGCTAAATTGGATAATTATCGCTGCCCTTTTCAACACTCTGCACTTGTTAGTCGTTTGTTTAGCGGCGGAGACAATAAACGCAGCTGGGAAAACAAATGCGAAATGGTTCGCTCTTCTTCATTGCGGCTGCGGCTTCTTTCAATCATTGGTGCCATGGAAATGAGTACGACATAACCTCAATGTGGAATGTTTACGTGTTGGTAAATGGTTCGCGTATTTGAACTTGTTAATAATGAATTGTTTATTTCCTTTGACAGAATTCTACGAATGCATTTGTTTAACATTTTCTACATTTGACATTAGATTAACGACTCTTTATAAAATTCCTAATAAATTTATCAAGGTTGGCAAAAACCCAGAAATACTTTAAAAAATACGACTCAACTAGGTTTTTATGGATTTTTAGTTAGGCCAGAGGGATTTAAAAAAAATTAAAAACCCTGGAAACGCAGTTCATATTCACATAGTTAATGGGATAGGTGGCTCAGTGGTATCGAGTCGGCCTGTGGATCTTGAGAACCCTGGTTCGATATCCACAGCCGACATACAATTTTCACCAATTTAAATCTACCCCTGTGGTTCCTCCTCCACTAATATCTTTGAGGGCCGTAATTTGACGGCGGGTAACCGCACTTCACGCGAAAAAATATATCACTTACCGAGATCTGTTTAGGCACAGTGCCACACACAGTAATGGGTAAAAGGCGTGATGATATATTTATTTTATTTATTTATAATTAATGACATTTGAGTAAATCAGTAATGTTATCGTATTTTTCCCTTATTGATATTGATATGGGGCAGGTGGCTCAATGATATCGAGTCGGCCTGTGAATTTTGAGAACCCTGGTTCGATCCCCACAGCCGACAAACAATTTTCCCCAATTTAAATTTACCCCTCCACTAATATCTTTGAGGGAATTGACGGTTGGTAACCGGACTTCACGCGAAGAAATATATCACTTACCGCGATTGTAGAGTCATTGAACGTTTTCGTAACTCTGGAATTGTATGTAAAGGCAAATCAACTGGGAGACACACTGTTCTCACACAAGTAAATAAATAAAATACTCCGAATAGATTCAAATTTACCCCTTTTATAAATTCACTGCACGCAAATGCGACCTGTCAATTGTAGTCCACTGTCATAACGATGTGGCAAACACAAAATCAAAACGAGGCAGTGGGGTCAATTATTTTGCATCACTCTGTATAACATAAGGTTGGTTACGATTTAAAAAGCCAGGAAACCTAGACGATTATTCAGAGTAAAAATTTTGTATTTGACTTAAGCTATAAAATTGCATACAATTTTTAAACACTCTATATAAAATAGTTATTTGTGTATTAAGAGCGTAAAGTGATTCTTTGTTACTTGAGCACGGTAATTGCAGCGCGAGCCGAAGGCGAGAGCTGCAATAGTGTAAGAGGAACAAAGACACTTCACGCTCGTGATACACACATCATTTTTTATACGATTGCATCTTAAAATTATTTAAAAACGTATACGTATTGAAAATAAATTCATTCTAACAACTGTCAATATGACAAGTTTCTGTTTTGTTTGTATCCCTGGTAACTATTGAAATAAGCACGGATTTAATATCTTTTTCGCGCGTTGCCATTGGAAACGCAGAAAACGTCAACTTTACGATGACAAATGACAGCGTAATTGTCAACTTTTCATAGCAATCGTAAAAAAAAGATATTTTTCGATTGTTCCATAGAAAACGTCAAATTTACGATGACAAATGAGAGCATAATTGTCAACATTTCATAGCAATCGTAGAAAAATTATATTTCTCATGTACTACAAATAAAAATACCTAATTTAACTGTCATAATATAAATAAAGTAACAGATTAAACACATCTATTTATTAAAAAATGTTAAACTGTGGAACTCTGAGATTCGACCCCTCAAGTTTACTATACCCGAATTGATGAAGATAAAATAAGATGGTTCCAGATTAAAGCAATAAGAATTTTTACAGAGAATCAATACAAATAACACTTGACATATCTTGTATCCAATCTCAAGATTCACCACATATCTGCTATCTCCTTCTATTATTTCAACATCGTTTACGTTACGTCTTTGACATTAAAAACCTACACCCCTTCTGATTCCTTGGCCAACTATAAAAGCACACAGATACGTCAATAACACTGCATTGATAATCACTCACAGAACATATCACAAAATAACAAAAAATGATAATTCAATTGATTTTTTAAACGCGACATTGAGAGTCAGTGAACAAGGAGACAGATACAAGGATACCAACAGAACGGCTGTCACCTGCACGGCAGGAAGGTATGTGAAGGGTGGCACCACTGATCGGAGGATTTGATATCGGGTTCGATTTCAAAGGGTTCTCACCGACAAGGGGTTTTAAAATGCCGATAGGTTATCGAACTTTCAAAGGTTACACTGTTAAAGACATATATTTGTTTTTGTTTTTATGTTAAATTACTAAACTTTATATTAACCTGCGTTTATATATTCTCAATTATACAACAAATTGTGTTAAATGTATTTTTAAACAAGCGCAGTAGATGCTGCTTTCATTTCTTATAGATTCGTTGTTAGAGATGTGGGCGTAAGTGAAGATTTACGAAACAGGTGTACAGGAGCGAATGGATGAATGTTTGTTGCGTGATGATGGAATTTGGTTGTGAGAAAAGAAAGAATTCGTATGGAGGAAGTGTTAATGTGGTTGAAACGAGTATCGTGTGTCAGGATGAGAATGTTCTGTGCATGTTTCAGGGGTTCGTGCTACCCCATTTAATGGGATATAGCGTGATGTTATGTATGTATGTATGTATGTACAACAAATTCAATAAGTGTGTTCAAAATTATACCTGTGCATCTTGAGAACCCTGGTTCGATCCCCACAGCCGACAAACAATTTTCACCAATTTAAATCTACTCCTGTGGCTCTCCCTCCACTAACATCTTTGAAGGCCGTGATTTGACGGCTGGTAACTGCACTTCACGTGAAACAATATATCACTTACCGAGATCTGCTTAGGCAGAGTGCTGCACCCAGTAATGGGTAAGAGGCGTGATAATTTTAAATTCTTATATTGAAATATTTTTTTTTACATTAACAATGACTTTAGTTGAACAAAAAACGCAATTACGATTTTTTATTATAACGACGATACTTTTTGATGTATTTGTGTGTGCAATATTTCATATTTTTTCGTTATTTCTTTATACATATTAATTTTACATTTTTTGACCTGATGAATATATAAAAAAGATTATACCACCTCGTCAAGGGTATATTCGTTTATCTATATATGGTAACCGAGAAACAAAGTACGATTGCTTGATTTTATTATGAGTTATATAATTACAAGAAGGTAAAACCAATCTAAATCTTGATCTCTACTGTTTATAGCAGTTTTCAATGTGCATTTTTTCTTTTCCAAAAATAATACATTATAAATAAATATCTATGGTTAATAGTTATTTCTGTATTAAGTCCGTGAAATGAGTGAATGTATGTTGCACGTGGCCGTCAAATCACGGCCCCCAAAGATGTTTGTGGAGGGGAAACAACAGGGATAGATTTTTAATTATGATGAAAATTGTTTGTCGTTTGTGGGAATTAAATCCGATATTCTCAAATTTACAGACAGACTCGATACCATTGAGCCACCTAATTAAAGAAAAAAATCAAAACTAATTGATGTGTTCTAACTTATAATCAAGGGAACGTGAAAAAACATATTTTGTCACATGTGAAAAGACACAAACTTTGCGTATTCATAACGATATAAAATGGTTTTTGAATGGTTGTAGAAAATAGTACGAAAGTTGGAGTACGAGAGTTAGCGATTATTTCAATAGTACGAGTTTTGCAATGACCCTTTTCCACGTGTATCACATACTATTTTTTTCAACATTAAATGTGAAAATGACATTTTTATGTTTGCGATACAAGAAATTTAATAATTATATTATATGTATCAAAGGAGTTGTATTTGTAAATGCACATCACGTGTCCTTGGTCACCATATCAAATGACATTTTTGTACTCATGCATTAAAATATGTTGTTTCGCGTCGCCTACGCAACGACCGAAACGTCAATTTCCCGCACTCGTTCGGGAAATTTTAGAAAAAACACTCCAATTTCTAAAGCACTTATTAAAAAACTATATTTATAATAAAAAAGTATAGTATCTCAAACACCCTTTTGCGTAATAATAATAAAAGAAAATGATTAAATATTGAATGAAATTTAATTTTAAAATTAGAAATTTAGTGCATTTGGTTCACAATGTTGGCAACGAAATGACAGCGTCGACAGCAGTGGAAACACTTAACCTACAAACGTAAGGTAAATTGTAACATAGATATGAAATTAAACAAGTTTATGAAATTTACTGTATACTACAAATGAAATTAGTAAATAATATAAGTCTCTATTTTCATTACATTAAAATTAAATGAATTGAAATTTGACATTACTGTTAAATTAGTTATAAAATGGTTACAAAGCAGTGTTATGTGTATATGGTATATTATTGTTTATGTTAATTATTGTTTTGTGGTATGTTATTATGAATGTTTATATTTATAGTACAACTTTGGCAATTTGAAATACTAACTCCTGGCACAACTTCGTTTCTTTGAATGGATTGTAAAGCTGGCGGCTCATGAACATTTATATCAGCAGCAGCAGTTTCTATTGAAGTACTTGCACATGATGATGATTATATAGTTTTACACTTTTCGTACAAAAAATATTGTACAAACCTCTTGCGTGAACTAGGTTCCCGGATTCGTTCTATGGCAGCGCTCGCAAGCTCGCGCCGCCAAACACTCATCCGGGAACCAATCGTTCCCGCACTTGGTATGTAAATAACTATTCCCTCACTCAATTTAGTTTTGATAGTAACCGTTTCCCTCACTAGTAAGGAAAGTTATTTCATCATTAGTAAGGGAAACGGTTACTGTCACAACTAAATTAAGTGAGGCAAATTTCATGTTCACAATAAATTTTGAAATGAAAAATGTAGTATTATACTATATATGCACTTGAACATAATGATTAGAAATCATATCATCAATTCTTCGTTCCACATTGGACCACAACATTTTAATAAATCTATAATAGATAGTACATTGGTTCATTTATTAAACAATTCACTTGACGTCAATCCATACGTACCATCAAACACACACATACAATTTCAATAACACAAAGGTTACCACTATACATTAATGTCGGTAATGCAGGTTCCTATTCTCGAGTCCGTCTCTATCAGATGGGAAGATAAATCATAATATCTGACTATCGCTCGGTACACTGCATGTGTGTGTATGTACGTATGTGATCAAGGCAGAGAGAGATATTGAGGTATTGTCTTTGTGGAGAGACCACCCAAATTTGCCTCCGCTTCAAATGGAATTTAATCAATGATTGTGTAATCATCTCAGCTGGATTTCAGATATTATTTACATTATTCATTTTTATTGGCAAAAAACAAATATATCCATGATAATGCATCAAACTATGGAAACAACAACTCGAGGTCTGGTTCGGTTTTACCATGAAGTGCGTAAATTAAATTCGTAATTTCACGCAACAAATAAAATCGGGCATTACAGCGTAACTGTACTATATTTCCGTAGTAACAACAATTAATAATAAATAAAATAAATAAATATATCATCACGCCTTTTACCCATCACTGGGTGTGGCACTCTGCCTAAGCAGATCTCGCGTGACGTGCGGTTTCCAACCGTCAAATCACGTCCTCCCAACGATATTAGTGGAAGGGGAGCCACAGGGGTAGAATTAAATTGGTGAAAATTGTTTATAATAATAATAATAATAATAAACTTTATTGATTCGAAATCACTGACTAGGGTCAGCCTAAGGCTGATCTTCCACCTAACCAAGTTACATATAAAGATTAATTATATTACAATGCAAATAAAAGAAAAATATAAAATATAAAGTAATGTTAAACACCCTAAATTTAATTTAATTTGTACAAATTCTTTATAATCAATTTAAAAGATTTAATGGACAGAGAATTTAAATCGTTGGGTATGTTATTGTAAAGCGCAGGAGCCAAATAAGAAAATGAGTTTTTTAATTTATTTTTATGAAATGGGAATACAACATATAAATCCTTGTCACGTAGTTTGTAAATATGTTCCCTAAATATTAATTTATCGTGTATTCAACGAGGAGATATTATTGTCTATACCTAATTCGTGAAATTCATTTAGCGTTTTCAAAATGTTGTCTGCCTCAACCTACAATTTTATTCTGCCAATCACTTGTTTCATAGCCTAGGTTTACATTTGTATCCGACTCTCACTCCATTTTGTTTCGCGTTGTCGTTTATCAAAATTGTTGTAATTTGTGTGTTATATATTTGATAAATAATGTCTAAAGCATTTAAAATGTTAGGAAATTTATTATAGATTTATGCAATAATCATTTAATTTTTTGTATATCCTATAAACGTAGTCGTCTTAGACGTCATTATTCTAGTTACAAATTTTGAATACGTCAGTGGTATCGAGTCGGCCTGTGGATCTTGAGAACCCTGGTTCGATCCCCACAACCGACAAACAATTTTCACCAATTTAAAAAATCTACCCCTGTGGCTCCTCCTCCACTAATATCTTTGGAGGCCGTGATTTGACGACTGGTAACCGCACTTCACGCGAAAAAATATATCACTTACCGAGATCTGCTTAGGCAGAGTGCCACACCCAGTGATGGGTAAAAGGCGTGATGATATATTTATTTTATTTTATTTATTTTCTTTTGCTATTTTTTTTTCTACGATTGCTATGAAACATTGACAATTACGCTCTTATTTGTCATCATAAAGTTGACGTTTTCTGTGGAACAATCAAAAAATATCTTTGTCGCGAGACTCCAATGGCAACGCGCGAGGAAGATATTAAATGCGCGCTAATTTCAATAGTTACCAGGGATACAATCAAAACAGAAACTTGTTATATTGACAGTTGACAGAACGAATTTATTTTCAGTACGTATACTTTTTTAAATAATTTTAAGATGCAATCGTAGAAAAAATGATGTGTGTATCACGAGCGTAAAGTGTCTTTGTTCCTTTCTAGTAAAAAAGAATCACTTTACGTTCTTAATACACAAATAACTTTTGTATAGTACATAGAATTACAGTTAAAGCTTGATATAACTTTTAAGTTTCACGGTTCCTTTGAGATCCTTGCACGGATCCTTACGGGTCCGTAGATCACTGATCTAATTTACTCATTATCACCAATTTAGTTCACATATCTTCCACTTATAACACCGTTTCATTTTCGTATAAACTACAAAAATAAAATAAATGCATTTTTAAAATGCCACTTATAACACGACTTCATCAGTATTAAAATAATTCACGGCCAACTTGCTTTCCACTCAACATTACATTTTACATATTACATGAAGCTGAAGAGTAAATATTATTTTTCACTTGAATAACTTAACGAGATAATTACCATAAATATTTGTGGCTGCATCTGCAGTAGCGCACTGTGAGTACGTGTGTATGTATGGGTTAATTTAAACGGATTAATTAACAGTGACGGGTGCAGTCTAGCAGCATGGTAGATATAGGAGGATGACTTGACTCGAAAACCATAGAATATATATTATATAGAGAAGCGACACAGTTATTTCGGCAAATTTGAGTTTGTTTTGATTTAGATTAGGATTTTTAGATAAGAATACGTTCATAGTAGCGAAAATTGGAACTACGACAAAGATACAATTTGCTACTAACTTAATAACTATGATAATTTATCATTTATCATTAATATTATACTAAAGGAACTAATATTGCAAAAACCTATTTTTTTAATCTAATTTAAATCAGTTATTAATTAATTAAAAAAAATATATTAAAACTACAACTAACGATAACTCAGAACTATATTTTACAGGATGTTTACTTGAGACGAAATAATGTATCGTCGCTAAACTACTTGATAGCGACGCTACATATCCAAATACAGGGTGTTTCTATACCTCTGCACGAAACTTTAATGACATATATAATTTAATATACTTAGTATAAAATAAAAAAAAACTTTATTGAAATTCGAAAAAATTAGGGTATTTCAGTCCATGGCAAACATTTTAGTGTCACTGGTTTAATTCGGAATTTTGCGCCGCTTCTCCATACACTAACAGCATATCCACTAATTCACTGTTGCTATACATTTTTCTCAACTTGCTCTTTTAATACCGTATACGAAATCAGACTAGGTACTCAAATAAAAATAAAAATATACATAATAACTAATTCATAAATGATTATTTCGTAACACATGCACAAGAAACACGTTCTTATTCCCTAATTTTAGAGAGGGAAACGCTGCTTTTCTCCCCTAGGGAGAGAAACATTATGTTCCTCTCCCTAGGTAGGATGTTTCTCTCCCTAGGTAACATGTTTCTCTCTCTAGAGAGACGTTTCTCTCCCTAGAGACTACGATTATTAGCTGTTTGCGGCGTTTCCTAGATAACTAGTTACGCAACCCATATTTGACATTTGTTCCGATAAGACAGTAATTTTTGTGTACTTGTTACGAAAAGTATAATATGCTTCACGGGAGGGCGCGATTATCCCTTGTGTGAAGTTGGCAAACCGAGACGTAAGCGAGGGCCGAAGGCTTCACAAGCGGGAATAATCGCTTGCTTCCCTCCCTTGATGCATAACATACTATTTGTAGGCAGTGTTTATACTTTTATTTCATTAGTAATATAATTATAAATAAGTAAATGTACTATTAAATCAGTGACACTAAAAATGTTCACTATGAATGAAATACTCTAATTTTTGCGAATTTCAAAAAAAATCTTTTTGTTCTATAATCAGTATATCAAACTATATACGTCATTAAAGTTTCGTCCAGAGGTATAGAAACACCCTGTATATGACTGACTGATTCAGATTGCGCTCTGAGCTACAATAATTGGGTTTAAGTTCTTCTTATACGCAGCTTAATAAATAGGTAAATATACTAACTACGGTACTGGGCTGACAGAATAACTTTCGCACATCGTATTGCATTTGTTTGACTTGAATCCAGAATATGGTTGGATGCGTTTAACTGACAACCAAAAGATGGTATTTTCTCTTTGCGATAAATTAGAATGCAGTTATTTTTATGAAGAACGAATTTGCATAAAAAGTAAGAAGTTATATGTACTCGTATCTTGACATGTTTTACTTTTAAACTGAAAGAACTCAGGTATGAAGTAAAGCAGCACTTGAAATATCTCACTTTATGATAATAGTAAACTGCTTAACGGATATCAAAACGCTTTATAGCATTAGCAAATTTGCATACATACAAATTAAAACTATATACCTATTTAATTAGCATAAGTTTTTTTCGTTATTCTATGCATCATTAATTATATGATAATAAATTTAGTATCGCCGCTATTTTGTGCCAGATGTCAAAATAAAGAGATTATAAACATTTTATTTTTATAAACTGACAGCTGTAAAATTAAATTGACAATTTGTCACGGTAAATTAATCTCCTAGTTATAGATATATGTCAGAATTTCTTGAGAAAATTGTTATTTTTCTACGATTGCTATGAAAAGTTGACAATTACGCTTTCATTTGTTATCGTAAAGTAGACGTTTTCTGAGGAACAATCGAAAAATATCTTAAATGTGCGCGTTTCCAAATAACAACACGGGAAAAAGATATTAAATGCGCGCTTATTTTAATGGTAATACAAACAAAACAGAAACTTGTCATATTGACAGTTGACAGAATGAATTTATTTTCAGTACGTATACGTTTTTTAATCATTTTAAGATGCAATCATAGAACAAATTATGTGTGTATCACGAGCGTAAAGTATCTTTGTTTCTAGTACATTATTTTTAAGTGAGTAAGTGACAAAAGTTAGTTTTAGAATGTAATAACGCACAAAATCGAGTTTCAAGATCAATAACAACTAGTGTTCATATTTCACCTAAATTAAATGCTAGATTTAAAGTTTCAGCGTAAGGTTTATAAACTAAGCAAGCTATTGAGATGCACTCAAAGGCATTGAGTTTATGAATAATATATGCGTAGAGTTAAATAAATAGTAGTTTTGTATAATTAATACTAACAGAATTTTTATTGTATAAATAAATAAATATATCATCACGCCTTTTACCCATTACTGAGTGTGGCACGCTGCCTAAGCAAATCTCGGTAAGTTATATATTTTTTCCGCGTGAAGTGCGGTTACCAGCCGTCAAATCACGGCCCTCAAAGATATTAGTGGAGGGGGAGCCACAGGGGTAGATTTAAATTAGTGAAAATTGTTTGTCGGCTGTGGGGATCGAACCAGGGATCTCAGGATCCACAGGCCGATTCGATACCACTGAGCCACCTATTGAAATACTATTTATTTCTTATAACATTCACTTTCAGATCAGTTAGGTCAAGTATGATACACATAATCGGGATAGATAGGGTCGGGTTGAATTTCCAACAGATTGGGTATTCATCGGGTTGGTAAACTATCGGGCGGGTATCCATCGGGTCCGGTTATATACCCATCTCTAGTACCGCTGCATTTAGTGCCGGAATAACATTAGGCGGAGCCCTAGGCAATCGTAACCGAGGGGCCCTATCTCTATCTCTAGATTAAAGCACATGGCCAGAGTTAAAAGATCCTAGGTTCAAATCCTAGCAGTAACCCAATTTTGTTTAACTGAATGAATTTATATTTCTGTTCTTATCTTTCAAACATTATAAAAACTAAATAATTTATTTAACAAATGAATCACTCATAAAATGTGTTTTATAAGCCTGTTGCTAGGGAAAAAATGAGTTAAAAATTATTTAATATAGTTGATATAATTATTACATAGCTAATAAAATGAGTAACTGTTCCAATAAAATAAAGAAATTAAAATACAGTTATCAAAAACTATCATAATTTACAGTAATATCTGCAAAAGATCGTAATAAAACTATAAATTAGAAATAAAATAACACTTATTCAGCCATTGCATGTGGGTTAATATAGCCCGAGAAGATAAGCAAGCATAATTCTTACGTTATGGTAGCGCTAACCACAACGCACATAATCGTAACTTGGCGTATAAACAGTGAAAAACAAAAGTGAAATGTTCTGCTGGCGTCAAGAAGTAGCACAGCGGCGCTTAGCTGCTTACATTACGTTCTTACGTTACGGAATGCGTAGTGTTATGTGAGTGTGATAGCAATTGTGAACCGCATTTACATACGAACATTCGTTTTATCGAAGCAGTTAATATTTATTTATATATTTCGATATTATGCTAAGTATTTACTGTAACATAATAATTTATATTGTGAAAGTGTTGTTTTATGATTTGATAATTTTTCATTCCTGAATGAGAGAAGATTAAATTGTCGGAATAAATTACTAGAGAATGAGTTTTTCAACTACAGGACCGTATTCAGTATGACATGATTCTGATACAATACCCGACTGAAAATATTTACGTTTGAAGCTCGAGTACTACTATTTTGAAATAGGATCTGTGAACATAATTGAATATACAAAAATAAATTATAAAATAAATAGTAAACATACAGGGTGTTTTACAACTTATGGCACTTATTTTAACTCACATAGTATTCAATGTACTGATTATGAAACAGAAAGATTTTTTTTTCAAAATTCGAAAAATTTGTTGTACTTTACATCAAGTAAACATTTTTAGTATCAATGTTTGAGAGTTATTTCAAATATATTAATAATTAAATTATAATTATAACATTACTAAGAGGCATTTATCTGATGTTGTATAATGAATAAATTGACTATTGTAGTGTTTATAATTATAATTTAAGTATTAATATATTAGAAACAACTCTAAAACCAGTGGTATTAAAAATGTTTACTTCATTTAAAGTGCAATTAATTTTGCGAATTATGATAAAATTATTTGTGTTTCATAACAAGTACGTTGAGTATTAAATGGGGTTCAAATAAGTTCCATACTTTGTGAAACACCCTGTATAATAATACATTTTCAAAAATAAATGTGCTTCATTTCAGGTGTACATTTATAGTATCACTGGTTTAATACTTATTTGTAATATAATAATAAATAAATTATAATTGTATAACTATAATAGTCAATATATTCATCAGATAAATGACAATTTGTATTGTTTACAATTATAATTTAATTATTAGAAATAATAATCAAATCAGTGAAGCTAAAACAATACAATAATGAATTTATTCATTATACAACATCAGATAAATGTTCCTAATTTAAAAAATTGTGAAATAATTACTTTTGTTTCATGATATATATATATATATATATATATATATATATATAATTATTCTTTTATTTCGAAATGGGGTAGGTGGATCAGTGGTAAATCTACCCCTGTGGCTCCCTCTCCACTAGCATCTTTGCGGATCGTGATTTGACGACTGGTAACCGCACTTTACGCGATCTGCTATTGCAAGGTAACACACCCAGTAATGGGTAAAAGGCGTGATGATATATTTATTTATTATTACGAAATATAAATGCACTCTGCATATAAACTAAATTTGAGCACCCATCGATAATTGCCAACCTGGACAGTTCAACACAGAGTCAAGAAGCTAGTTCTCCCTACAGGGCCGTATTTAGGGCTACGCATTTATTCTGACCATAAAACCAATAAAATTAATGTAATGAGATATTTCAATTTAAATATTTCATCGTATATTGAATTAAAAATCATATACAGTTTTTTAAAAATAACCTCTTATTTTTAAGCTAATTTTCAACATTTCAATTTAATTTCTGCCGTTATAAAGCATGCAAAATTAATTCTGTTAATTCAGGATAATGTATAATTTTATGCTCTACAATATTTATTTGACACTTTTTTCTCTAAAATAATAAGGGAAGCAAGAAATTTTAAAAATATGACTTTACATGTTAAAGTCCCGTATACTTTTTAGTTTGAACTAAGGATTTTCGGATTCGAATGTCATCTCAAATGATTCTTACCTACGCCTGTGCATATGCTAGTATTTTGTGTATAATCCTCCATCATTTAAAAATGCTTGTAGAATCACCATCGGCACATGTTTCCATCTCCATCAATGTCATTCTAACCTCACTTACATAACATAGTTACACGTCAAACACTTAAACGTACACTCCATACACATCACTATCTATTGAAAGGAAAATTGAATTTCTCAGTAAACTCTCGTTGCTTTTGTTTCACATCGACATCAACCAATCCAATCGATACCAATACGATGTAAATGATCCGAGTAATCCTGGTTGACCCCTGGTTAACCCGGGTGGAGATGACAGTGACCAGTGATAGTGAAACTATGGAGTTTGCGGCAGGTTGTGTAGCATCTGTGCCGGAGGCTATGTGACCTGGCCAAAAGGCTAGAGGTTAGATACGTTTCATTTTGAATGTAATTTATCTCTAGTTATAGTGTGTTGTGTTAGTGAAAGTTGTGGAATGGAAATAAATGTGGATGAGGATGATGTTTTGACTCGGATTTGTACTTGATTATAGGGCCATCCCTTATAGCAGCGGTTCTTAAATTTTACAAATATTTGTCACTGGTTTAAGAGTACATTTAATTATTTATAATTGTTACAAACAATTTTCATCAATTTAAATCTACCCCTGTAGCTCCCCCTCCACTAATATATTTGGGGGGCGTGATTTGACGGCAGGTAATCGCACTTTACGCGAAAAAATATATCACTTACGAGATCTGCTTAGGCAGAGTGCCACATCCAGTAATGGGTAAAAGGCGTGATGATGATATATTTATATGAAATAAAAGTATAAACATTGTCTACAAATAATAATTTATTAATTAGTTATTATGTAGGTACCTGGTGTAATGCCTTATTTTTATTTTTTTAATTAAATGTACTATTAAACCAGTGACACTAAACATGTTCGCTAGGAATGAAATACCCTAATTTTTGCGAATTTCAAAAATAGTTATTTATGTATTAAGGCCGTAAAGTGATTCTTTGTAATTTGGCCTTTGGCTCGCGCTGCAATAGTGTAAGAGGAACTTTACGATCGTGATACGCACATAATTTCTTCTACGATTGAATCTTAAATTATTAAAACACATATATGTACGTACTGAAAATAAATAAATAAAAACTTGCTTGCGTGTTGCCATTGGGAACGCGCGCATTTAACATCACGACAACGCGCGACAAAGATATTTTTCGATTGTTCCACAGAAAATGACAACTTTATGATGACAAATGAGAACACAATTATCAACTTTTCATAGCAATTCTTTTTGTTCTATAATCAGTATATCTTATATATGTCATTAAAGTTTCGTGCAGAGGTATAGAAACAGCCTGTATATATATTTTATTTATGAATTTTTTTTGAAAAATCAATGAGAATTCACTAGGATTTTAACCCAGAATTTTTCACATGCTCGGTGACTGCTTTACAACGAACTACAAATATTTGGCAAACTTCTCATAATGTTTCGTGCAATTTTTAGTTAGTGATATAAGTTCCGTCAATTCGCAACAGTCATCAAGCGTATACAAGGTTTTATCATAGATTTTTCAAAAAAATATTTCTAAATATCTACGTCCAGGCATTCATGTTATTACCTTAATTTTTATATATTATTTATGTTGACAATTTCTTAGAAAATTTAAATTTAGGGTGACGCTATATTTCTTTCGACCTTCAGGTAAATAATGACTTCACAAAATTTAAATCGTCCTAGAAAAATATACATCTGTATTCATTGATGTATTTTCCTACAAAACGACAATTTTATAATATACTTTGATAACTATAAATAATTTTAGACGTTTATAGTATTTTTAATGCTTTTTAAAAGACTTAAATGACACTTCGGTAAATTAATGACTTTATATTCCTTTAGAAAAATATGTGTTTGGATAAAAGTGTCTCGTATTGGTTGACGTTTTTATTCGTCTCTTTGAAATTATTTTCTTTTTCACTGGTTTTTCATAAATTCCAATGACAGGTGAGAATATTTTATAGTTGTCATTTCTTATTTATTTTTCATTTTTATCTACAAAAAAAAATACAATTCTCTGCTTAAATGAGTAAATATTTGAAGCAAGAAATATTTTAAAAAGTGAGAAAAGAAAATCGTTAAACAAATTTAAATAGCGAGTAATTTTACTTAAAAGGCTTGTTGTGAACCACCCACTGTGATTTAATTTAATTATAACTATATTATACTTGTTTTACCAAATAGGGTAATATAGCAATTATTATTATAATAATTTACCCATTTAGCTTTTATTTCTTCATCACGATTTTAACATTTCAAGTTAATTAATTAGAAAAACATTGCTATATCTTTCACAGTATATTAATATTAATAACTTGCATGCCAAATTGGTACATTTGCAAATTGCAATGAGCAATTTGCATTAATTTGTTATTTTGTTGCAAACAACATCATCACCTTGCATTTGTAAATAACAAAGGTGAATTTAGCAACATTTTAACACTAACTAATAAACTGATATATTGAATAAATAAATAAATAAATATATCATCACGCCTTTTACTCATTACTGGGTGTGGCATTCTGCCTAAGCATATCTCGGTGATATATTTTTTCGCGTGAAGTGCGATTACCAGCCGTCAAATCACGGCTCTCAAAGATATTAGTGGAGAGGGACAGGGGTAAATTTAAGTTGGTGAAAATTGTTTGATATATTGAATTATTGTTTACATAAATTAATACGGTATAATTGCAACTGATTAAAGAAAAGAAAATAAATATATCGTTATGCCTGCTACCCACTATTAGGTGTAGTAATTGATAAGTGCCAATACAAACATTTTCTGCAATCATTCGAAAAGTGAGTCATTATTTGATTAGAGTAAAAAGAGTTTGTTTATCGCACAACAGTACATTATTTTACAAGTGAGTGAAAAAAGTAAATATACGAGAGTATTATTTCACAACATAACAGTTAATTTCTTCACGCCTTTTACCCATTACTGGGTGTGGCACTTTGTAGTAGCAGATCTGGGTAAATGATATATTACTTCGCGTGAAATGCGGTTACCAGCCATCAAATCACGGTTCACAAACATGTGAGTGGAGGGGGAGCAACAAGGGTAGTTTTTATGTGGTGAAAACGATTTGTCGGCTGTGAGAATCGAATCCGAGTTCTCAAATCCACTGACAAGTAACACTACCCAACTGTAACTCAGCGATTTAAATGAAACTTGGCACACTAATAGAACTCTAAAAAATATTGAACCCCTATTTGTTTTCTTTCGGAAGTTGCTTTTTAGGGGTACAAAGCACTCCTGAAAGGTGGTAAAAGCAAGAATCGCCATAAATGAAATTAAATAATACCAAAATAATATGCGTTCAACATTGGTTACCCAGGGGTTTTTGAGATCGCCAAAATCTATTTTCGGGATTATTTTGATCATATGCACTTTTTTAAGGGGTTAAAAATGGGATGGGGGGATGAAATTACGATATTCAACTGAAATAGAGTTTTAGGTTCAAAACTAGTTACTCGGGGGCTTTCGGGGTCGCTGAATTTATTTTCGAGGTTACCCCTGGGTAATATTTTGGTATTATTTTATTTCATTTATGGCGATTCTTGCTTTTACCACCTTTTAGGGGTAGTTTGTACCCCTAAAAAGCAACTTCCGGTAGAAAAAAATAGGGGTTTAATATTTTTTAGAGTTCTATTAGTGTGCCAAGTTTCATTTAAATCGGTAAATGACAGTTGGGTAGTGTTACCTGAGAGCCACCTACTAGCTTATAAAAATGTAAATGTTAACTATTTAAAGAAAATAAATAAATAAATATATCATCACGCCTTTTACACATTACTGGGTGTGGCACTCTGCCTAAGAAGATCTCGGTAAGTGATATATTTTTTCGCGTGAAGTGCGGTTACCAGCCGTCAAATCACGACCCTCAAAGATATTAGTGGAGAGGGAGCCACAGGGGTAAATTTAAATTGGTGAAAATTGTTTGTCGGCTGTGGGGATCGAACCAGGGTTCTCAAGATCCACAGGCCGACTCGATACCACTGAGCCACCTACAAATTTGTCAACAATGGAAACATTCTTCTTCTCAAGAATTTTTGAGCTAAGTAGGAATTTACTTCGAAAATTAGGTACTTAGTAGCCTAAAAATATAACAAACATTCTCGTATTTCACCTTAAATCCTCACACGAACAAAAAGAAACAATCTAAAAATAAGACAACACCAAGTGTCTTTTCTCTTTTTAGAAATTTACATACAAATGACAAAAATCCCCGCTTGAATGATACTCGTCCATCGGAATAAAAATAATAAATATGTCTTTATAATCATTGTAAATTTTAGAACTAGAAAGATACTTAGTGAAAAGCGGCATACCAACTTACTGATATAATTGTCACTTTCTTGAGGAGACATTACGGTTATATTCTGATAAAGATAATCGTCTTCGGCTCTGAATTTTATGTAGAGTCCATTAATGTTGGTATATTTTTATAGGCAAGTCGACTAATTCGTACAAATTATCTGGTTTGAAATTTATGATTATGTGTTTGTTCTATGGAAATGTTTCTATTGTGAATCAGGCTTAGATATTCAAAACGGTGCTGAAGAAAGAATAAGATGTTGAACTACAAAAAATCATTTTATTTAGTAGGTGGCTCAGTGGTATCGAGTCGGCCAGTGGATCTTGAGAACCCTGGTTCGATCTCCACAGCCGACAAACAATTTTCACGAATTTAAATCTACTCCTGTGGCTCCCTCTCCACTAATATCTTTAGGGGTCGTGATTTGACGGCTGGTAACCGTACTTCACGCGAAACAATATATCACTTACCAAGATCTGCTTAGGCAGAGTGACATACCCAGTAATGGGTAAAAGGCGTGATGATATATTTATTTATTTATATTTATAAAAACTTTGTAATGAGATCATAAAAAAATGTGTTTGTTCGATATCAAATATGCATAAATTATTTTAATTATTTCATTTGTTTTAATAGTAATTAATATAGGTATTTGAGTATGACATCATAAAAATATGGTATTCATTCTCGCTACCAAGCGCTTCTAAATGAGGGCTGTCACTTTAGTCGAAATCAAATTTAAAGAAATAAATTTTAAAATAAGTATAATCATTAATTAATCATTTACAAAAATAAGAAATTTATAATCTTTTCTATTGTATAACTCGATCATTATCTATTAATAATCAAGAAGTTAATGACAATCTTTATTTTTCATGACCTCATCCAAAATAGTATGTTATGCATCAAGGGAGGGAAACAAGCTATTATTCCCGCGTGTGAAGTTGGCAAACCGAGACGTAAGTGAGGGCCGAAGATTCGAGCTGAAGTCGAGGTTTGCCAACTTCACACAAGGGATAATCGCGCCCTTCTGTGAAGCATATTATACTTTTCGTAACAAGTGCACAAAAATTACTGTCTTAACGGGACAAATGTCAAATATGGGTTGCGTAACTAGTTACCTAGGAAACACCGCAAACAGCTAATAATCGTAGTCTCTAGGGAGAGAAACATCCTACCTAGGGAGAGAAACATAATGTTTCTCTCCCCAGGGGAGAAAAGCAGTGTTTCTCTCTCTAAAATTAGGGAATAAGAACGTGTTTCTTGTGCATGTGTTACGAAAAAATATATATGTTTCAAGCAATTACATTCATATTAGGGATTTTTAAAACTACATATGCGAATAAAAAATATAATATTTCTGGTATAATTGGAAGTGATTCTCAACATCCTGTATTTTTATTATAAAAACAAATTAAATTTAGTAGACTCTTTATTTATATATCTAAGTCGCTTATGGAAAAAATGCATAAAATACAATAAATAAAATGGAAATAGCAAACATTTTAAAAATAATTTAAAGCTTGTGTTTAATTAAATTCATTAATTTTTTATGCTTATTTATAAAGAAAAATGCGCGTGTCTCCAATGGCAATACGAGAAAAAGATGTTAACTGCGTGCTTGTTTCAATAGTTACCATTGATACAAACAAAACAGAAACTTGTCATATTGACAGTTGACAGAACGAATTTATTTTCAGTACACGTATATTTAAGATGGAATTATAGAAAAAATAATGTGTGTATCCCGAGCGAAAAGTGTCTTTGTTCCTCTTACACTAATGCAGCTCTCGCTGCAATTACCGTGCTCGAGTAACAAAGAATCACTTTACGCTCTTAATACACAAATAACTATTTAACGCAATTTTTTACAAAGCTGTTTGTAAACTATTTATATCTATATAGTAGTTCACATATTTTTAGCTTGAATGGGATTTGAAGTTGGGAACTCAGATTCAAATGCAGTAACGCTAACCACAACATAGTACTGCCAGACAAAATGTACTGTTTGGTACAGTCCATATTGATATTAATTAGTATTTACAATAACAATCAAATAATAAATAGCGCATTAATCACTCTCGGATGATGATGGAGGAAGAACAACTAATTATAATCTTAAATAAATGAAAACTGTCGCTTTGTCTACAATTTTCGAATTACTAATTAATATAAAATCTATTATGAACACCATGAATAGCCTAATTAGTAAACAATGACTTAACTAGGAATTACTTTTCGTTTAGTCGAAGGCACGGTATTATTCATACATATTTGAATAACACCTACAAGAATCTAGTCATCCGTGGTTGAATAAAGAAATAAAAACTAGCATTGAAATTATGTTCATTATGAGAAAAGAAACAGCAGGGAGTCAATTTCGTCTTTAATTGATAAAACAGTGCGATTAGCGATTATTTTCTTTCTATTAGGAACTATGACTAATTTATCAATGCCATAATAACAGCTCTTTTATTTCTTCTTATCGGTTGTTTAGTAATGGACGCTAATTTAATTGTACATATGTATTCCTAATATGTACTATATAAAAGTGTACTACAAAACAACGATAATATATGTATAGAAACAATTTTTTGCTATTTAAAACAAGATTTCTAGTTCGCTTTGTAATTTATAAATTGTATAGATTGACAATATTTTAGATAAATTAAATTTGTTTATCTACGACCATATATGTAAGTAGGCCATTAAAACAATTTGCAAGAACAGTAAATGCTTGTTTACGGTTGCTAAGGGTTTACTATACCGGGAGTTTTTCTTATCAGTAAACATAGGGATATATCATTACCATAGTTACAGTTAAAAAGTTTGACAGCAATACATTAGAGCGTTTATTTTAAAAGTAAACATAGGGAAAATAATATTTTCAGCAATGCATTGAAGTGTAATAGTCTATAGTCTAAAAGAAACATTTTAAGTTTAAACAAATTAAATCAATTTGAATTACTTTAAATTACATTAACTAAACGTTAGGTATAAATTTAGAACCTCAAAACAATCTAAAAATTCTTCTGTGTATAGATTTGTTCTCAAATTCTTCGTTTTTAAGTGCTTGTATATACAAATAATGAGAATTTTGGGTTGAATCAGTTCAAAAATAGAAAATTATTAAAATGTGGTTCTATATAATTAAAACCACGAGAAATCGAATGACGCAAGAAACATCTTCATATCTTTTTTAGTTTTTGAGTTACAGCGATTTTTGACTTTTTTTAAAGCTCAACTTTGAAAGACCATAACTCAAAAACTAAAAAAGATATTGAAATGCGGTTTGAACGAGTGTATTTCTCGTGCGCTACTTAACTTGTACAGGTATTTTGAAAATTTTGAAAAATGTTCAGTTTTCAAAAATTTTCTTCCTCAATATTTCAAAAACTTAAAAATATAATGAAAATCTGAAAACACCAGTGAATTTCTGGCATAAAAATACATAAGTATGCAAATTTTCACAATAAAATTCGCACGGTTACATTTTTTATTACAAAAAAACGAAAAATGGCCAAAAATCGTAAAAATCTTCAAAAAATTGCCATTTTCGATTTTTTGTAATAAAAAATGTATCCGTACGAATTTTCTTCTGAAAATTTGTATACCTATGTATTTTTACGCGAGGAATTCACTG
The DNA here is from genome assembly GCA_947425015.1 of Pterostichus niger. Lineage (NCBI taxonomy): Eukaryota > Metazoa > Arthropoda > Insecta > Coleoptera > Carabidae > Pterostichus > Pterostichus niger. Next base: position 31,599,452 of record OX380343.1, read on the forward strand.
GTGTTTTCATATTTACATTAACTCTTCAACTTTTTGAAATATCGACAAAAGAAAATTTCGAAAAATATTGAAAAATTTTCAAAATTTTCAAAATACATGTACAAGTTAAGTAGCGCACGAGAAATACACTCGTTCAAACCGCATTTCAATATTCTCGAAAACTAAAAGAGATATTGAAACGCGGTTTGAACGAGTGTATTTCTCGTGCTCTGAATTATATAGAACCATATAATAAAAATTTTGACTTTTTGAACTGGTTCAACCAGAAATTCACATCTGCATGTTTATATGTCAAAATTCTGGTCATTCTTGGCCATGGCAACTCTGCAATAGCAGATCCTAATAAACTAAACATTTTAAGCCGTTAAGTACAGTAACCATTTGTCAAATCATCACTACCAAAAAAGAAGATTTTATTTAGTTTAAATAAGAATTTTAATTCAATAACTATTCAAAATTACCCCCATTTACCTGTAAACGATTATAAAATGAATTTATAGCATTATTTATTTGCTCTCAGGGTTCGAAGATATATATCGATCGATATATATCATGATATTTATTTTGATATATATCGTCATATTTTTGCAATGATATATATCCATTATATAAAAATATCAAATACTTTTTGAGATATAGGCTCTGGAGAAGTGAAATTTTTCGAATTTTTCAGTTTTTCTACTTTTCCTAGGCTATATCTCAAAAACTAAATGTGATATGAAAACGCGCTCAACGGCATTAATTTTATCGTGCTTCAGTTAACTTATAAACATAGTTTCAGCGATTTTTATTTTTTTCAATTTCCCGACAAAAAAATCGCAAAAAGCGGTTTTTTAACATTTTCTCGAAAACCAGAAGTCATATGCATTTGAAGATAGTACCACTGGATTCAGTGGGTCAAAATACATATGTATGTAAATTTTCGTTTTAATAATCCTACGATTAAGGATTTTTGGTAAAATTGAATTAAAATCTGAAAAAACCAAAGGGAATAATTAAAAATATTAAATTGCATAAAATTGTATGAAAATTTGCTTATAAGTCAATTCGGACCCGGGGAATTCAACGCCGTTGAGCGCAGTTCCATATCTTGTTTAGTTTTTGAGATATAGCCTCCGGAAAAGTGAAATTTTTCGAAATGTGTACAAAAACTAAAATTAAGAAATAAATATCCAAAAAGTGATATTTATCTGATATATATCCTATATATCAGATATTTTGATATTTATTATAAATATCATGATATTTACGAACCCTGTTTGCTCTGGAGGAATCTCATGCGATGCAACACTAATTCTAAGTTTTAATTGTTCTACACTCATTCTACCACCATTATAAAATTTACTTTTAAAGTGGCCCCAAAGAAAAAAAACGTTTGGCGCAAAAATCTGGTGACCTTGCAGGCCACTTCACTTCTGCACCTCGTCCTAGCCATCGTTGGGGGAATATCCGATGCAGATAATTTCGTACATTTTGTTGGAACCACACTTCCTCAATATTTACTCAATATTACGCTCTCTTGTAACAACTCTAATAAATAAAGTTGACAGTAATATAAAATTTATCATATTTATTTATTTATGTTACTCTGCACAACAGGAACTTACTCAGAATTACAGTACAGGGTCCGTACTCACCGAACCGCAGTGTAGTTGTTGATATAATTTTTAATTTGAGTAAGATTCGAACTCGGGATCTACGGATTAGAATTCCGTATCGCTATCCACACCACCGTACTGACGGACATTTTACTTCAATTTGCTTTTTTATTTAATACATAAAACTAATTTAAATGAGCATAAAAGTCGATTTTATAAACGGTCGTAGATAAACAACAATAAATAAAAATAAAATAAATATATCATCACGCCTTTTACCCATCACTGGGTGTGGCACTCTGCCTAAGCAGGTCTCGGTAAGTGATATATTTTTTCGCGTGAAGTGCGGTTACCAGCCATCAAATCACGGCCTCCAAAGATATTAGTGGAGAAGGAGCCACAGGGGTACATTTTTTAAATTGGTGAAAATTGTTTGTCGGCTGTGGGGATCGAACCAGGGTTCTCAAGATCCACAGGCCGACTCGATACCACTGAGCCACCTACCCCAAAAACAACAATTATAAGATCAAAAAAGAAAATAACTATTTGTTCCGGAAACCAACAAAATAACAGTCTACTATTCCACCTAAAAAACAAACCACACAAACCACTTCAACCAGTCACTCATGAACCTCCTACTAAGTAAATAGTCCACCACAATCTTGATGGAATTCCTCGCAGATTTTTCCTTTCTGGTCTCCGACATCCAGCCGCCCATCTATAATCTCCTGGCGATTTATTGCCAACGTTCCTCTCTGCATGTTGCGTAGTTTATCAACCACACGCTGTATCTCTTTACCTCCGTGGCTAGCTCACCGAGTCTCCAAGTGTGAGCTCACTTGTTCACTTGCTTACCGAGAGATGGCAATGCACGTGTAAGTTATTACCAAGTGATCCATTTTTAATGAAAGCGTCAGGTAGTGTTTGATTTAACTGGGTTTGCACGCGATTAAACGAGGAGGTAATAAGGATAAACTGTTCTTGAAATTGAAAATAGAATATTGGAGAGCGGGTATTAATAGCACCTCATATTTTATGCTGGAATGTGGAGGAATATAAGCATATGCTCAGGGTTAAGTTTCAGCCTAATTATTTATTCAACAGTCAAGTTACAATACAAATAAATAATTTTTCTTTATCAATATATTTCTAGTAGTTCCTGACAAACCAAGTTCGAATAGAGCTCTCCACTATTTTTTTTTATTTGAGTGCATCTGCATATCCTGTTTAGTTTTTTTTAGATCGCCAATAGTTATTTTTGATTCTAAATTGCGAAATGTTACTTTTGCATTCAAGAATGCAAAAGCATTTCGCAGTCGGGTATCAAACAACGTTTTTTCGAAAACTATGTCCCAAAATTAGTAATAATGTAATGAGAAAATTTGGACGTTCAGGATTAATTAATGTGACATCTAATGTCTCCATGACAACAATGTATGTAATATAATTGCTATCAAATCTGGTATTCTCTGACCAGCAATTGACAGCTGGTTAACAATAGAAACCAAACAAACGTTCTAATTTGTTTTGTGATTTATTGGGATTCGCATTGCATTTCTGAAGAAACTATTCCAGTACACCAGTTAGCTTCCTCAAGCGGGATAAATATGAATAATTGCTCAATTGGAACATTAAATATAAATTTTGTTAAAAAATAGAAGTATTGTTTCTAAGCAAAAAAATAAAGTGAAAAATTTTATTAAATTGTGAGCCTTTCTTCTATCAAAAAATTGCAGGATACAAGAAAAAATCCTGCATACAAAAGTCTTTTGCGTGTTGATAGTTGTCATGTAAATTTTAACTTTATATGACAGTTTTCAAAAAAATATATTTTCGGGATCATTTTGATCATATGCACTTGTTTAAGGGGTTAAAAAGGGGATGAGGGGATCAAATTACGATATTCAACTGAAATAGAGTTTTAGGTTCAAAACTAGTTACTCGGAGGTTTTTGGGGTCGCTGAATCTATTTTCGAGGTTAATCCTGGGTAACCAATGTTGAACGTGTAATATTTTGATATTATTTAATTTCATTTATGGCGATTCTTGCTTTTACCACCTTTCAGGGGTGGTTTGTACCTCTAAAAAGCAACTTCTGGAAGAAAAAAAATAGGGGTTCAATATTTTTTAGAGTTCTATTAGTGTACCAAGTTTCATTTAAATCGGTGAGTGACAGTTGGGTAGTGTTACTTGTCAGTGGTATTCAATCTTTTTAAATAACTTTTTCTAATTTCTTACATGAATCGTATTTCCCAATCACTTCAATTAAAACTACTTGACTAACTTTCCTCCGGAACTTAATACATTCACAAACTAAATCACTCACTAATCAACTAATCTAACCATCTCTTCATGAAGTAAACATTACGTTAATCAATCTTCCTCGAACATCAACAAATCTCCACAGAATTCTTTCCTAGTCCTCACTCTTAATGCAAATCTTGTACAGTGCCTGTACAGTAGCAAGATATACACCTACTCTTTCTAAACTAGAATACACAGAAGATCCTCTCATATAGCGACACGCACGGCTGGTTAGCAACATAGCGACAGTGGTTAGCCATTCTGCGTGTGGTCTCGCTATCTGCCACGAGATCGCTGTGTGATAGTGTGTTTATGTGGGTAAATATCGCGGTGTGAAATGCGTTAGTGCCTGTTTACATCATGTTGGCAGAGATGTTAAACATTGGGTTGTCAACTAGGCTTGATTGATCGGTTTAATAGGTTTTGAATAGGAATGAATTTGATGGGACTTGGTAATTAGATTAGAGAATAGTAGACTACTTGTGTTGGGTTAATTATGATGTTATGAATATGTTGCGTATGTGGTGATATAGCTGTATTTGAAGCATCATTGAATTACAAGAATCTTTATTAGCATGCGAATTTTAATATATCATATACTCGTAATCACATTTTTAAACCATGTATTTATATAATTTTTTTTCACAACCTTGTCAGAAAGTTATTGTTTTTCGTAATTAAAAAAAGAAAGTGATACATTTTATCTCTATGAAAGTAACCCTAACATATTCTCTAATACAATAATTATTACTTTATGCAAGTAAATTGAAGGTAAACAATCAAAATAGTTATTTGTGTATTAAGAGCGTAAAGTGATTCTTTGTTACTCGAACATGGTAATTGCAGTGCGAGCCGAAGACGAGAGCTGCAATAGTGTAAAAGGAACATAGATACTTTACACTCATGATACACACATAATTTTTTCTACAATTGCATCTTAAAATTATTCAAAAACGTATGCGTACTGACAATAAATTCGTTCTGTCAACTGTCAATATGACAAGTTTCTGTTTTGTTTGTATACCTGGTAACTATTAAAATAAGTGCGCACTTAATTTTTTTTTTTCGCGCGTTGCATTGGAAACGCGCGCATTTAACGTCTTTTTCGTGCGTTGCCATTGGAGACGTCTAAAAAAGATATTTTTCGATTGTTCCACAGAAAACGTCAACTTTACGATGACAAATCATAGCAATCGTAGAAAAAATAATTTTATCAAACTCCGAAAGCACGTCGCTTGGTAACCAACCGACACCATTGGTGGAAAGCAGTTACTAGAGAAAATCATCAAATCGAGAGATATTGGAACAATCTTTTGGAGTAATTCTGTAAATACAATCACTATTTTCATCAATGAATATTAAAAACAATTATAATTATATTTCAAGTACTGTTTGTTACTTAGTAACTTAATGACGTAAATTATTAGTATAAGCAAGATTTGATTGGTTGACTTCGTACAAGTGAAATGTACGAATTTAATTAAATTATGGGGTAGGTGGCTCAGTGGTATCGAGTCGGCCTGTGGATCTTGAGAACCCTGGTTCGATCCCCACAGCCAACAAACAATTTTCACCAATTAAAAAAATCTATCCCTGTGGTTCCTCCACCACTAATATCTTTAGAGGCCGTGATTTGACGGCTGGTAACCGCACTTCACGCGAAAAAATATATCACTTACCGAGATCTGCGAAGGCAGAGTGCCACACCCAGTGATGGGTAAAAGGCGTGATGATATATTTATTTATATTTTATTTATTAATTAAATAATTATTTGATTTTAAAATGTTTTTTTTATATAATTGCTGTTTGTTTTCTGTAGAAGTCCAAATCAAAATAACGACAAACATTGAAATAAATATTGAATCACTTTCCCTGTCCAAAATTACGCAACACCAAATCACCACAACGAATGTCATTGACTCTAGTAGCATCATCAACTATCATCCACTTTACTGGAAACTGGACCAATAAAAACAAAAACTCGTATTTGGTTTCAAAGTTTCAATCGTTTCATTGAACAGTGTTCCACGCATAACTAAACATAACACCTCTTCACCACTACACTGACACTGACACCGGCCACCATGTGGTGGCGGCGGCGGCGTCAGCTTGCATTGTTAGAGGTGCGTGTGCGAGGGCGCGTGTGCGGTCAGCCGTTGACCCCTGTGCATGCGAACGCGCGTGCCTGCACCGACAATATATACCTGAAGAAGTCCACCCACTATCTGAACTGTTTGGTGTGATCGTGATAATAGAAACAAGGTATAGGTACTTTGCTAATGATTACTTCAGTATTTTTTTTATTTTTTCAAATACCCAGAAAACTCAACTATCTTTTGTGAAATAGTGGGAAAAATACATTTTTCAACAACCTTTTTCCCCTCATATACGGATCTAAAGCTGGTTATTCTTTCACTAATTGTTTTGCTCCCTTATTTATTAGTGGTTGGTTTCGCTGCAACCGTCAGCCAGTCTTAGATATTTATCTATTTATTTATATATTTAAGTGTTTTTAGTTTTTATCTAAATGACATAAAAGAATACTTGAAGAAATAGTTATTTAGACTATAAGGGATGTAGGTAATATTGCCCGAGCAATAGCGAGGGCTGGTAAAAAGTTCGAGATATACCTACATCCCGAATTGTACATAATATTTTTTCCACTCCTACATTCTAAATTAACTAAAATAATAAGATTTAATTTTGACGTTTTTTATTTATTTGATCTATGATTGTTAGTTGCTAGGATGTTAATTGTTTGTTTATAAACAACGTCAAAAGTGTGAAATTTAAGAAGCAGCAAGTAGTGCCAGTTCGTATTTATTACCGGCAAAATCAAAGAAACGCAACGAATTTGCATATAAATCATTTAAGGATTGGTGTCAATATAAGAACGTTACTGCTATTTCAGAAACCTCCATTTTGGCTTATTTTTTTCGAAAACTCTGCTGTATTCAAGTCTCCAACAAGTTTGTGGTGTGAATATTCAATGTTAAAATCAATAGTTATTATAGAAGAAAATACTGTCATATCCAAATATGGATAATATGGATTGTGACAAGTGCGAGAACAACAGCATAGAAATGAAGAAAAAACGGGAAGATATTTATCCAAATTTTGTAAATAACGTGACAAATTGTAATAACTGTACTATTGACATACATATCAATGAATAAAATATCAACAATAAATGTGTCTCTATTTTTTACCCGAGGACTGTAAATTTTCGTCAATGACAACCAATATCTTGTTAGTAAAATAATCAACTTGTCTTCTTAAAAATAAAGTAATAACAATCTATTTACAGTGTTCGGAGTGGAAAAAAACATTTATATATACAACTGTTAAAAAAAGTATATTATTTTTTTATCAATTATATTACCAAGACAAACACGTATTTGGCGTACTATTTTGCATCCTAGTGCACAAAATGAGTATTTTGCACATTGTTGAGAATTTCGCGCACGCTTCCAAATTATTATTTTTTCCATGTTCCATGGGTTACAACACATCACTTGTACCAAATTGATATTATGTTTAATTGATGTCCTTAAATTTACTTGAATAAAACAATATTATTGTATTATTCATTTTTAAAAATTGTAGAGAAAATGTTATTTCTATTTCGTGGGCGAAATTCTTGTTTATTTTGCGCGTCCGAATGACTGTCTCATTTCGCGCACTTAATACAAAACTAACTATTTTTCGCTATTCTGGAAATTATGCTAAAGAACGAAACAATGTGCGAAATACGCGTTGTCGTAGTAATATAAATTATAAATAAATAACGTTCTTATATACTACTTTTTTAAGATAATCTTTAAAAATTCGGAAATCATTTTGATAAACAAAACGAAAATGGAAATACAACAAACACAAGTGGATTTATTAAGACTGATATTACAATTTTATCTAAAAAAAACTTGTCTAAATCTTCGATTAAAATTAAATTCTCCGCAGCCTACTCACGTAGGCTCATAGCCTATGCCTATATTTTTATATTGTATCACCTTGAGATGTAATTTATTTTATCTGTAAATGAAGTGTGACATCGCAACCCACGACCAGCGTTTCCATAAATCAGTCAGTCTGAACACCAGGTGATATTTCCGACAGCTCAGATATGCTTCTGTTATAACATGCTTAAATTCTGCCTGTTTCTGGGCAGTGGCGGACACATTTTTAATTTAATGGGATAAATTTAACTAAACATTGTATTAAACTATGAGTTCATTGGATATTTTTAAAAAGTTTTGTATATATATTATCACGCCTTTTACCCATTATTGGTTCTGACACTCTGCCAAAGCAGATCTCGGTAAGTGATATATTTCTTCGCGTAGAGTGCGGTTACCAGCCGTCAAATCACGGCCCTCAAGGATATTAATGGAGGGGGAGCCACAGGGGTAGATTTAATTTGGTAAAAATAGTAATTATTTTTCAATAATACTTGTAAAAATTACATGTCCCGTACTCAATTTAGTTGTGAAAGTAACCGTTTCCCTCCCTAATTAAAAAAAAAACTGAGGTTTATTTCAGTAATAACCAGTGGTACTACAACTTTATTGATGGGTGTTTTTACTTTCGTATGTTTATTTTGTAAGTGTTTACTAAAATTATTAAAAAATAAAAATCTTAATTTTTCATAGTTGACTGTAGAAAATGACATTGAAGCATTCGTCAATTGTTGTTCCAAAAGTTATTTAAAATAACCGAGTTTGTTATCAAATTAAAAATCTCGGACAGAGAATAGTATTAAAAGTGTAAAATATCAAATTTAATCGATTGTTAATTGTTTGTTTTTCCCAAAATTTTTATCACATTAAAATTCTCAATGAGTCAACTTATCTACATTTATGGTTAGGAAAGTGCAGTGGTGGCCACAGCATTTGAGTTTTTAAAATAAGAATGCTATTAACATAATAACTAAGTACTTGAAAAATAAATAAAAATGAATTATAATAGAACTAATATTCCCAATACAAAAGGTAAAAGACCTATAATAAATTAATATTATACTAATAGAACTAATTTCTACTAAAAAAAGTCTACACTATTCAAAGAACTTATGAACTATATACTTAAGCTTATACCTAAAAGTTAAACAATAAATGAAACTAATATTAAAACTACAACTAACAATACAAAACTATATTCACACATACATAACATCACGCTATGTCCCATTAAATGGGGTAGCACGAACCCATAATCATTCTCATCCTGACACACGATACTCGTTTCAACCACAGTAACACTTCCTCCATACGAACTCTTTCTTTTCTCACAACCAAAATCCGTCATCACGCAACAAACATTCATCCATTCGCTCCTGTACACCTGTTTCGTAAATCTTCACTTACGCCCGCTTCTCTAACAACGAATCTATAAGAAATGAAGGCAGCATCGCCTGCGCTTGTTTAAAAATACATTTAACACAATTGCAATTCTATGTAAATTAATAAAACTAGGTACATTACTAGCAAACACAAAATTAAAAAAAAATTACAAGAAATACAAGTGAGAGCAATGGTAAATTATGGAGACCACTTGAAAATGTACCTTTGGCTCAAGTTTGTCATATCGTAATCAACGCCATCTCTTAGTAGTTGAAAATACTAATAACTAACAGGTCTTATTTTTATAAATTCCTTATAGTACTACCACTGTTTCCATTCCAAAAACCACATTTTGAACTAACCTACAATTACGATATATTTTCTTCGGATTTAAGCTGTGATGTTCTCGTTCTAGTGACGCATCCTCTCTGGGTGTTACATTGGGTGTTACAATGCTAACGGATTAAACAATGCGTGTTATTATATTACAGACAATCGCGTTTGATTGTCTGGTGTTGGCTGTTGCATCAATCTTGATAACAACTGCACAGACACACGGCCTCACGATGTGCTGTATTGTGAATGTATTTGTGAGGTGGCCGCGGTTTAATCCTATACTATGTCAAGTGGGTGTTGTCACCTTACGGATTTACATTTCACTTTGGTCAGTGATTCTCAACAGGCTGTGAATTGGGTCAAGAGGAAGAGTTAGATATAGAACATGTTTACAGTGATACGATTGTTGTGAGCATTCAATAATAAATCAATTGTAAAAGAATTAAATTATACTGTATAGGTACTGTCAAATGGGAAGAAAATTACAGCATTATTAAAGTTCTGACAATGTAACAACAAATGAAATACGTTGGTTTTTCATTTCACATATACAGGGTGTTTAGAGTGATACGATTGTTGTGGTCATTCAATAATAAATCAATTGTAAAAGAATTAAATTATACTTTATAGGTCTTGTCAAATGGGAAGAAAATTACAGCATTATTAAAGTTCTGACAATGTAATAACAAATAAAATACGTCGGTTTTTCTTTTCACATATACAGGGTGTTTCCTATACAAGGGATCTTATAAACTATAATGGCTATAATTTCTGTTAAATTGGACAAAAGTTGTCATTTTAGTAGACCAACTTAACGATATTTTATTTTTCTAAAAGAATGTAAAAGTCACTAGATATAGCTTAGTGATATCGAGTCGGCCTGTGGATTTGAGAACCTGGGTTCAATTCCCACAGCTGACAAACAATTTTCACCATATTAAAATTACTCCTATGACTCCCCTTCCACTAATATCTTTGGAGGGCGTGATTTGACGGCTGGTAACAGCATTTTACGTGCTTTACGTGCGACAAAAAGCTATCTCTATGGTTCCCCCTCCACTAATATCTTTAAGAACCATGATTTAATGGTTGGTAATCGTACTTCATACGAAGAAATATGACACTTATCGAGATCTGCTACGGCAAAGTGCCACATCTAGTAATAAGTAAAAGGCGTGATGTTATATTTATTTATTTTATTTCATTTGTCACTTTAGTAAAATAAATAAATATATCATCACGCCTTTTACCCATTACTGGGTGAGGCACTCTAGGTAAGTGATATATTTCTTCGCGTGAAGTTGCCGGTACCAGCCGTCAAATCACGGCCCCTAAAGATGTTAGTGGTGGGAAAGCCACAGGGGTAGATTTAATTTGGTGAAAAATGTTTGTCGGCTGTGGGGATCGAACCAGAGTTCTCAAAATCCACAGGCCGACTCGATAACACTGAGCTACTTTAGTAGGTCAATTTAATGATGTTTTTTGTTTTTTGAAGAAAAGGTCCATGTAAGAAAAGGTCTATGTAAGTGAAAATGTGTTTTTTCAAACAATTTTCATTCATAAATGGTAGTAGATAGAAGGAAAAGTTATGTCATAAAATTACAGTTTAAAAAAATGCAAATCAAAGTTGAAAATGATTTTTTTTCTGTTTTCAACTATGCCTAGTTTGCTTAATTTTTAAATTTTATTAGTAAATTAAACAAATGACTTTTAAATTCCTTTATAAACAATAATCCATGTTATTGTCAACATTTTTCGTTTAGTATTAATATGTTCCCTTCGTAGATAACAAATTATATTTTAAAAAACTTAAAAAAACATGACATTATTTAAATAAACAACCGTTTTATGGAAAAGTCTTGCCACCGTAGTGGCCCAATAAAATAGTTGTGTCATACACAATACTTAACTGGAAGAATGTATAGGCAGTTGCACAGTACTAAAATATATTTTAGTTACACCCCTTAATTATAGGTACAAATAATTAAAATGTTCGGAACTGCTGAGTAGGAGGTATGCAGCTTCGTAAGGATTATAGGGAGTTTCCTTCTACCATTGAATATAAATTTCTAATTGAGTACTTAATTAAGAAAATATTTGTTTAATAAAGTACATGTTCGATTATAATATGCACACATGTTTATAATTTATTTATGAATTTATAGTTTGCATTTACTTACATCATCTGGCGTCTTCACAGAATTTCAATTTAATCAAATAACTCGTAAATATTCTCTAAATGAATTGGATTCCAAAGAAGTAAACATTGCATCAACAAACAGTAATTAAAATTGCTTATTATAATACGGTGTAATTGAAGTGGTCTGTGTATGAAATCAATTAAATTTAAAAGGTTTTCAATGTCAAACGAATAAACATTATGTCATTTATAGTTTTTATTACATTTTGCATTATGCTTTAATTTCAATTTTATTTCGTTTCCTCTAAGTAGCAATTGACTTTAAAATAATTTACCTGAAACTAACAGGAAAATAAACCTTTAAGACTCAGGAAAGTTTTGCTTTGCATGACTAGTCAGGAAAATAACATATTGCCTGCCTAGGCAGGTAATGAAAGAAACGTGAGTGTCTAGTTACTTAGCAACATAAAATACTGACTGAATATGAAAATCAAATATTAATTTTAATTTAAATATGTATTATTTGTTTATAAGTTTCAGGTAAAATGTTATACGTAACACATCAGTAAAGCGTCGTACAGGATTCGTAAGCTGTTTCAAGCTCGGCATGAAACTAACTACACATCCTGTAATTGAACACTTTTCTGACTTTTTTTCAAGTAATTTTCATGTTACCTAGATATATTTTGTAATCTACGTAGATCATAGATTAGTGTGAATGGAAGATTTTAATAGTTATTTGTATATTAAGAGCGTAAAGTGATTCTTTCTTACTCGAACATGGTAATTGCAGCGGGAGTCGAAGGCGACAGTTGCAATAGTGTAAGAGGAACAAAGACACTTTACGCTCGTGATGCACACATAATCTGTTCTACGATTGCATCTTAAAATTATTAAAAAACGTATACGTCTGAAAATAAATTCGTTTTGTCAACCGTCAATATGACAAGTTTCTGTTTTGTTTGTATCCCTGGAAACTATTAAAATAAGCGCGCATTTAACATCTTTTTCGCAAGTTATTTTTCGATTGCTCCACAGAAAACGTCGACTTTACGCTGACAAATGAGAGCGTAATTGTCAACTTTTCATAGCAATCGTAGAAAAAAGTAATTTTTCCAAATAATCGTTGGACATACTATACTACTGTAAACCTTTTTCGAGTTTCCAAATTATATTCTTGCACAAAGACAAACAAAATTTTATGCATCCTATACGTAATTTATTCATTGAATCGGCTGCAAGACCAAGTGAGCATGTGACCGTCAGAGCAGATAGAAATAGAAATATTCTTCACATCACTTCGCTTAACACATAAATCAGTTAACTTGATTATTGTTGACAGCTTGTAGAGAATAACTGAATAGGATTTAATTTTGCATTTGCGTTTTTGCAACCAGTTAAAGCTAAAAGAATATGTTAGTTTCTTTCAAATTATTCATTAATATTGTATGTATTTTTACGCATAAATCTTTATCAAATTAGAAATAAAGTAATTATTTGAATGCTCATAAAACTACTTGTTTGTTCTGTTTTTACTCATGCTTAATTCACTCATAAAATTAATTATTTACTAAATAAAAAGATTATAATAATTAGTGCAACATTTAAAGTTGTTTTAAAATTATCTAATTAGTAATTACAATTAGTAGTCATTGTTTGTTTTTTCAGTGCGTATACGTTTTTTAATAATTTTTAGATCATAGAAAAAATTATGTGTGTATCACGAGCGTAAAGTGTCTTTGTTCCTCTTACACTATTGCAGCTTTCGCTTTCGGCTCGCGCTGCAATTACCGTGTTCGAGTAACAAAGAATCACTTTACACTCTTAATACACAAATAACTATATTTAATGTATCGATGCTAACACAAAAATCAAAGTTATCGTTTCTCGAGCAACAAGCGTTTATTTAATTTTTTTTAATTCCCTAAATTAAGGATGGTTTACTTGAAATGAACATTTTAGGGCCACTGGATTAACGTACTTTATTGCTTGACCTGCTGCATTTAACTAAATTAAATTATTAATTACACAACATCAGACATTTATTTGGTGTAAACAATTACTTGTAAGACGATTTAAATAAAATTATTAAAAATAGCTATCAACCAGTGGCTAAGAAAATGTTGCCTTTACTTTACGCGAATAAATATATCACTTACCGAGATCTGCTTACGGCAGAGTGACACACCCAGTAATGGGTAAAAGGCGTGATGATATATTTATTTTATTTATTTATATATAGGTGTATTTGTATTTCGGGAAAAAAATTAAAGGGTACCTATATACTATTAGACGTACTGATCATGGAATAAACATATATTTTCTTTAAATTCGCTAAATTAAGGATGGTTTACTTGAAATGAACATTTTTAGGGCCACTAGATTAACATACTTTATTGCTTGACCTGCTGCATTTAACTAAATTAAATTATTAATTACACAACATCAGACATTTATTTGGTGTAAACAATTACTTGTAAGAAGATTTAAATAAAATTATTAAAAATAGCTATCAACCAGTGGCTAAGAAAATGTTGCCTTTAAATACAATGCAATTTTTTTTGCGAATTTTTGTTCCATGATCAGTACGTCTTATAGTAAATACCCATTAATTTTTTCCCGAAGTACAGATACACCCTGTATATAGTCTATGATTCACTACAGGGTGAGTCTGGGAAGACGCCCCCCCCTTTAACTTTTTTATTATGAGTAATAGAAAAAAATGGTTCATATGAAAGTTTTATTATTTTAAATATACTATTTGATGGCAGATGAGATATTTTTTATAAAGTCAGGTTTACAAGATACGACTATCAACTTTTATTTTTTAAATAGCAGCCTATAATTATTTTACTAAAATAAAAACCGCCATTTTTTTCTCTTTTCAACGGTGTATTAGTTTTTATTAATGTATCTGAAAAAATTCGAGAAAAATAAGAAAATTGAGAAATACTAGAAATAATTTTTATACAAATATTATAGGTGGCTATGTGAAAATAATTTGTTTTAAGTTGTTTTTGTTACTGAATTTGTTGCTTTAGTTTGTTAAGTTGTATAACACTGTTACATTTTGTTTATTTTCACATAGCCACCTATAATATTTGTATAAAAATTATTTCTAGTATTTCTCAATTTTCTTATTTTTCTCGAATTTTTTCAGATACATTAATAAAAACTAATACACCGTTGAAAAGAGAAAAAAATGGCGGTTTTTATTTTAGTAAAATAATTATAGGTTGCTATTTAAAAAATAAAAGTTGATAGTCGTATCTTGTAAACCTGACTTTATAAAAAATATCTACTTCTGCCATCAAATAGTATATTTAAAATAATAAAACTTTCATATGAACCATTTTTTTCTATTACTCATAATAAAAAAGTTAAAAGGGGGGGCGTCTTCCCAGACTCAGCCTGTATATGACAGATGCATTTCCGACCATACATTAATATAATTTTATGTATTTTAAATATAAATAAAATAAATATATCATCACGCCTTTTACCCATAACTGGGTGTGGCACTCTGCCTAAGCAGATCTCGGTAAGTGATATATTTTTTTGCGTGAAGTGCGGTTACCAGCCGTAAAATCACGGCCCCTAAAGAGATTAGTGGAAGGGGAGCCTTAGGGGTAGATTTATATTGGTGAAAATTGTTTGTCGGCTATGGGGATCGAACCAGAGTTTTCAAGATCCACAGACCGACTCGATACCACTGAGCCACCTACTCCATTTATGTATTTTAAACAGTAGAAATCGAAATATGTAATAGTAAATAATTTAACCATAAACAAAATTCGAAATCTTTCGTAATCTGTTAACTAGTGTGTAATGGTTCCATTTATAAAACGGAATGGATACAATGGATAACTCTAATGGACACGTACAAGCATCGAACAGGCTCGTATTCAGGAATTTTAAAATTAATCATAATAGACTAAGAATTTTTTCTTCGTCGGTATTTTCTTTAAAGGATAACACTTAGGATGAAGAGCTTAACCTTTTATTTTGTTCGTTCGTTTCATGGAAATAAAGTAATTTTCCCAAACGGGAGAAGCGGTGAAGGAATGTTATCAGATCTACTCACAAAAATCTTGTCTTATTATAATCATTTTACCTGTGTTATCGGCATTCTGATCGGATCAAGTTAGGGTATTAACACCTTTGACTAAACTTTTTATTATAGAGCGCTGGAGTTTAGTTTACTTTTTTTGTAATTTAGTTACAAGTTTAAATAACTTAATTTTTAATTTGATACAAGCTACAAGGAAAGAATGTTTATCAAAGATACTGTTAAATAAGTGTAATATATCGCAAAGAAAACACAGCATAAATTGTAAGATTTATTTATTTATCTGATTTTATGATAGAATAGAGGTTATTGTTAAATTGTGTTTAGTAACTTTTTATTTTGTAAGATAACCTCAAACATTTTAAAATGTTCTTTTATTACAATTGAATGAAAGTGCTTTTAAAGTCATATAATTATTTCATATGTTATTATTAAGAAAACCTAATAAGAAGATCAATTCTGTTCCGGAGAGAACATCTGTATTTTTTAATATATGCTGAAATTAACAAGGTTTGAATTTGCTAACTCTCGCTTGTGTAGGAATAGTTCTATTTACAAAACTGTGGCCACCTATCTTTGCTCTTATACAGGGTGTTTCTATACCTCTGCATGAAACTTTAATGACATATAATTTGATATACTGATTATAGAACAAAAATATTTTTTTTCGAAAACTGCCATATAAAGTTAAAATTTACATGACAACTATCAACACGCGAAATGAGTGTTTTTTGTCTACAGAACGCAAAAAACTTTTACATTTTTTGATACAAGAAAGGCTCACAATTTAATAAAATTTGTCACTTTATTTTTTTGCTTAGAAACAATACTTCTATTCTTTAACAAAATTTATATTTAATGTTCCAATTGAGCAATTATTTATATTTATCCCGCTTGAGGAAGCTAACTGGTGTACTGGAATAGTTTCTTGAGAAATGCAATGCGAAATGCAATGCGAAACCCAATAAATCGCAGAAAAAAATTAGAATGTTTGTTCGGTTTCTATTGGCAACCAGCTGTCAATTGCTGGTCAGAGAATACCAGATTTGATAGCAATTATATTACATACATTGTTGTCATGGAGACATTAGATGTCACATTAATTAATCCTAAACGTCAAAATTTTCTCATTACATTATTACTAATTTTGGGACATAGTTTTCGAAAAAACGTTGTTTGATACTCGATTGCGAAATGCTTTTGCATTCTCGAATGCAAAAGTAACATTTCGCAATCTAGTGTCACTGGTTTAATTCAGAATTTTGCGCCGCTTCTCCATACACTACAACAACTTACCCTTTCAATACCATATACAAAATCAGACAAGGTATTCAAATCAAAATAAACATAAGGCATTACACCAGGTACCTACATAATAACTAATTAATAAATGATTATTAGGCAGTGTTTATATTTTTAATTTCATTAGTAACATATTTATAAATAATTAAATGTACTATTAAACCAGTGACACTAAAAATGTTCGCTAGGTATAAAAAACCCCAAATTTTTGCGAATTTCAAAAAAAAAAAATTAAAATAAATAAAATAAACATATCATCACGCTTTTTACCCATTACTGGGCGTGGCATTCTGCCTGAGCAGATCTCGGTAAGTGATATATTTTGTCGCGTGAAATGCGGTTACCAGCCGTCAAATCACGGCCCTCAAAGATATTAGTGGAGATTGAGCCACAGGGGAAGATTAAAATTGGTGAAAATTGTTTGTCGGCTGTGGGGATCGAACCAGGGTTCTCAAGATCCACAGACCGACTCGATACCACTGAGCCATCTACCCCATAAAAAAAAATTATTTATGTTCTATAATCAATTTTCGGAGACAATAGGGTTTTCAGAAAGAAACACAAAGTTGGTAAAAAATGACGAATTGCGTGTTTATTGAGCACTGGTGTCACTACAGAAATGTCGTTGATTAACAGCAGGTGTAGGATATACTGAGGCGGGATCGGGGAATACAGAGGTGACGTTTTTGGGAAAACGACGCCTGGCGTCGGGACGCCGATATGTCCGGAGCGACGGTCGGGGCCCGCGGTGTAGGCCTGCAGGTTCGGAAACGGCGAAATCGCGGATTGGTCACAAATCGACGCCGGGCGTCGCGGTGGTGGCGTTCCCGTAAAAGCGGCTGGTCGACTCGTAATGATCGCGATGAGTGGTTTTTCACTTTTCCGGAAAATCGACGCCGGGCGTCGCGACGATGGGGTTCCCTGGACGACGGCTGGTGTGTCGGAAACGATTCCGCGACGCGTCTCGCGGAATTCGACGTGGTGAACTCCGGCCGTACACGCAAAACTCCTCACCGTAACGTCTCGGATTCGCTCACGACAGACGCCAAAGTGATTTGTTCGGTGGTCGCACAAGAGTTCCTAAAACGGAAGGTGGCACGCGACGAAGTCGCGAAGTTACGGTGTGAACTCCGGCCGTGCACGCAAAACGCCTCACTGTAACGTCTCGGATTCGCTCACGACAGACGCCAAAGTGATTTGTTCGGTGGTCGCACAAGAGTTCCTAAAACGGAAGGTGGCACGCGACGAAGTCGCGAAGTTACGGTGTGAACTCCGGCCGTGCACGCAAAACGCCTCACCGTAACGTCTCGGATTCGCTCACGACAGACGCCAAAGTGATTTGTTCGGTGGTCGCACAAGAGTTCCTAAAACGGAAGGTGGCACGCGACGAAGTCGCGAAGTTACGGTGTGAACTCCGGCCGTGCACGCAAAACTCCTCACTGTAACGTCTCGGATTCGCTCACGACAGACGCCAAAGTGATTTGTCCGGTAGTCGCACAAGAGTTCCTAAAACGGAAGGTGACACGCGACGAAGTCGCGAAGTTACGGTGTGAACTCCGGCCGTACACGCAAAACGCCTCACTGTAACGTCTCGGATTCGCTCACGACAGACGCCAAAGTGATTTGTCCGGTAGTCGCACAGGAGTTCCTAAAACGGAAGGTGACACGCGACGAAGTCGCGAAGTTACGGTGTGAACTCCGGCCGTACACGCAAAACGCCTCACTGTAACGTCTCGGATTCGCTCACGACAGACGCCAAAGTGATTTGTCCGGTAGTCGCACAAGAGTTCCTAAAACGGAAGGTGGCACGCGACGAAATCGCGAAATTACGGTTACGCAAACGGCCCACAGCAACGTCTCGGATTGCTCACGACAGACGCCAATGTGGGTGGTTCGGTGATCGCACAAGAGTTCCAAACGGAAAGTGGCACGAGACCTCGAGGAAGCACAGTACGGTACGGTAAATAAACAGGAGTGCTTTTCTTACTTAGAAGTCTGAGTGGCCTGGTGACTGGAAGACGGTAGCGGAGATGTCGATGTTTTCACAATGAAAGATTGACTGTCCTGGCTGTCTCGGCAGCGCGGTTTATATACTGTTTTGTTAATTAAACGAGTCCTAGGGTGTCAAAGTTAGTCCGTCCTATGTTAACATATAGGGCGGATTGGTTATAAACGGAAACTGGACTACCCGGTCCGTGATCTAGTTTAAATAGCAATTTTCTGATGCGCGTCTTACTTGTGAACCCGGTGTTGTTTTTTCGCGTCTCTCAGGTGTTGCGTTCGCGAGATACAGACGTTTCCGCGATCGTGATCTACATAACAATATTTGTGTGTAAGTCGGTAAATTATATATGTCATTTAAGTTTTGTGCAGAGGTATAGAAACACCCTGTATAAAGTACGTCTCTGTACAACTACACGCAAAACACGCGCTCGCAATCTTGCACGCATTGTTCGATCCAAACCCAACCTTTAATTTTAAACATTTACGAGTCGGAAATTCTTTGTGATTATAATGTGCGTATTGCATATGATGCATCCCTTGTAATTTGAGAGCCAAGTACGGTTTAACGAACGTTTAACGCGAGCCAAAAGATGAACCACCAAGATTTGGAAACAGTTACGCACACACGCACCGACACAGGTGAGGTGTAATGCTGTCATTGTCTAGCACTATATGCAGACAAGGAAAATTAATATAAGGATTGAATGATGATGAGCAAGTGCGTGATAGCGGAAGATGCGGTTGGTTTGATGTTTTGAAAACTGTCCGGTATTCATTATTCGTTATCAAAATTTATAAATTCATTAGTCAGTACGGTGGTGTGGAGAGCGATATGGAATTCGAATCCGGAGATCCCGAGTTCGAATCGTACTCAAGCTAAAAAAAATTATATAAAAAAAAACTATCACACTGCGGCTCGGTGAGTGCGGATCCTGTACTGTAATTGGGATTAAATTTTTGTTGTACAGCGTAACATAAATAAATAAATAATTAAGATATAGATATATTTTCCGCACTAATATCTATGTATATGGTTTCTAATCAGAACAGTCGAAATACGTAACGCTTTGTTTATTTATTTATTTATTTATGCTGTACAACAGAAACTTAATCCCAATTACAGTACAGGGTCCGTACTCACCGAGCTACAGTGTAGTAGTTCATATAATTTTTAGTTTGAGTGAGATTTGAACTCGGGATCTCCGGATTCGAATTAAGTATCGCTATCCACACCACCATACTAACGGTGATATTTCTATTATAAAAGTAGGACGATGTGGTATTAAATTAAAGCTTTTATATTATAGAAAAAATAATCAGGACCTTACTTTTTAAATAATTAATAAAACTTGACATTTTTTTGTTGTCTTAATTTGCGATCGTAAAAAGTATAGTATGTGAATTTTTAGATACTTGTTTTTTATACACTTATAAATAAAGAGATGTTTATAAAATTTGTTGCATAATATACAATTAAATTTTTATTTAAATTAAGTTATAGAATGGACATAGACAAAAAGTCATATGTATACCTTAAGAATAAACTATCAATTCCTTATTAAAATATCATTTAACGTACTGGTTTTCATGACGCTTAATAACATCTTAATCACATGTTGACAAGCCGTGGCTTCGAATATTTTAGTCACGGTTTGAGATATTAAACACGGGGTGAAATTAGCTTCAAGCATCTATCATTGTAACTTAAGGGGTAAGGCCACTCTAAATTTTTTTTTAAATGCATTTTTTTTTATTTGCTTAAATTATAGTTTAAACCCTTAGGCATAAGGGACAATTAATTTAAATGTCGCGCAGAAGTATTTCAGAGGGAAAAAAGCATATATCTATTAGTACTAGTACAAAAAGAATTTTTTTTTAAATCGCAAAACTATTTTCCATGTTTCCCAGTCCAAAATTATATATAATTCATAAAACTTTACATTTGTTTGTCTTAATTTGCGATCGTAGAAAAAGTATAGTATGTGACTCGTTTTATAAACTCTTTTGATACTCTTTTACACACTCGTAATTAAAGAGACGTTTATAAAACTTGTTACATAACATACTATTATATTTTTTATTTAAATAACGTAAAAGAATGATCATAGAAAAAACCTCCCTTGTGTGATTACAGTCCTCAGCTATATTTTAAACATAATATACTTTCCTCCCACATTAACTATACAAATAACTATAGTTACCAACATAAACCCGGTATTACAGTAGCAATTTCTACCAGAAGAATCTCTCCGCTCCCTGCCTCTAATCAGTAATCACTAATCAGCATATTTACCCTGCGTTATCTCTGTATCACCCCCTACCGTTCACATAACAAGAGCGCCCCGCTATGCCACAGCTCACAAACCACGCTTCCTCGAACCACACGAAACGTGTGAAACTCAACGTTATCAGACACACAAGAGCCGAAACCACCGCCACGAAGTGTGTGTGTGTGATGTATGTTCACACAGAATTCAAGTGTGCTGGATCGAGCAGCGAACAGAGGAGGAAGGTATAAAACACTGCGCTCGTGATAAGGTAATGGGGCTCATTTGAAGAGAGCAATCTATGTTCTCAAACTTTTTCAATTTAGATCGGGATTGGGGTACTCGCGCTTGTTGATCAAAATAAAAAGTGTATTTTTAGTAGAGCTGGATTACCTATAAAAAAATAAATAAATAAATATATCATCACGCCATTTACCCATTACTGGGTGTGGCACTCTGCCTAAGCAGATCTCGGTAAGTGATATATTTTTTCGCGTGAAGTGCGGTTACCAGCCGTCAAATCACGGCCCTCAAAGATATTAGTGGAGAGGGAGCCAAAGGGGTAGATTTAAATTGGTGAAAATTGTTTGCCGGCTGTGGGGATCGAACCAGGGTTCTCAAGATCCATAGGTCGACTCGATACCACTGAGCCACCTACCCCATCTGGATTACCTATACGGCTGACAAATTGCTTGCTTGGTATATTAGAAGAAGCTTTAAACTAATATGTTGATAAAATAAAATAAATATACCATCACGTCTTTTATCCATTACTGGAT
Organism: Pterostichus niger; assembly: GCA_947425015.1. NCBI lineage: Eukaryota > Metazoa > Arthropoda > Insecta > Coleoptera > Carabidae > Pterostichus > Pterostichus niger. The sequence goes on from OX380343.1 coordinate 31,621,591, forward strand.
GTGGCATTCTGCCTAAGCAGATCTCGGTAAGTAATACGCGGTTACCAGTCGTCAAATCACGGCCCACAAAGATATTAGTGAAGGAGGAGCCACAGGGGTAGATTCAAATTGGTGAAAATTGTTTGTCGGCTGTGGGGATCAAACCAGGGTTCTCAGAATCCACAGGCCGACTCGATACCATTGAGTCACGTACCCCATAATATGTTGATGCTGTTCTTAATTTTCTGGCTTTGTAAAATGCAGATTAATGTAAACCTATTTTGTTGTAATTTGATTATTGGGATATTCAGCTACTAAGGCGTTGATCACTTGAAACAAAGGTACACTTTCAGTTGGTCCCCATAAACTTTGTATTTCTTAGTTATTTTGTTTTATGTTGTGTTTGCTAGTAGTAGTTTGTTATTACTTTATATAGAATATAGTTCTGTATTGTCTTTAGTTGTAGTTTTAGTATTAGTTTAACTTTTAGGTACAAATTTAAGTATATAGGTCACAGGATCTTTTAATAATGTATATTTTACATAGTACAAATTAGTTATTTTAATATAATATTGGTTAATTATAGTTTTATTACCTTCTTTATTGTAAATATTAGTTCCATTTTCATTCGTTTTTATTTATTTTTTAAGTACTTAGTTATTAGGTTATAAGTGTACTTTTGTTGTAGTTCCAATTTTCGCCACTATCAGTTCATTCTTATTTAAAAAGTTGAGTGAAGTACAGTTAAAAACGTGTTTATTAGTGTTTCTTTGATTAATTTTACAGCATTTAAACCACACCTCTAAAATAAATCATACGTGGTACTTATTTATTTTTGCAGGACCCTGTAGAAAGTACAATTTTCTCCCTTCAACTGAGAGAAAAAAATGATACTTTTCATCACTATCAAAAAGTATTTTTCTTTTCTAGTGACGACAAGCAAAACTAGACAACTGGTAAATAATAGTAAGATTTGACATTAGTTACAGTGACAAAATTAAGTATAGTATGACATATACCATCATATTTTTACTAAATTTAACATAGGCTATAATAGAAATTTTAACTACATTTACTTGTTTAACTTGTTATAAATTTGTTCAAATATTAAATGAATTGTAATAATTTCAAAATATGTTAAATTTACCTGCTCCATATTTCATCACTGTATTGATTATTCGTTATCAAAATTGATAAATTCATTAGTGGATACAGATAGTTGAGCCAATTTGTCAAAAACTAAATTTAATATTGAACCTTTTTCCCTCAATAATATATAGCCACTGAAACATTACCCATATCCAGTTGGCAACTGTAAACCGAATATTAAATCTTAATTTCTAATTTATTTTTGAAAATTTTCTTTCAGGAAGAATTGTTTCACATTCTTTCCATAATATACAATTACTATATTTTGTTTTCTCCTGCACATTTTTCATACATACCAGAATTTTTTTTGCAAGTTTATTATTATATTTTAAAGTATTTGTAGCTCAAGTGGTAGAGCAGTCACCTAGCGAGTGAAAGGTTCTGGGTTCAAATCCCGGCGAATGCTCATGATTTTAAAAAAAATTAAATTATCCATCCATCCATTGCATTATAATTACTATGTTCAATCGGAATTATTATCTAGATGTACATTTACGAAAGATTTAGGAATAACTTTTGATCCTCATTTAACATTTGTTACACATATTATTGCATTAGTTTCGTCAGCAAATAAATTACTTGGTTTTATTATCCGTAACAGTAGACAGTTTTGTAAGTTAGAATGTCTCAAAATCTTGTACTATGCCTACGTTAGATCCAAGTTGGAATATGGAATATTAATTTGGTACTCAGCATACAATATTTATAAAAGTATGATAGAAAATGTTCAACGGCGTTTCCTGAAAATCTTATGGTTTAAAGAATACCATAGTTACCCTGAAAGAGGTACAGAGCAAAATATTTTACTTTCATATTTCAATATAAAGTCAATTGAAACTAGGCACGATTGTATAGCTCTAAATACTTTAAGTAATTTGATAAAAAATAAGATTGACGCTCCGCAACTTTTAGGTAAACTGGCTTTTCATGTACCCAGAACATCGTCTCGCTCACGTAATACATTTTATTTGCCACACAATAAATCCTTAGCATTAAGTAAGTCACCTATTTTTTTTATGTGTACCCTATATAATAACAACTGTACTATGTATGATATTTTTTCTTAATGCTATGTATATTTGTTTATTTTGTTTTATGTTTCATGCTCTATAACTTTGTTACATTTACTTGTTTAGGGTTCGAACCTGTTAAGTAATAAAGAGATTATTATTATTATTATTATATTTTGTTTGTTATAAAATAATATTCCTGTAATTTTGTTTTAATCTATATTTTGTTTCTCTGAACATTTGTTTTCCTGTATTATATAATTACCGGCACTAAAATAATTTGTTAAAATAGTATACTCTTTTGTTACTTGACAAATATTTAAAAGATACATAAAATATTAATATCAATTTAAACCTGACCGTTTTTATTTTTCATCAACTGATACTTGTTGAGAACTGCTGTTCTCCAACATACCGAGGTGTCAGTATATATGTATGTATGTGTGTATATTAAAGGACGGACATTGAACACTGTGTGGCTGTACATGTGTATTAAGTTGTAGGAATTTCGGTGATTCCCACGTGAAAGAAATACGATATGTGTATGTAACGTGCTAATAGTGGTTGATATCATTATAAAGGTATAAATCATTCTGACTTACATTTCCGTTTATTCCTGGACACTGCAAACCCGTTGAGAAAAACACCAAAAGACACTTTTGTTCCTTTAGTTTCAATCTGAAACAAATTAAAATTAATTATTAGAAATACTAAAATGCACAAAGTATATATTTTTAAAATTAGGAAAACTTTAAACTTTTGATATGGCGCCCTTATTTTAGCTATAATGAAATAAATTTAAACATGCATTTTTCTCATAAAAATTGTAAAATAAATAAATATATCATCACGCCTTTTACCCATTACTGGATGTGGCACTCTGCCTACGCAGATCTCGGTAAGATATTTTTTTTTTCGCGTGAAGTGCGGTTACCAGCCGTCAAATCACGGCCCTCAAAGATATTAGTGGAGAGGGAGCCACAGGGGTAGATTTAAATTGGTGAAAATTGTTTGTCAGCTGTGGGAATCGAACCAGGGTTATCTAAGGGAATACAAAAATTCTCTATCGAACAAGCAAATAAAAAAATACATAGTTCCATTTAAAATAACACAGTTGGTATCTATCCACAGTTTAAGAACCACTGGTTGAAAAAAAAATGCTCATAAAAATATGTCTTGTAAAATAGAAATTGTTTGGTAATTTAACCGACCTCGTAGGTGTTATAGATCTCGAGATAGCAATACACCCATACCTCGTTTTACGGCCTAGATACGTTCCACGAAACTTGGCCGCAAAGCGAAAAGCCGTATAAGGAATCAATCAATTCTAATACAAATTCATACAAATTCAATGGAAAAAAAGTGTTTTTTGCCGTTATAGCGAAACATTTTAGGTCGCAAATCGAAAACGTGCCTTAATTGAAAAGGGTCATTATAGCGAAATGCCGTATAAAGAGCGGCCATATAGCGAGGTATGGGTGTAGTGGACAAAATAGGTATATCAATTGTGATAGTTCCGTGTTTTAAGCACAGACGACTTCGATTTCAATGAATTAGGAATTATTCCTCATTGGTCAACTTCAAACTTCTTTTGCTGCTAAATGAAAAAAGTTAAACATAGAATTACTGCAGATTTGGGTTCCAGGCAATTATTTTAACATTCCATTGAGCTACGTTCGTTTACTTACATAACACCCTGTATTTTTCTGGGACATGTTTTTAAGACAAGTTATTATTTGTGCAAATTTAAATTCGAGAATTTTAAAACTCCGAGACATACATACATAACATCACGCTATATCCTATTAAATGGGGTAGCACAAACCCGTCAACATTCTCATCCTGACACACGATATTCGTTTCGACCACATTAACACTTCCTCCATACGAACTCTTTCTTTCCTCACAACCAAAATCCATCATCACGCAACAAACATCCATCCATTCGCTCCTGTACACCTGTTTCGTAAATCTTCACTTACGCCCACTTCTCTAACAACGAATCTATAAGAAATGAAGGCAGCATCGCCTGCGCTTGTTTAAAAATACATTTAACACAATTGCAGTTACACACTGTATAGTAAAAACTGAAAATGAAGTAAACAAAGATGAGGAAGGAAGGGAGTATTTCCCTGCACTTGTTTTTGAAACTGAATTCCACACAATTGCAGTTGGACACTCTATAGTAAAAATCTGATGTGGACACCACATGACTTCCTTGTACGCGTATTAAACTATAGATATTTTTTACATTGCACATATTTGACATTAAATCTTTTATTATTTGTTCTAATCCATACCAAAACTCAATTATTTTTTCAAATCTAAAAATATATAATATTTAAATTTAGATATCTCGTTTATGCAAAAAGCTAATTTAAAAATTCTTAATGTGATAGACGCAGAATTTAATTCTCTAAAACTTTTATTTGCAGCATTCATTTCTAAAATTAAAATAATACCATTTTTTTCAAGGAAAACTATTAGCAGCTTCATGTGATGTGCCACTTCCGGTTAGTCTATTTTAACCAAAATCTATTATATTATTTCCATTGATATAGTAGTCTTATATACCAAATTTGGAAAGTTTTAAATTATATTTGAATATAGTTTTTCATGAAAATCTATTATAGGCTTCAAATCAAGTACCACTTCCGGTAGTAGTATATTGACCAAAAAGGGAGGTGCACAACTAGATGTTATAACAGTCCTAAATATAAAGATTAAATTTTCTCCGGCTTACCGTTTTTGAGTTATGCGAGATACATACGTACGTACATACGTACGTACATATGTACGTACAGACAACATGACGAAATTAGTCAAAATGGATTCAGGGAGGGCCAAAATACCTATTTCCGTTGAAATCTGAGAACCGAAAATTTTCGCGATTACAATACTTCCTTTACTTCGTACAAGGAAGTAAAAAGATGAGGAAGGAAGAGAGTATCTCCCTGCACTTGTTTTTGAAACTGAATTCCACACAATTACAGTTGGACACTCTATAGTAAAAACAGAAAATGAATCAAAAGATAAGAAAGGAAGGGAGACTAGCAATTAATTTACTAAATTGCAATACAAAGCAAAACTAATCTCGACTAGTAGAATAATTAGAGACATAACTTTCACCTAAAATATACAATGATTATCACCAGATCTTATTATTGCTTAACTCACTGAGCTACCAAATTCTTCACAATAAAAATATGTAAACAAATCTTAAAATTTAATTTCAGTAGAAGCAAATAATTATAATACAAAACAAAACAATCTAAAAGATGATATCAACATCAGCTTCAACATTAAACATTCCGCGTGTAATAAGATAATTTTAATTTAGTTCAGTGCCTGAAGCTTACAGTGTTTCGTACTTTTCAATTATTGGTTCGGCGCCCAAGGGCCTGCATCTCGGCTTCATTATAATCAGTCTATTAGGATGTTTGAGTACCACTTAACCGCGTGTTTTGAAACACCTTGTACAAGTAATTGACAAGTTCAACGGAGTTGTGTAACATGTCAACCGAGAGTGAAATGTGAAATGGAATTATGTACTCATAGTTTTGAAACTAAGATTGAAATGTTGAGGCCTCGACGTCATACTTTCGATGGTGTTTTGTTGTTGTACTTGAAGCTTCTGGCGCTTTTAATTTGAATGTGCATCTTGATGAAAATAAATGTTAGATGGTGATATGATAACATCTTACTGCAGGCATTTTTCGTCATAGTTAAGACAAATTTTAATACTTTCCAATTGTTTCTCGTTTATTTATCCATTTCCAAATTGTATATCAAGGGAAGAAAGTGAAAAAAAATCTGGAAGGTGCAGTTACATTTCCAGAGTCGAAGACGAGTGATATAAAGCACCTGAGCAAAGAATGACACTTTCTTCACGAAGTAAACTACAATCTTCTTCTTCTTCTGATGGCACTACAGCCCAAATCCGGCCTGGGCCTACCGGACACACCGAGTCGCAGTTTTTACACTGCCGTACTGCCGGTTTTCGTAGTCGAATGCTATATTATTTAAGGCGTTTAAGTGACTAGCTTATAGCGCCCGAGTGTGATAAATACATGTAACTGTATTTTTATATTTTACGACAAATCACACATTGTCGACAGGCGGATTCGAACTGACGAACCTTGGTTCGGGTGATGTCACAGTATGTTAAGAGATGTGCCTTAACACGCTCGGTCACCGCGCCTGTTGTACAATCTTACTTAATTTGCAAAAAAAAAAATTGAGAAAAATCGTGTTGTATAAATACAATTTTACATATTTTTACCAGAAATTAATGTTAGTTGCCATAGATATACTTGTGATAAACAAAAATTAAAATCTAAAATAAAGTGTGGCACTCGGCCGCAGCAGATCTCGGTAAGTGATATATTTCTTCGCGTGAAGTGCGGTTACCAACCGTCAAATCACTGCCTCCAAAGATATTAGTGGAGAGCAAGCCAAAGGGATAATTTTAATTTGGTAAAAATTGTTTGTCGGCTGTGGGGATCGAAGCAGGATTCTCAAGATCCACAGACCGACTCGATACCACTGAGCCACCTACCCCATTAATTTCTTAATTACTTAGATTAAATGATCATTTTAAGATATAATATCAACATAGGTAGCTGGCTCAGTGGTATCGAGTAGGCCTGTGGATCTTGAGAAGCCTGGTTCGATCCCCACAGCCGACAAAAAATTTTCACTAAATTAAATCTACCCCTGTGGTTTCCCTTCCACTAACATCTTTGGGGGCCGTGATTTGAAGGCTGGTAACCGCACTTCACGCGAAAAAATATATCACTTACCGAAATCTGCTTACGGTAGAGTGCCACACCCAGTAATGGATAAAAGGCGTGATGATATATTTATTTATTTTACTCCTTACCTGTATAACTGCTTGAGTTACAAAATAGGCAGGATTGTTTCTTTCTAATTTGACCACGCATGGGCGGCTTAAGTCTTTAATAATCAATGCAATATTTACAACAAATATATTTAATACTTTGCCACTGCGAGTAATATTTATGAGTTTAAATATTGTTAAAGTCTCTTTTTAAAACTTTTGCCTATTCAAAGTTCAAATTTTATGTATTTCCTTTGTGTATTACATATGTAAATTGGTAGTACTTCATTAGGTAATATTACAAGCATGAAGCATGCATATGACTAACCAGTTAAATCAATAAACAATCATAGAAATAGGTTTAAACATACCTACTTAATTAACATAAGCAAAATATTATTATTAGCCTAAACAAAAGAAATTTGCAAAATGTCAAATAAGTAATTAAAACTACTGCAATTATAAATGCCCATAAAAGATCATAAAACGATTCTACAAAACACATACAAATGACAAATAAGGTTAGAGTTAGGAACAATAGGTATAATAAAATATTATTTACCTCAGTAACACGTCCTGTCACAACAATACGCGAAAATAAAATACGAACTTTCTCCTTCTCCTGTTTGCAAACACGTTCAACAAACTCATAAACCACGACACTGTTTTGTTATAGTGCACATTACACTATTGTACACTACACAGAATCTCAGATGCACAATAACACGAATATCAATCAGAATCAGATCAATTTAATTAACCTCACTTGACATTGTTATAGCTCGTATTTGCTAATTAGTTTGCCAGACGATCGGTAATGCAGGTCATTTTGATGACGTGTCTTGTTTTGTATCATGAGGATTTATCCCAATACTTGTCGTTTATTTACAAATTAAAATATAATGGTTGGTAGCACAAGCTGTGGTTTTGCTTGTTTTAAGAGCAGTTTTAGCTACTTCTAACATGTTAAAACCGTGCTCTTAGAACACCCAAAAACAGAGCTTGTGCTACCAGCCAATATTTCGTACTGTATAATTTTAATTATCAAACCTTTCTCAATTATTTTACAAAACAGTACTTTAAATGAAAGAGGTAGACAATTTAGTACTGCGTATTTTTTATTTCAAATATTTTATTTTCAAATAATTTAAATGTAGTCATATCGATAGAAAATGTGTAAATGGTTAACATCTAAACTATAAAAGTTAGTACTTTGGTTAAATAGGATTTTTTATAGATAATTATGGCTCCATACAAAATGTGCTTTCGTTTGTTATAGGATTACATTGTAAAATTAGTCGATTTTTACTCTTCTTTGCGAATCAAAGAAAATGTATAACACAAAAATGCATTTTTACTTGCTTGTACGAAGTAAAGGAAGTATTGTAATCGCGAAAATTTTCGGTTTTGAGATTTCAGCGGAAATATTCATTTTGAGCATCCCTGAATCCATTTTTACTGATTTCGTCGTGAAGTCTGTACGTACGTATGTATCTCGAATAACTAAAAAACGGTAAGCCGTAGAAAGTTGAAATTTTGTATTTAGGACTGTTATAACATCTAGTTGTGCACCTCCCTTTTTGGTCATTATATAACTTCCGAAAGTCGTACTTTATTTGAAGCCTATAAGAGATTTTAATGAAAAACTATATTTAAATATAATCCAAAACATTTCAAAGGTGTATAAGACTACTAATGGAAATAACATAATAGATTTTGGTTAAAATGGATTAACCGGAAGTCATCACATGAAGCTGCTAAGAGTTTTTCTTGAAAAAATGGTATTATTTTAATTTTAGAAATAAATGCTGCAAATAAAAGTTTTAGAGAATTAAATTCTGCGTCTAGCACATTAAAAAATTATATATTTTGTGTAATTTAGAACCAAAAAATTAGAAAAAAATAAAAAAATGTATGACTATGTCAAGTTACGTCAAATATGTGTAATAGCAGATTTCGATAATTGATACATTTCTTCGCGAGAAATACGGTTAGCAGCCGTCAACTCACGTCCCATAAAGATATTAGTGGAGGGTTCCACAGATACGGTTTTAATGGGGTGAAAATTGTTTGTCAGCTGTGGCAATATAAGTTGTCATGAACAGATAATAATGCAGTTACATAATAGAGGCATATTAGACGTATTCCATTTGGATCAGATCTAACTTACACTTACTAGACCAAATCACTTACTTATTTTACTAAATTACTTCATTCACTTTATTCTCAGTATTAGATTTACTGATTCGGATTTAGTTTAAAATAATATAACAGCAACAATCTGTTTAGCACAATTATTTAGTCAACTAAGTACAGCTATTTATGAAATTTTTACTGTGATTTAGATTGCGATATTATTCACTTATCTAACATATATGTTATCCTGACATTGATAAATCGGTCATAAATATAATAAATAAAAAAATTCCATATTTATAAAACATGCATGTAAATACAGAATATACATATATCAAAAATAATAAACAACAAAAACATTTTGTGTTCTCACATCCAGTAGCATAAAAACTACACGAGTAGCATTGATTAGCTTTCTTCGCAGCTTAGTTAAGCTTAACCAAGCTCAAGCGATAGAAGCGTTATCTTCGAATCAAATCGATTATCGTTAGGTTTCAGGAGGAATTGATTCCACAGGTTTATTGTAGATTTGCGATAACACTGAATAAGAGCTAAGAACATTGACCCACAGCTTAGATTCACGCTTTGATTTGTCTTATCGCTACTGAAGTAATGAATGAGTAAATATCGAATGGTTTTAGCACGGCAACAATCGTGCATTTTATGAAAATGAACTGGTTCAGAACATATATAAGCGCCAGATATTATGATTATATGCTTAAGCAATACATTATAATGTAATTTTGTGCATTATTAGCACTATTGTACACAATTATGTATGTATGTAATTGGACTATTACATGTCAGTAGGTATCACTTCATTTGTAAAGATTGTACAACTTCATTAACACGAGAACAATGCGACAATAACATCATTTATGAAGATTTTGCGAAACATATTCGAATGTTTCTTCAATTCTTTCAAACATCATGGGTACTTGTAGAGGGTGTATTTTTTTAAAGTTAAATTTTTATGAAAGAAAAATTCGGATGACGCCTGGATTCGAACCAGGGACCCTCCGCTTGCCGGGCAGAGATGTTAACCGCTACACTACGTCACCTGTGTCCGACGTATGGCTTCAACCGAATTCTTCTTTCATAGTGTCTAACGTAGCATCGATCCCAAAGACTCCTATATCTATGATAGGCATTGACAACGGGTTTCGTCTACAGCGACACAGTTCTGATTTATAGGGAATCATTCCACGAACTAATTTTTAACATATGACTTCGACTGAACGTACAGTAATGAAGATAATTTTAAAGTTAAATTTTTATGAAAGAAAAATTTGGGATCGATGCTACGTTAGACACTATGAAAGAAGAATTCGGTTGAAGCCATACGTCGGACACAGGTGACGTGGTGTATTTTTATTAAAAATAAAAAAATACAAGTGATAGCAATGATAAGATTATGGTGAACCAATGAAAAGTGTACTTTTGTCTTAAATTAGACATATAGACTGGTAGCACAAGCTCTGTTTTTCGTGTTTTAAGGGCACGGTTTTAACATGTTAGAGATAGCTAAAACACCCAAAAACACTGCTCTTAAAACAGGCAAAAATAGAGCTTGTGCTACTAGCCATAGTGATCAACGCCATCTCTTAGTAGTTAAATATCCTGGATTTTTAAATAAATACTTTATAAAATAAATGAATAAATATATCATCACGCCTTTTATCCATTACTGGGTGTGGCACTCTACCGTAGCAGATCTCGGTAAATGATATATTTTTAGTTAGTTAGTGGAGGGAGAGCCACAGGAGTTGATATTAAATTGGTGAAAGCCAGTTTGTCGGTTGCGGGAATCGAACTCGGATTCTCAAGAACCGCAAGCCAACTGCATACCAACTAGACTTTATAATTGTTAAAATTAAATAGAATTATAAAGAGAAAATTGGATAATTATTTGTTACAAATATTGTTTCACCATTGTTATTTAAATAACAATAAGCATTTTAAAATATGGAATAGGTGGCTCAGTGGTATCGAGTCGGCCTGTGGATCTTGAGAACCCTGGTTCGATCCCCACAACCGACAAATAATTTTCACCAATTTAAATCTATCCCTGTAGCTCTCCCTCCACTAACATCTTTGGAGGCAGTGATTTGACGCCTGTTAACCGCACTTAGCCCGAAGAAATATATCACTTACCAAGATCTGCTACGGCAGAGTGCCACATCCAGTAATGGGTAAAAGGCGTGATGATATATTTATTATATTATTTTTGTAATTTTATTGCATTTTCAGTAAAAAAATAAGTAACTAGCTTGTAGAAAGGTTTGTTAAATCTAATAAATAAATTCTGAATAAATAATATTTTATTAATTTATTTATGTTACGCTGTACAACAGGAATTTAATCCCAATTACAGTACAGGGTCCGCACTCACCGAGCCGCAGTGTGATAGTTCATATAATTTTTAGCTAGGGTGCGATTCGAACTCGGGATCTCCGGATTCGAATTCCGTATCGCTATCCACACCACCGTACTGACGGACAATCTTAGCAATTCAGTAGTATTTTACCATTTTACTTTAAGCAAAACAAAATAAACCAACAAATAAACATAAACATACAAATCACAACAACAAAAAAACATGTTAAACTGTGAGAGAAACACCAAATTCACCACATACTTTCATTCCTGTCCTCCACCGAAATGAAATGATGTAACAACATTCTGACATCTGTCTCAATGGCTCCATCTACATCCACATTCACGTACCACGGTTACACATGTGTAATTACACTCTCTGGGACTAACCCTCAATTATCTCGTTACGGAAACAAACTAACTGGGGCCCCGTGGTGCCGTGAAACTGGGCTAAACATGTACGCCCCTTGCCAGCATTGCACACGGTGCGCACACACCACACATGTGCAGGAGATGGAATTATTATTCAAATAATGGAAGAAGATGCCGATGGGAATGAAGTGTAAACAGCGGGTGGATTGGATTGAATTGGAGATGTGTTTCATTCATTATGATGTTTGTTTTTTTATTAAGGAAGATTAATTGTATTAGGTTGCTTGTAACTTATTTTTATATGGATTTTGTAATTATTCTATTTGTTGATTACACAATGTTGAAGATACTCAAACTATGCTTTAATATTTTGCAATCTCTCGCATATTATTAGCTGTTATTAATTACAGCATCTACAATATTTTGAATATTTTTTTGAACTGCAAAAAAATCGCCTTTGAAGTCTTCGTCCATTATTTCAGATTATTTCTAGAATTCACGGTTGACACTCACAGTAATTGTTTTTTCATCACAACGATCACAACACCATGACAACGTCTAGCTATAAATTTATTGTCCTACCACCAATAACCTTTGATTACAAAATGTTATACTATAGTATGTTATGCATCAAGGGAGGGAAACAAGCGATTATTCCCGCGTGTGAAGTTGGCAAACTGAGACGTAAGCGAGGGCCGAAGACTCGAGCTGAAGTCGAGGTTAGCCAACTTCACACAAGGGATAATTGCGCTCTCCCGTGAAGCATATTATACTTTTCGTAACAAGTGCACAAAAATTACCGTCTTATCGGGACAAATTTCAAATATGGTTGCGTAACTAGTTACCTAAGAAACGCCGCAATCAGCTACTAATCGTAGACTCTAGGGAGAGAAACATCCTACCTAGGGAGAGAAAAGCAGTATTTCTCTCTCTAAAATTAGGAAATAAGAACGTGTTTCTTGTGCATGTGTTACGAAAATTAAGCTTTCTTTATTTCTATTCACTTAAGAAAAATGAATATTTTAAGATATAAAATTACAAATTTACTATTTTGTTTCAGACCGAACGTGTGCCAAAATAAATACAGAAAATACTGCTGTCATGGGTGGACATTCAAGCCCAGGACACGGCTGTGTATCATTCGTAAGTGTTTTACTTTATTAAAAAAAATATATTGTTAGCTTTTTCTTGTATCAACATTTGGTATTGCCTATTAACAAATTTAAGAAAAATATTATTATTTTGCTATAATTTAATATACAATAATAATTTTTATGATGAAAAATAGCAGGAATGCAATCTGCTAAAACACTTTAATGAGTCAAATATCAAACGCGGCCGGAAGAAAAAGACTTAATAATTATAAAATAATGTTCGCAGCTATCAATGTAGGTGCAAACGAGTTTTAGTATTTTTTTCTACTCCCGTTATTAAAATGTTATTTAACGTATTGGTTTCCATGGCGCTAAATAACATCTTAATCGCATGTTGATAAGCTGTGGCTTCGAACGTTTTAGTCACGGCTTGAGATATTAAGCACGGGATGAAGTTAGCTTCAAGCATTTGTCATTGTAACTTAACCTTCCTTTTTAAATAATTAATTAAACTTTACATTTTTTCGTTGCTTTAATTTGCAATCGTAGAAAAAGTATAGTATGTGACTCGTTTTATAAACTCTTTAGATACTAGTTTTATATACTTACGTAACTTAAGAGACGTTTATAAAACTTGTTATATTATTTAATTATTTGCCGACATCGTATGATGTAGAATGTATTTTGTTTTCTAACATTATCTGATTTAGTCTTGGCCCTGAAAAAGTAGCTTTAGCTAGCGAAACCTTGACCATTTGAATTAATAAAGTTGTTAACAGAATGCATTCCTGTTATTTTACCAAGCCAGCTACACAGCCGATTAATTTTCGTTTCCAATAATATTATATTATTATTATTAATAAATAAACTTATTTTGATTTCAGCGGTGTGCAGTAAACCATGTCCCGGACTCTGCGTGGCGCCAAACACTTGCCATTGCAAGGACGACTCCGGAAGTATGGGTCAGTGCAGACTGGACCAAGGAATTCAAAGTAGACGTAAGTAACTAGCTCCACTCACTATGTCAGCAAGGATTCTGTTGTCCTTAAACTGATCTCTCATTTATTTTGTGCGATGTTCAATAAAAGTTTGTCTTGACAGCGAATCATATACATCTAAATTAAATCAGTAGGAAACGTTTTCATTGTGATTTTATTTGATAATAATAGCGGCGCTTAAATTATGAATATTATACTGGGATATTCAACTACTAAGAGATGGCGCTAATCACGATATGTTAAACTTGAGACAAAAGTACACTTTCAGTTGGTCTACATAAGCTTAACATTGCTGTCATTTATATTTCTTTGTTGTTTTTTGTTTTATTTTGTGTTTGCTAGAAGTGATTTGTTATTATTTTTTATAGAATATAGTTCTGTGTTGTCCTTAGTTGTAGTTTTAGTATTAGTCTCATTTATCGTTTAACTATTAGGTACAAATTTAAGTGTATAGGTCACAGGTTATTTTAATAAAGTAGGTTTTTATTAGTTCTTAAATAAAATAAATAAATAAATATATCATCACGTCTTTTCCCATTACTGAGTATGGCACTCTCCCGTAGCAGATCTCGGTAAGTGGTATATTTCTTCGTGTGAAATGCGAGTGGGAGCCCCAGGGGTAGATTTAATTTGGTGAAAATTGTTTGTCGGTTGTGGGGATCGAACCAGGATTCTCAAGATCCATAGGCCGACTCGATACCACTGAGCCACTAGTATAATATTAGTTAATTATAGTTTAATTACCTTCCTTATTGTAAATATTAGTTCTATTATCGTTCATTTTAATTTATTTTTCAAGTACATAGTTATTAGGTTGATAGCAAAGTGTACCTTTGTTGTAGTTCCATTGTTCGCCACTATGAGCGCACACTAAAAATCGCCACGAATTAATCATTTTTTGATGTGCTATTTTTTATTTATTAGACAGATAAATTTATTACTAACTTCGTTCGGAGATTTAAACGAGTAAAATTCAATTTACAAAAACGGTCATAATTAAATATTCAAATAAATTTAGATATATACATCAAATCTGATAAATAAATTAAATAAATTAAATATTTATAATTAATGCTAACATTCTGTGATAAATCTTTAAATTTTATAGATTCGTAAATCTGTAAATCAATCAATCACATCAATATTTATTGATAAATAGAAAATACTTCATTATATCATTAATTCTGTTACGATTTTCTTCATCATTCGCATTCTTACGGATCTACAAAACTAATAGATTTACAAATAATTCCACCATTAATTCACAACTTCAGCGGCTAAATAATATGTAACAAATAAGAAAGTAAGTTATATCGTCTTAACGAGCTTATTTCTAAATGAAACAATTCTAATTTTACCGGCTTTATAATCATATAGCATCAATAATATAATCAAAGATAATAATAATATACAACCCAATATTTACGTAGCTATAAACGATGCAAACAAATATTCAATCAAGTAGCATACCTACGCAATTAACTTGATATGATATGGTAGCAGTTTGCAGACCACTAACTCATAAACAAACAAACTTAATTTATTTATTATGTTATATAGAACACTTCCTTATTTCTACTAGATATATAACGTGAACTTTACTACTAGGAAAATTGCTGCTTAGTTTGAATCTAATTAAACCCGAAGCATAAATTTTGCTCTTATTATAACAATATTTGAATATGGTCTGAACTATTTCCAATGCAACCTACGAACTGATATGATACATTTTATAGTTAGTTGTGTATCTAGGCCGAGAAATGATCGTTTGTATGCGTCGAAGGAAAAGTTATGTGGCCGAGGTAGACTATTATCTGAGCGCATCAAATTATTTTGCGATAGAGGAGCACACAAAATTTTTCATGAATTTGTATAATGTTAATTAAAAACCTTAAAATATATTACAAATTTAGGTAAACCTGCAGGAGAGCTACTTCACCTTCGATTTCGCTGAAAATTTGTGAAAAGTTTCCTCTCAGCGAGCAGGATATAGGAAAAATACTAACAATTGGCGCTCGAAATTATTTGACTTTGAAATCGAAAAAAACACCAATAACCATGTTTAACCTAGTACAGAACGCATTTAAACATGGTTATTGGTGTTTTTTTCGATTTAAAGGTCAAATAATTTCGACCGCCAATTGTTAGAATTTTTCCTATATTCTGCTCGCTGAGAGGAAACTTTTCACAAATTTTCAGCGAAATCGAAGGTGAAGTAGCTCTCCTGCAGGTTTACCCAAATTTAATTTTGAAATGATCGTTATTATAAATATGAATGTATAACTCGACCCGATCCGGACCCAATGAATACCTGACCGGATGTATAACCAACCCAATGAATACCCGACCTGACCCGACCCGATGGCTATCCAACTCGAGCTGACCTGATGGATATCGAACCCAATCCAGCCCAATGGATATCCAATCTAACCCGATTATGTGTATTCTATTTGCCATGAAATGTACCCAACTGATCCGAAAGTTAATGTTACAAAAAAACTCTGTTAATATTAACTGTGCAAAACTACTATTTATTTACATCTACTCATTTATTCATAAATTCAATGTCGTTGAGCGCATCTCAATAGCTTGCTTAGTTTTTGAGCTGTAGCCTCGGGAAAGTCGAAAATCTGATGTTGAATAAGTTTGCAAAGTTCAAGTTTTCCGGAAGCTATATATCTCAAAAATTAAGGAAGATATGAAGATGTGTTTAGCGGAATTAAATTCTCCATGTCCGAATTGACTTATAAGCAAATTTTTAGCTCATTTTAAGCTAATTATTTTTTGTGACATTTTTAAAAAAATTTCTTGGTGTTTTTACGATTTGAAAACAATTTGCTCTAAAACTATTTCTCTCACGTATTTTGTAACGAAAATTTACATACATATGTATTTTGAATTTGAATCCTATGGCGTGATCCCCAAGTCCATAATTCTTATAATTTTTTAGATATAATAAATAAATATATCATCACGCCTTTTATTCATTACTGAGTGTGGCACTCTGCCGTAAGCAGATCTCGGCAAGTGATATATTACTTCGCGTGAAGTGTGGTTACCAGCTGTCAAATCACAGCAAAAAGGTTAGTGGAGGGCGAGCCGCAGGAGTAGATTTAAATTGTTTGTCGCCTGTTGGAATCGAACCAAGGTTCTCAAGATCCACAGGCAGACTCGATACCACTGAGCCACCTACCCCATTTTTTTTAGATAATGTTCAAAAACTGTTTTTGGAAAAAAAATTGAAGAAAATTTTTGAAATTTTAATAATTGTTGAAAACTTAATTTAAACACTAGAAATTGAATGACATTTGCACTTAGGGACCTTACCATTGTATTCAGTGGATGTATATTTTCGTTACAATAGCAAATTATTATTAAATTATAAATAAATAAATGAATATATCATCACGCTTTTTACCCATTACTGGGTGTGTCATTCTGCCTAAGCAGATCTCGGTAAGTGATATATTTCTGCGGTTCTGCGGTGCGGCTGCCAGCCGTCAAATCACGGCCCCCAAAATATTAGTAGAGGGGGAGCCACAGGGGTAGATTTAAATTGGTGAAAATTGTTTGTCGGCTGTGGAGATCGAATCAGAGTTCTCAAGTTCCACAGGCCGTTACCACTGAGCCACCTACCCCATTTATTAAATTATTCTCTATAAAATAGCTATAAAATAGCTGACAAAGAAGCTGTCAAAAACAAAGGCTGTCACAATCTTAATGAAATAATAATTTAAATTGCAATTCTACCTCAAATTGAAATAATTGCTTAGCAATTACCATACACAGCATTTCAATATCTCGTAATGAAACACATTTCCAACATTCGCATTTTAGCACGAGCTTTCTGCTACATTAAGCACCGTTCACAATCGCTGTCTGTAGTCGCGGCGAGAACGAATGGGCGCGCTTCCACAGCTCATTATTCATGCGTGTGGCAGTTCATTGTGATTACACCAATTATTTGCAAAGTGCAAATAAATCAGCGCAAATCATGTGAAAATGTGGAATACTTAGTCCGCGGCCCGAGGTGGAAACCCACTCAGGCGAAAAGGAAATTTAAGTGGAAAGAAAGTGGTGTTTAAAGGGTAATGGAGGGTGATTTTTATTGCTGTTAATTTGTTTAAGCATTAATATTATACTCTGTGGTATTGTAAATAGTAATTATCTGTTTATAATAAAAACTATAAAAACTTAATTAACTGCAGGCATTAATCTGCAAATTGCTAATTATTATTTTATCATTTACTCAACCATAACTGAAAGCAAACACTAATAGTTTATATGTTTTCTATTTGTAAATCAAGTTTACATTTTTAACCTTTTAAATTTTATTAAATGATAATTTCATTAAGTTTTAATCAGCTACGATATATATATTATTAAATAAATACTATTTTATAAGCAATTGTATAAAACTTACGTTTATTAATTAACAAACAAAAAGTTGTGCTGCCACTAAGCTACTTACCCCATAACATAAATAGATACATACGAGATCAAGCTACCCAATTATATTGGGTAGCACGAATCCCTGATACATTCATCAAAATATTCAATATTTTCATTGCTCTCTCCATACAAGCTCAATCATTCCTCACATCCAAAATCCGTCATCACGCAATAGCTATCCATTCGCACCTGTGCACCTATTTCATAAATCTTTCAATTACGAGCACTTTTCTAACTGCGAATCAATAGAGAAATGAAGGAAGCATCGGCTTGCGCTTGTTTTGAAAGTAAATTCTATACAACTGCAGTTAGACACTGAACTGAAAATGAGTCAGAAAAATTAGAAAAGAAGGAAGTATCATGCTCTTCATATTCTAATCTAATCAATCAATGAATCTAAAATCAAGAATAATGCGCTTGACGTTATTCATCAGATTCTTCCCGCAATTAATCTTCGCCAAACATTCCACTTTCGCTTCAACCACATTCACAATTCCATTCATACAAGCTCGTTTGTTCTTCCCACTCGGAATATTTCGTTCATGTAACAACCCTATAATCATATTTATCCATTTATTCTTAAGTCGCAAACTTTCATCCTCAATTTCACCAACACACACCTGTTTCACCAATCTGTTATTCGACATACGTTCCACCATAACGACAGTATTATATCGAACCCGTGAACTTTACAGCTATAAACTAAGATTTAATGCACTTGATTATATAACAACTAACCTGTGAGGTTAATAACTTCAATATTATGTCGAATTCTCGTAAATAATATAACGATAAAATACTCCGAAATAGGTAGAAGTACAGGAAATAGAAACTTCTACTTATTATATATTTCTCATAAATTATATACCCACATATAAGTAGGTATATGTCTTGTGACTAACATTTTCCTAATTTCAATAAGCAACTTTCAAATCTACTTCATCATTCCAACACCTTCTACCAGTCAACGAAAAACAATTATGATTTCCTATAGATGGAATGATCAACAGCTTCCTCATCTACTTCCAGTACGAGACATCTCTATCATCCTCTTTACAATCTTTCCACTGAGAATTTGACCTACAACTAGGCTTACCAACCAACCAAACATTACACTAACACTCACAAGGATGGTGCATACATTTCATATTGTGTCTTTTTTATACAGGGTCTTTGAGAAAAATAGTTATTTATTATTGTATAATTGGATTATTATTTTTTCATTTGATTGTTTATTCATGTATATAAAATTATACATTAATGTATCATGAGCGCAAAGTGTCTTTGTGCAGCTTTCGCCTCGCGCTGCAATTACCGTGTTCGAGTAATTTAGAATCACTTTACGCTCTTAATACACAAATAACTATTATGCTAAAAATTATTGTTGTCAGAGAGTCCTTTTTACTGTTTCGATGTATACAGAGTATTTCAAATTGATTGCAATTTTTTTTTTTAATAAAAATAATTCATTTGTTATTCAACATCAGTTACGTGGTTACAAAATCCATTATTATTTTTATTTAAAATTACGTGTCGACCAGTGGCATTAGAAATGTATTCTTCTAGGAGCATGTCCATCATTTTGCGAATTTTGAAAAACTTCTTTTTGATTGTAAATCAGCACATCGAAATGAAATTTGTTTACCCTTTTTTAACACGCTCTTAATACACAAATAACTATTTCGTAACACATGCACAAGAAACTCGTTCTTATTCCCTAATTTTAGAGAGAGAAACACTGCTTTTCTCCCCTAGGGAGAGAAACATTATGTTTCTCTCCCTAGATAGGATGTTTCTCTCCCTAGAGAGATGTTTCTCTCCCTAGAGAGATGTTTCTCTCCCTAGAGAGATGTTTCTCTGCCTAGAGCAGCGGTTCCCAACCGGTGGGTCGCGACCCACAAGGGGGTCGCCTTAGCTTTTTTGGGGGTCGCTTTGGCTTTTTTGAGGGGAAAAAATATAATCACTATGTCCTAAAATATATTTTGTCAAACCTTTTATTTTTTGTTTTATTGATCAAATATGCGAAAGGGGGGTCGCGAACTTTTTAAAAAAACTAAAAAGGGTCACGATTAAAAAAAGGTTGGGAACCACTGGCCTAGAGACTACGATTATTAGCTGTTTGCGGCGTTTCCTAGGTAACTAGTTACGCAACCTATATTTGACATTTGTCCCGATAAGGCAGTAATTTTTGTGCACTTGTTACGAAAAGTATAATATGTTTCACGAGAGGGCGCGATTATCCCTTGTGTGAAGTTGACAAACCGAGACGTAAGCGAGGGCCGAAGGCTCTTCACACGCGGGAATAATCGCTTGTTTCCCTCCCTTGATGCATAACATACTATTTTATAGATTTATTTTATACTCATGATTGTTGATAACTAATATCAAATGATTCGTATTTTGTTTGTGACCAAGGAGAATTATTTACAACGTTGTCACGTCTAAATTACTGTTGCACGGTTTTAGTTAAAACCAAGTTAGATCCGAGAGCTTACCACCATATTTAAAGAACACCCTGTATGTACGAGTATCTTAGTGGTCAAGCATTCTTTCTGTTGCGCAGCATGAGGTCTTGTCGGGTATTCACAAGTCAGCGGGCCGCTTGTTTAACAATTTAAATTTCGGAATTTACTGACTCGGTTCCTGAGAGCCGTTGTACTTTGTAACACGAAACCCGAAACTAAATTAAAAATATTATAATGTGAGGCAGGAAGGCGATGAAAAGATGAATTATATTTGACCAGTAACACTATTTAGGGACACTAATATGACCAGTTGTTAGTTTTACAGAATGGTTATAGATTAGGTATCATTTTTCAATTTCTATAAATTATCATAAGATATTTCTGATAGCAGAATAAATTCATATCTACAATATAGAAATATCAAAATTAAATACTTTAGTGGTCGTTAAAAATGCAATACTAAAAAAGTAATAGAAACAAATAAATAAATAAATATATCATCACGCCTTTTACTCATTACTGGGTGTGGCACTCTGCCGTAAGCAGATATTGGTAAGTGATATATATCTTCGCGTGAAATGCGGTTACCAGCCGTCAAATCACGGCCCCCAAAGATGTTAGTGGAGGGGAAGCCACAGGGGTAGATTTTAAATTGGCGCAAATTGTTTGTCGGCTGTGGGGATCGAACCAGGATTCACAAGATCCACAGGCCGACTCGATACCACTGAGCCACCTACAAATGGATGAAATTTAGCGCAAAAGTACTTTATTATTAGAAGTGTAAATTACAATAGTTTCACATAAATCAAAAATATAGAATATGAAAAATTTAATAAGAAATAAATCATTAGTGTGTCCTCTTCACCACTTCTACACATCTCTGTAATTATTCTTTTTGGTACTCTGCGGTAGCATATCTCGTTAAGTGATATATTTCTACGCGATAAGTGCGCTAACCAACCGTCAAATTGCAGTCTCCAAATAGTTTGAATGTGGGGAAAATTGTTTGTCGGCTGTGGGAATCAAATTCGGATTGTCAAATTCACAGACCGACTCGGAATTATAGCAAATAAATAAATATCAATATTTAAATCAAAATGAGGCTGCTCAGCAACAGCAGATCTAGAGAGTAGAAAATAAGAGTAGAACAAAGAAAATATTCATCATTCACAAATTAATATCTGTTCCAAATAAGTGAAACGAATTAGTATCTAACTCCAAAGAACAAATTGAGGGAAATTAAAACGTCTACCTTCAAATCTAAACTTTAATCTCCAATCAACAAAACACAACTTAATTTCTACCCAAAAAAAATCTGTTCTCAGGTAGACCCAACCCGGTGAAAAATCGATCTAATTACTCTCACACGTTCTGATTAATTCGAGCTTCAAGTTTCGTCCTTTCGTGTTCACGGATTTAGCTCCTGCTCTGGTAGTCATTTGTCAGCTCTCAGATACTTTGTACAATGCCGATAATGATATTGACTTGCTTTAATCAATGACAGTTGTTTTCATTTGTTTCACATGGTGTTTTTGTTACTTGTATTATTCGTGGTTGTTTTATGACCACTTGAAACATCAATTCTAATAAATAAATATATCATCACGCCTTTTACCCATTACTGGATGTGGCACTCTGCCTAAGCAGATCTTGGTAAGTGATATATTTTTTCGCGTGAAATGCGGTTATCGGCCATCAAATCACGGCCCCCAAAGATATTAATGGAGAGGGAGCCACTGGGGTAGATTTAAATTCTAAATGCGCAGGAATATCCTTATCTATTTGATGCATTTTCAGTTATGGCTATAGAGTGTCTAATTGTAATTGTATAAAATTTACTTTCAACAAGTGCAAGCGATGCTTCCTTCATTTCTTTATTGATTCGTAGTTAGAGAAGTGGGCGTAAGTGACAGATTTATGAAACAGGTGTACAGGAATGGATGGATGTTTGGTGCGTGATGATGGATTTCAGGAGTTTGTATGAAGGGAGCGTTAGTGTGACTGAATCGTGTGTTGTGTGTCAGGATGAGAATGTTGATGTGAACTGATTTTTATGAATCTGTTAGTGGATGTTTTGTGAAAGCTTCAGGGGTTCATGCTACCCTATTTAATGGGATATAACGTGCTGTTATGTATGTATATATTTTTACATGTAAAGTTGCGATTATCAGCAGTCATCAAATCTCGGCCCCCAAAGATGAGGTAATTAATGAGATGTAAACTTTGTCGGCTGTGAGATTCGAACTCAGACTATTTATTTTGATTTAAGAGCATAAAAGTAAATTGAATATTTGATAACAATTTCAATTATTTATTTAAAAGTTTAAAACTTTAATTTTGTTGGTGCAACTGGTAATTAAAGAAATAATAAATTAATGTCCCGAACTAATTTATTTTTGAATACATATACAGGGTATTTCTATACCTATGCACGAAACTTTAATGACATATATAATTTGATATACTGATTATAGAACAAAAAGAATTATTTTGAAATTCGCTATAATTAGGGTATTTCATTCTCCTAGCGAACATTTTTGTGTCACTGGTTTAATTCGGAATTTTGCGCCGCTTCTCCATACACTAATAGCATATCCACTAATTCACTGTTGCTATACATTTTTCTCAAATTTCTCCCATAACAACTTACCCTTTCAATACCGTATACGAAATCAGACTAGGTACTCAAATATAAATAAAAATAAGGCATTACACCAGGTACCTACATAATAACTAATAAATAAATGATTATTTGTAGGCAGTGTTTATACTTTTATTTCATTAATAACATAAGTACAAATAAATAAATGTACTATTAAACTAGTGACACTAAAAATGTTCGCTAGAAATGAAATATCCTCATTTTTGCGAATTTCAAACAAAAATATTTTTGTTTTATAATCAGTATATCAAATTATATATGTTATTAAAGTTTCATACAGAGGTATAGAAATACCCTGTATATACAAGTTATTTACTTAATCACTACATTTTACAACAGAAAATTAATTCCATTTAAATTTTAACTTTTTGATTCATTTTCAGTTCTTACTATACTGTCTAACTGCAATTATGTGGAATTTCAAAACAAGAACAGCACGATGCTCCCTTCTTTTCTTATCTTTCTAGATTCGTTGTTACAGGACGTAAGTCAATTACGTAATAAAAGTAAAGATGATGGCTAGTAGCATAAGCTTTGTTTTTGGGTGTTCTAAGAGTACGATTTTAACATGTTAGAGATAGCTAAAACACCCAAATACACTGCTCTTAAAACAGGCAAAAACAGAGCTTGTGCTACCAGCCGATGTGTCAGAATGTTTGATAAATACTGATTCATTGGCAAATCTGATGAGTGGATGTTCTGCGAATGTTTCAGGGATGCTACCCCTTTTGATGGGATATAGCGTGATGTTATGTCTGCATGTGTTTTTAGTTATAAATTACACTTTAAAGCCACAGAACTACCTGGATGCTTAAATGCAATTTTGAAAATTATAACTGAAAATTTGGAAAGCGTCTCTTTACAGCAATTATTTTCTCTAGGTGTAAAACTTATAAGATGCTTACACAGAACATTATTATTATTATTATAGTAATTTATGAATTATCTGTTAAAGAGTTTGTAGGTGAAGATCGTGTCAGCTAAGGGGTTAGAAAATTGCTAAACCTGACCTTTGTGCTTACTTTGTAGACTTTTAATGGCATTTTACTGAAGAAGGAAACATGTTTATTAATTTTAAATATTAATGGATGCTTTCACAGCCTATTAGTTTCATTTACTTAAATGAATCATCGTTTATCTATACTTATTTGTAATATACTTGGTGTGATCTTTAAAATTACAAGTATCCCTATAGTTTTCCGTGTTTATCAACATATGCTTCAACAGAGTGTCACATCCAGTAATTGATAAATGTCGTGATTATATATATATAACAATAATAATAATAATAATCTTTATTGACATTCCAATTCAAAGGCGAGGTTCAGCCAGAGGTTACTCTTCCATCTAACCTTACATATATTATAAAGTCAAAAATATATTAAAATATCTGATGTGGACACCACATGACTTCCTTGTACCCGTATTAAACTATAGATATTTTTTTAATTGCACATATTTGACATTAAATCTTTTATTTTTTGTTCTAATCCATAGCAAACTTAATTTTTTTTTAAATTCAAAAAATATATAATATTTAAATTTAGATATCTCGTTTATGCAAAAAGCTAATTTAAAAATTAATGTGCTAGAAGCAGAATTTAATTCTCTAAAACTTTTATTTGCAGCATTTATTTCGAAAATTAAAATAATACCATTTTTTTCAAGGAAAACTGTTAGCAGCTTCATGTAATGTGTCACTTCCGGTTAGTCTATTTTAACCAAAATCTATTATGTTATTTCCATTGATATAGTAGTCTTATATACCAAATTTGGAAAGTATTAAATTATATTTGAATATAGTTTTTCATGAAAGTCTATTATAGGCTTCAAGTAAAGTACCACTTCCGGTAGTTGTATAATGACCAAAAAGGGAGGTGCACAACTAGATGTTATAACAGTCCTAAATATAAAGTTTCAATTTTCTACGGCTTACCGTTTTTGAGTTATGCGAGATACGTACGTACGTACGTACGTACAGACGGCATGACGAAATTAGTCAAAATGGATTCAGGGAGGGCCAAAACACCTATTTCCGTTGAAATCTGAGAACCGAAAATTTTCGCGATTACAATACTTCCTTTACTTCGTACAAGGAAATAAAAAGAAACCAATAAAATTTACAAAAATAAATACATTAACATGAATGTTCAAAAAGTATATCATATTCTTCATTTTGTTCTTAAAAGAATTCAACGGTTGAGATTTCAAAGATGAAAGAATACTGTTGTACAAAGTGGGCGCTAAATAGGAGAAAAAACCTTTACATTTTGATTTATTAAAAGTAGGAGTAATATATAAATCATTAATACGGAGACTGTAATTATAATTTTTAAATAATAATTCGTCAGCTAAATAATATTTTATGAATCAAACATAGATAGGCAATTTTTACGCGGTCATCAATGAATCTCATATTCGATTGCGAAGTACTAATAAGTTTATTGTTCAAATGCTCATCAATATAAAGCCCTAAAATGTTCGTAAAAGCACTTCGTTGCAGAGTGGTACCATCCAGAACAATATTAGGAAAATTAACAGTGCCGAATACAAGAAGTGTTGAAGTTAGCTAGATTTAAACACATACAAAATATTACTTGTTAAGTAATAAAGACAAATTTTACCTCAGTCTTATTTATTAGGACTATAAACTCATATGTTTCCTCTACTAATATAAATATTTCATTTAGTTAGATCTATGTATTTAATTCCAGAAGGATCATAGTTAGGTATTAAAATCAATCCGATTGTAATCACTCCCAATCCAAAGCTTACAATTACAATGTCACCATTCATTAAAAACTAATCCAACATCTATAATCTCCTAATCACCTACTCTTCCCTCTACTCTAGTCTCATCCTTTACTTCAACTTCATTCAACTCTACTCTACTTAACTCAACTCTGCAAGGCTGCCACCACAACCATTTTTACCCTACTATCCTCCAACCTAACCACACACACATTCATACACACATCGTTGGCATATCGCGTGATCATGATCATGATTAATTGAAAGGCGAGGTGTAGGTATGAGATCGGTCGACTGGACCGATCGGCGACTTGCTGCGGTGCGACTCGCAGGCGACTTGGATCAAGGATCAAGGGATCCAGGGATTACAGAGAGATATTGTTACCTGTTGGAGGTTACTTGATTGTTTAATTGATTTCACGCTGGTTTTGTTTTTCATTTTTGCGGCTTGTTGTGGTAATTAGGATTGTTATCTCAGATGTGAGGTGTGTTTTGATGAAGGTAATTAATGTTTTGTAAGAAGTAAAAGAAACATTACAAAGAGTTACTGAATAAAATTTAAGTTGAATTAATTCGCCTTCCTAGTCAGACACGTGGGTTTTATCTACATTATCTGTGAGTCAAGTTGCAAATGAAGAAACGAAGAACGAGACAATATTTTCTAATTGTGTTTTAGAATAGCCCGCCAAAGTAGTTGACAGCGAAATTTTGTTGGGCTGTTGAGTTTCGCGGGCTGAATTCGGCGAGTAAATGTCAACTTTGTTTGACAGTTGCGTAAAATAATTTTTTATGTATCTAGGCCGCAAAATGATTGTTTGTGTGCGTCGAAGAAGGCTGAAAGTCGAGGCAGACTATTTTCTGAGCGTACCAAATCATTTAGCAGTCGAAGTATACTTATTATCATTTTAAACTGGAGGGATCGGCATAAAACGATTAAATGCACCGTAATTACGTTTACAAAAGAACTCAAAATATGACTGGTGTCACAAGGTTCGCACAGGGTTGTACAGCCTCATTCGCCAGTATTTTTAAATGGTCAATCATAGGAAAAAATAAGAATAATTTTAGGCTGAATACGACCCTTAAAAAATGTACCTGTTGTGACCATCGTTAAGCGATTTGTGGTAGCCGCACTAATAGATTTCATTGTAGTTATATTGGACAGGGATGTTTAATCGTTTTATGCCGATCCCTCCAGTTTAAAATGAAAATAGTATTCATACAAAATTTTCACGTAACTGTATAATTTTCATTATAAAAACTTGTAAATTTATTACAAATTTAATTTTGAAATGATGGTTATTATAAATATGAATGTATGATTACATATTTATTTTAACTGTTTCTGTTTCATTCATAACAGCTTCTATGAATTTAATGTTTTTTCTAAGTATAGCATGGGTCGGTTATTCTATATTCTGTAACTAATTTATTATCATGTTTAACAGGATAGTAAATTAAATTGGCAACCTGACAATATCTATTTTCTAAACTGATTCACCAAACTGTCACAACAAACAAATCTGCTTATCATTAATCTACTTCTAGTTCCACAAGTTTTCAACACGATCACCACATCATTGGCTCACATCTGCTCGTTAAGAAATACGATTTAAATAAATCGTTACTTTTAGCTTTACTTCATCATAAACTGTAACAAATTAATTACAAAAATATAAATATATCCTCACGCTTTTTACCCAATACTGAGTGTGGCACTCTGCCGTAGCAGATCTCGGTAAGTGATATATTTCTTCGCGTGAAGTGCCGTCAAATCACAACCCCCAAAGTTGTTAGTGGAGGGGTAGATTTAATATATCAAGAGTAAAAATTAAACTTGACTTTATTTATTTTATCCATCACTGGGTGTGGCACTCTGCCGAAGCATATCTCGGTAAGTGATATATTTCTTCGCGTGAAGTGCGGTTACCAGCCGTCAAATCACGCTCTCAAAGATGTTAGTGGAGGGGAAGCCACAGGGGTAGATTTAATACATCAAGAGTCAAAATTTAACTTAACTTGATTTATATTACCCATCACTGGGTGTGGCACTCTGCTGAAGCAGATCTCGGTAAGTGATATATTTCTTCGCGTGAAGTGCGGTTACCAGCAATTAAATCACGGCTCTCAAAGATGTTAGTGGAAGGAGAGCCACAGGGGTAAATTTAATTTGGTGAAAATTGTTTGTCGACTGTGGGGATCGAACCAGGGAACTCAAGATCTACAGGCCGACTCGATACCACTTAGCCAAATTAAATTACTCAGAAAACAGAAAGGATAATTGAACAGAAGTGATAAATATGACAAATCGTTAAAACCCTTATTTATATTATGAATAGAAGTCATATAGTATGTTATGCATCAAGGGAGGGAAACAAGCGATTATTTCCGCGTGTGAAGTTACTTACCGAGATCTGCTTAAGCAGAGTGCCACACCCAGTAATGGGTAAAAGACGTGATGATATATTTATTTATTTATTTATTTGTGAAGTTGGCAAACCGAGACGTAAGCGAGGGCCTCCCTTGAAGCATATTATACTTTTCGTAACAAGTGCACAAAAATTACCGTCTTATCGGGACAAATGTCAAATATGGGTTGCGTAACTAGTTACCTATGAAACACCGCAAACAGCTAATAATCGTAGTCTCTAGGGAGAGAAACATCTCCCTAGGGAGAGAAACATGCTACCTAGGGAGAGAAACATCCTACCTAGGGGAAAAAAGCAGCGTTTCATTCTCTAAAATTAGGGAATAAGAACGTGTTTCTTGTGCATGTGTTACGAAAAGAATTTTTTTACCGTTCCGATATCGCAGCTCCAGTTTATTTAAATAAGATAACAATACGAGGAACCTAAAAGAGAATACATTTTTGCTTTGTTAAACTCCAGGTTTATTTATAATAACATGTAATTGAACCCAACAATCATTACTTTATCCGCTTATTTATCACACCCAGGACTGACAACAACATCAGAACATCGAAACCGGTTGCTAGTAAACACACATCACACAACACGCACTCGTAAACATTCACGCAGGCGTAATTTTTAATTGCATACAAATTACTCGTTGTATAAGCGCTCATTTGGCGCTATTTACCTGCATCTAGGTGGCTTGGACGCTATGTTTTGTTTTGTTTTCATCGCTTTGTGGACTTGAAATATGACGAGTCGTTCGTTTAGCAACGGGAGTAGAGATGAGGCTTCGTGGATCTCGCTTTGTGTTGGCAACAATGTATTTGGTATGATTAATGCTTTGAAGTAGGCTGGGATTTGAATAGTAGCTAAGGAAAATTACTCTATTATTATTAGACGCGCAGTATTAATGTATGTTCAGCATGCTTGATATTCAACCAGTTGTTTCAACTTAAAAATTTGTTTTCAATTTGGATTTTTGTGCGACAGATAATTTATTATAAATACTGAAAGGGAGACATATTGTATGCATTTGACTTTCCCTTTTTGAGTTCATATTTGAATAATATGAGATATGTAATTGTTAAATAGATATCAGGCTTTAGCGATTTAGAATACAAATTTTGAATTTATTTGGCAAAGTTCCGGAACAATATTTTGGTCATTTTCAAGTAATAGCAATAACAAAATCAATTCTTACATAGTTAGTTTATATTTATGAAATAGATGGCTCAGTGGTATCAAGTCGGTCTGAACCCTGGTTCGATCCCACAGCCGACAAACAATTTTCACTAAATTAAATCTACCCCCTGTAGCTCTCCCTTTACTAACATCTTTGAGGGCCGTGATTTGACGGCTGGTAACCGCACTTCAGGTGAAGAAATATATCACTTATCGATATCTACTTACTGCAGAGTGCCACACCCAGTAATGGGTAAATGGCGTGATGATATATTTATTTTTGGATTATATAAAAAAAACTTCATTTTTAAAGGCAAAATAAATCAAGTCAAGTTAAATTTTGACTTTTGATGTATACATCTCAACATAAAAATTGACTTTAAAAATAAGGTTTTTTATAATCTAACCATGTGACTATTTAATTTTGCTATTACTATTTTCGGCATTAACTGATACATGCAAGGTGTATTCGAAAAGCGATCATTTTCTGGAATAAACTACAGCCTCAAGAATGAACCTCTATGCTTGAAATTTGCTATAGTTATAAATAAAGGTTGTGTTCACGCCGCTATCTCACTATTATATCAATATTTTACTTTTTCTTGCGGCTAATTTAATATCAAAAATAGATGTTTTTTTAACTATACAGAGTGTTTCACAACTTAGAGCAAAAAATTAAAGGGTATATTCTGTACGACGTGCTGATCATGAAACAAAAAGATTTTTTTTTTAAATCGCAAAACTATTTTTCATGTTTCCCAGTCCAACATTTTTCGTTGCCACTGCCACTGGGTGGATGATTATGTTAAAGTTATTAACTAAATAAAATTCTATTATAAATAACTGCTAATAATTGAATTGTGTAATTATTCTTTCGTAGTTGATACCTACTTCATTGTTTGTGTTTAATAGGAAAGCGAATCCAGTGAAGTACTATAAAAAATGTTTTAGGTTAACAACCCTTAATTTTTAGAATTTAAAAAAAATTCTTTTGTTTCATGATCAGCACGTCGTACAGAATATACCCTTTAATTTTTTGCTCTAAGTTGTGAAACACCCTGTATATAACAATTTTCCAGGAATGAAAAATTAAAAAATCAGAGTTAGCGCACTATTTCTATCCTTTATTTACATAATAGTGAAAAAATTAATAAAACATGTGTTGCTATACAGTCAGGATTTGTTCCAGAAAAATACCTTATTTTTCGTACCGGATAATATCCTCTTAAAAATAAAATACAGAATTTAAACAGGAAATTTAACTAATGTATTTCTATTTGTTTATAGAAGGTGACCGAAGTTGCAGAGCAATGTGCATGTACGGAGGAACATGCGTCGACGGCCGGTGCGTTTGCGCACCCGGCTACACCGGCGAATTTTGCACGGAACGTAAGTACAAAAATTATAATAAATTCTCTCTCTAGACTAAATGATAAATGGAATGAGATCACGTGATGTGAAAATTATTTTCGATGAATAATGTGATGTGATGTTTTTGTTTTGTTGGTGCTTGACTTTAGCTATTTGTACGAAGCCGTGTTTAAATGGAGGAAGATGTCACAGCCCTGACAGATGCTCTTGTGTTTGGGGATTCACGGGAAACAACTGCGAGATTGGTGAGTCATTTGTTTTGTTGTCACTGGTTTGTTTCAACCATAAACAGCACCGTATTTAGAATTTTACTAAGGTTTTTTATTGTTGTGTGCTATATTTTTACTGTTAATTTAAATCTATTTTGTCTACTTTCAAATGTTTTAAAGAAAGTATCTAAATAATTATATTTTGTATTTATATTTCAAGTATGTTTCTTTAAAAGCGAAAAAGAGATGCATATTTATTATTTCATTTCAAAACAAAATATGAATTTTAAAAAAATATTATTAAATTCATTACTGACAAGTAACACTACCCAACTGTCACTCGCCGATTTAAATGAAACTTGACACACTAATAGAACTCTAAACAATATTAAATCCCTATTTTTTCTATCGGAAGTTGCTTTTTAGGGATACAAACCACCCTTGAAACGTGGTAAAAGCAAGAATCGCCATAAATGAAATTAAATAATACCAAAATATTACGCGTTCAACCTTGGTTACCCAAGAATTTTTGAGATCGCCAAAATCTATTTTAGGGGTCATTTTGATCATATGTACTTTTTTAAGGGGTTAAAAATGGGATGGAGGGATGAAATTACGATACTCAACTGAAATAGAGTTTTAGATTCAAAATAAGTTACTCGGGGGTTTTTGGGGTCGCTGTATCTATTTTCGAGGTTACCCCTGAGTAACCAATGTTGATCGCGTAATATTTTGGTATTATTTAATTTCATTTATGACGATTATTGCTTCTACTACTTTTCAGAAGTAGTTTGTACCCCTAAAAAGCAACTTACAGAAGATAAAAAATAGGGGTTCAATATTTTTTAGAGTTTTATTAGTGTGCCAAGTTTCATTTAAATCTGTGTGTAACAGTTGGGTAGTGTTATTTGTGAGTGTGGCACTCTGCCGTAGCAGATCTCGGTAGGTGATATATGTATGTACGTGCCAGTCGTCAAAGGTAATTTTAATGTGATGAAAACTGTTTATCGATTGTGGGAATCGAACCAGGGTTCTTAAATCTCCAGTCCGACTCGATACAACTGAACCACTTACCGCATAAAATATGAGTATAAATGTTAAAATATGAAAATCTTTTGGGCACGCCACTGAATCTGTCTTTATTTTACCGCAACCAGTTTCAGTTTATAATGCAAACTTGACAAAATACATTTATCGCATTTTCTTATTTAACTAACGTTTCTTATCAAATTAATGAACTTGGTCAATAATAATTTAAACTTCTATATAAAATTATCTTTCAATCTATCTAGAATTACCTGGTTGCTATGCAACTTGATCAATAAAATCTGAACTAGTTTAAAAAATTTCACTCTGCTGATATGTATTCACCAACTTTGCCTTTTCTTTATGTTGTACCGCAAAGCTGAACTGTATTAGTGGGTGCCATATCAAAAAGATCTCTTTCATGTTACAGTTGTAGCTTGATGGTCAATGTTCTTATGTCACAAAATATATAACCTTGCAAATAAAGTAATTGGGAATTCTATCCAGGACCGGATTAAAGACTAGATAAAATAGACAATATTTAGGGTTCGTAATTCAGACAGGCCCGATCGGATCATGAAAAAAACAAAAATATTATCTAAATTTTAATCTTGTATTTTTATTATTATAATTGATTGTGATTATTATATTATGTTTATTATAAAAAAAAATCTGATGTTGACACCACATGACTATAGATATTTTTTTAATTGCACATATTTGACATTAAATCTTTTATTTTTTTATTTTTTGTTCTAATTCATAGCAAACTTAATTTAAAAAAAAAACATAAAATATATAATATTTAAATTTAGATATCTCGCTTATGCAAAAGGCTAATTTAAAAGTTCTTAATGTGCTAGACGCAGAATTTAATTCTCTAAAACTTTTATTTGCAGCATTTATTTCTAATATTAAAATAATACCATTTTTTTCAAAGAAAACTGTTAACAGCTTCATGTAATGTGCCACTTCCGGTTAGTCTATTTTAACCAAAATCTATTATGTTATTTCCATTGATATAGTAGTCTTATATACCAAATTTTAGAAGCTTTGAATTATATTTTAATATAGATTTTCATGAAAATCTATTATAAGCTTCAAGTAAAGTACTACTTCCGGAAATTATATAATGACCAAAAAGGGAGGTGCACAACTAGATGTTATAACAGTCCTAAATATAAAATTTCAATTTTCTACAGCTTACCGTTTTTGAGTTATGCGAGATACATACGTACGTACGTACAGACGTCACGACGAAATTAGTCAAAATGGTTTCTGGGATGGCCAAAATGCGTATTTCCACTGAAATCTGAGAACCGAAAATTTTCGCGATTGCAATACTTCCTTTACTTCGTACAAGGAAGTAAAAAACGCAAAATTTTGTCTAGGCCCCATTAAGGGCTTAAACATGCAAACTTAAAACTGAACACTAATCTTTTTTATGTTGAAAGTAATGCAATAAACTTGAAAAAATTATGAGAAAATAATATTGAAAAATTATTTCAAAATGAACGGCAAAATGTCATTTTGAGTTTAAAAATGCAAGCGCAAATGTCTACTTTCTATATCAACTATAGAAACAAAATAGTTATTTGTGTATTAAGAGCGTAAAGTGATTTTTTGTTACTCGAGCACGGTAATTGCAGCGCGAACCGAAGGCGAGAGCTGCAATAGTGTAAGAGAAACAAAGACATTTTACGCTCGTGATGCACACATAATTTTTTCTACGATTGCATCTTAAAATTATTAAAAAAAACGTATACGTACTGAAAATTAATTCGTTCTGTCAACTGTCAATATGACAAGTTTCTGTTTTGTTTGTATCCCTGGTAACTATTGAAATAAGCGCGCATTTAATGTCTTTTTCGCGCGTTGTCATTGAAAACGTCAACTATACGAAGACAAATGAGAGCGTAATTGTCAACTTTTCATAGCAATCGTAGAAAAAACTTATTTCCGGCTATCCGCTAAAACTTAAATTTATTATTTACTATTGCAAAAAAAGCATATTTTATTAAATGTGTCTTTCAATTTTCAGATCATCGTACTGGGCCATGCTACACCGGCATCAAGGGTGCGCTGTGCACCAATCAGCTGTACGGAGTGGTGTGCACCAAAAACTTGTGCTGCGCATCTGTGGGCAAAGCGTGGGGCCATCCCTGTGAACACTGTCCCACACACATGGACTGTGAACACGGATATCTCAAGAACATTCGCTCGTCTGAATGTGTAGGTGTGTTACACAAACTAACTCAGATTTTCTTGTCACAGAAAAATCAATTGAACTTATAATATTTCTCATAAATTTATATTTTGTAATAATCTGTCTTATGTCTACTTCATACGTGAAATTTAACGGATTTCGCTGATCTTGTTCTAAGTCTAATCTAAATCATATTCCTAAAACATTGGAATTTGTTTAAATGTTTTTGAAAATACATTTTCGTAACACATGCACAAGAAACACGTTCTTATTCCCTAATTTTAGAGAGAGAAACACTGCTTTTCT
Organism: Pterostichus niger; assembly: GCA_947425015.1. Lineage (NCBI taxonomy): Eukaryota > Metazoa > Arthropoda > Insecta > Coleoptera > Carabidae > Pterostichus > Pterostichus niger. The sequence continues at coordinate 31,656,589 of OX380343.1, forward strand.
CCCCTAGGAAGAGAAACATTGTTCCTAGGTAGGATGTTTCTCTCCCTAGGTAGCATGTTTCTCTCCCTAGGGACTACGATTATTAGCTGTTTGACATTTGTCCCGATAAGACAGTAATTTTTGTGCACTTGTTACGAAAAGTATAATATTCTTCACGGGAGGGCGCGATTATCCCTTATGTGAAGTTGGCAAACCGAGACGTAAGCGAGGGCCGAAGGTTTGCCAACTTCACACGCGGGAATAATCGCTTGTTTCCCTCCCTGGATGCATAACATACTATTTAGCTTATTTGAATAAACCAAAACTTTTTTGTTGGTTTATAAAGATTTCAGGAATAATTTCGAATTAATTCTATTTATTTTCTCCCTCAAGATATTGACGAATGCGAGGCGATTCCCGGTCTATGTGAGGGAGGCAAATGCGTGAACACCCAAGGCTCCTTCATCTGCGAGTGTCCTGAAGGAAAAGCCAGAAATCCAGACACGAACCGTTGCGAGGACCGAGATGAATGTCAGGACGAAGGCATCTGTCGGGATGGAAGATGCGTCAACACTGATCCTGGCTACTATTGCGTTTGTCATCCGGGATTTATTCAAAGCCAGGATCGGACGTTTTGCATTGGTACATTTAACTTTTTAATATCTCATTTCTCGTAAGAATGCAGTAATTTGAAGTGTGTTATAGAATGTATACGTGTATGTCGTCAATTTTAATTACTTTGTTAATAAGTGAGGTTAAGCCGATGGCTGGTTTTCTATCTAACCCTATAAACAACCATGAGTTCATGAGCAGGATTTGAACCACTGGACTATAAAAGTTTGCGCGTTCCAATCTCAATTATTTCAATTTATATCAAGAACATACGATTGTGTTCAGTTTGAGAGTTGTACATTTTTGTGGACTTCAATTATATTTCAATAATTTTGTAAAAAAATGTGACTAAAGCGCAATTGAAGCATGCTTATACAATATCGAAACATGGAGCACTATTTGATTTCAACAATGAAAGATCACAACAATAAAAAATTATGACAATAACAAATCACAACATTGAATGATTACAACAAAGAAATATTGTAATTTCAACAATCAAATAATTAGTGGTGTTTTCATGTGAATTGTAATTATTGTGCGAACTAAATTTAGCAAAACTATCATCTGTTATGTATAATTTGAATAAAAAAAAGTTACAAAAAATACGAATTCAAAATTTTAGATTATACAGGACTTTAATAGCTATTTATGAAACTAGTAAGAAAATGAAGGTTATTGCAGAACGAGGCGTAGCCGAGTTATGTCAACACATAAGTAAGGTATTAACCTATTTCCTTACTAGTTTCATACAATATTTTTTTCTACTTCCGTTCTAATAAATACGAAAGAGCGTTTTTGAAATTATGAAATTTTGACATATGAATGACAGTAATAAATTCAAAAAATAAAAGAATAACACATCAGAATTCGTCTACCAAGATATCTGTTGCTGTTGCCTCATTATTTCACTAGTTAAATAATGAAGTTCATTACCTAACTCAAATAAGTGAAATAAAACGTCTATTTCCTAACGGAAGTAGAAAAACATATTTTTTTTCTTATAAGAATAAAATTTATTCAATTCTAATTAAAATTTTGTCGGGTGCAATTATAAACATTTATGTATACAGAGCAATAAATAAATAAAACTATCTCATTGCATTCTCATGGTTAGATATGTATTGCTCTTGTGACTATTTATAAACTAGATTAAAATATGTAATTAGTTGCACCGCTTACACGAAAGTTTTAAGGATTGCTTAAATAAAAAATATCGAATCGAATATTTGGCAACAATGTTTAGTATCTCAAATGACAGTGAAACTAGCCATTAGAGAGTAATTAATACAAATCATTGATGCAAATGCAGAGACCGCGGAACCTTTTTTCGAAAGGGGTTGCGAAAATTTTTTGACCGGAGTAAAAATAGAACACAGATAAATTTAGGTAATTAAAATGAATAATTAGGTGAGATACATTATATTAATAATATAATTTGTTTTTATCAATTAATATAATAGTTTTATTAAGTTTTTACATCTGTATAAATTGAAAAAGACAATTGTACTCTATTGCTCCGAAAACTGTCATTCGCTCTGCGGTTTTATTGATGAATATTTTTATCACCTTATTAAATCAATGTCCAATGTTTTAATTTTGTGTATATGAAGAAAAACTAAATGAAACAGTCGTTTTTGTAACATTGAAGTACGGTTCCAAGTCAAAATTCGACGAACCCCGGAATAATTGAATGACATAATGAATAAATTTATTATTTTTTTTTGTAAAAAAAACTATTGTTAATATGTATACATGCTGACTTAATATAACTTGTAATGGATTGTTAATTAACCTCTGCAACCCCACTTCCGCGGCCACTGTACAAATGAAGAAAACCTTTGCAATGAATTGAAAGACACAAAGTATTTCAGATGGGCGTCAAGGACTATGTTTCACAACCAGAACTCGAAGTGGCTACTGTCGGAACCCATTACAAAAACGTCTTTCGAAAAAGGACTGTTGCTGCGGGGTCAACATGGGTCAAGGATGGGGAGACGACTGTATGAGATGTCCTATTCATGGAGAAGGTACCCACAAAACTTCTTAAAAATATTCATCATCTTACCACCATTAATTTCTTTCAGACGAACATAGATTTTTATGCTACGGTGGAAAAGGAACAATTTCAGTCGAAACTCACACAATAACAAAAGATGGGGACAAAACACCAAGTTCAATTGTTAGGATAAATGAATGTGTTCTACGGCCAGACATCTGTGGACCTGGTGAATGTATTGACACTCTGGAAGGATATGATTGTCGGTGTAAACCTGGGTACCGGTTGAAAGACTCTCGAGTATGCGAAGGCTAGTACGCATTAATTATAACCTAAAGCCTCATTCACAGTTTTTTTACAAAATCACTGCTTTTGTCTTTCTCTAGTGGATTTGATCATTTCCAACTTATGACATTGTATGTAGTATGGTGATCGTATCGGCCACAACAATTAACAAAATTTTAACAGGATCCTTAGACAATAAATCCGAATTTGGTTTAAGCGAATATATGTATCAATGTCATTCACTCGGACGTTGGTCGCTCATTTTTTTTTGTCCTTCAAACTCTTCTAGTAGTTTTCAATTGATTTGAACCAAATATTTTTTACAGTTTCAACCTATAGGTAACGAGATATTTCAATTACTTTTAAATATTACCAGTTTCTGGCAAAAAAAATCTATTTTTTGTAATCCTATAGTTTCAGGGGCGGATCCAGGGGGGTCATGGGGGTCATGACCCCCACCTAAGCATGGACTTTTTTTTAATGTTGGCCCTAATACATAATAATGATGTAATTATTTACGATAACTTAATTTGTTAAACAAATTAAATAGAAAATATTATCTAAGAACTTAAAATTCTAAGATAGTTAAGAACTATTGTTTGATTTATTATTCTAATAAATAGCCAAAAACCAATATTTTGTGGGGATATTATTACGACCCGAAGATGGGAGAGGTATTCTATTTAAGACCTAGTCAAGTATGTGACTACCGAAATTTGCACTTAGAAAATCAACTTCTAATTCAATAATTTTTGTATTCTATCGAAGAACCGTTTTTTCAACCCCTCCTCCCCCCCCCCTGAGACAAAATTCACACCATGATCCCCCCTAATTCGAAGTCTGGATTCGCCCCTTTCAGTATGGTGATCGTATTGGCCACAACAATTAACAAAATTTTAACAAGATCTTTAGATAATAATCCGAATTTGGTTTAAGCGAATGTATGTATCAATGTCATTCACTCGGACGTGGATTTGAACCAAATATTTTTTACAGTTTCAACTTATAGATAAATAAATAAATATATCATCACGTCTTTTACCCATTACTAGGTATGGCACACTGCCGAAGCAGATCTCGGTAAGTGATATATTTCTTCCCGTGAAGTGCGGTTACCAACCGTCAAATCACGGCCCTCAAAGATGTTAGTAGACAGGAAGCCATAGGGGTAGATTTAATTTAATTTGGTGATAACGAGATATATCAATTGCTTTTAAATAATACCAATTTCTGGCAAAAAAAATCATTTTTTTTGTAATCCTATAGTTTTCAATCGATTTGAACCAATTTTTTTTTTTTCAACTCAAGTTTGTCCTGTAGATGTCCGAAATGCTTCAATTGTTTTTAAATTATCCGGCAATACAGTGATGTGTTTAACTTCCACTTTTCAAGGTTATGACAAACGACAAAAACAGTGACTATGTTAAGAGCTGTGAATGAGGTTGAACCTACTCCGAACTAATGATGAATAAATCAATGAATTGTTTCTCTTCCTGTAGATATCGATGAATGTAGAGAAGGCAAATGCCAAGGAGGACATTGTACAAACTCGCCTGGAAGTTTTACTTGTGTGTGTCCTCCAGGATTTGATGTTTCTCCAGACGGTTCCAAGTGTACTGATCATGATGAATGCGCAGAGATTGGAATGTGTACTAATGGAATTTGTATTAATATGGATGGAAGTTTTAAGTGTCAGTGTAAACCTGGGTTTAAATTATCACCTACTGGACATGCTTGCGTTGGTAAGAAATATTTTTGTTTCATGGAAAAGGTGCAAATTTTATTAATTTTGTATTTTGTTAGATATTGACGAATGTTATGAAAATCCAAGAATATGTATCAATGGACAATGTGACAACATTCCTGGGTCCTATACTTGTATTTGTCAACCTGGTTTTACTATTTCTAATGATCGTACTTTTTGTATTGATTTAGACGAATGCTCGAATACTGGTAATTTATTATCATGACATTTTCTTTTATGTTTCGTTGTTAAACGTTTTTAAATTAATTTACAGAAAAATTTAAATAAAAAAGAAATAAATACATCATCATGCATTTTACCTATTAATATTTGTTATTCTAGCAGATCTCAGTTAGTGATATATTCTGCGCGCAAAATGTATTTATAAATAAATATATCATCACGCCTTTTACCCATTACTTTGTGTGGCACTTTGCCTTAGTAGATCTCGTTAACTGTTATATGTATTCGCGTGAAGTTCGGTTACCAGCTGTCAAATCACGGCCCTCAAAGTTGTTAGAAAAGAAGGGGCCTAAGAGGTAATTTTGAGTCAACTTGTCGGCTGTGGGAATCGAACAGTTCAACATGTTACAATTAAACTAACTATTCAATCAAATTTAGTTCTACTTAATTAATAATTTAGAAACGTTTAGCAACAAGAAAACATACAAACAATATCGAGTGTCAAGATCTTTTGACTATTTTAATACTTATTGATTCTATTTGAAGGGATGTGTGCAAATGGAAAATGTGTAAACATCGAAGGATCATTTCGTTGTGTTTGCGATTCTGGATATCGTCTAGGATCTGATGGAAAACATTGTATTGATATTGACGAATGTGTTAGTAATCCTTGCCAGCATGGAAAGTGTTTAAATTCTCCAGGAAGTTTCCGGTGCGAATGTCTTCCAGGATTTAATCTTGGTCCAGATGGCAGATCATGTTTAGGTAATATAGTCTTTAATTAAATAAGAATCTTAAATTATCGATCAATTCATATAATAAATTTTACTTGGAATATATTCATCCTGAGTTTCAATTTTAAGAAGGAATATATGGCTTTACGATCCTTAAATACTATTATTTATTTATTGAACCATCGATACGTCCAATAAATAAATAATAGTATTCAAGGATCCTATATATTCCTTCCCAAAGTAGTAAATTTTAGTTAATGTTCAATCTTTCATTTATTTTATTTGCAAAAAAATCGCCATGGAGTTTATATTCACACATATTCTAGTTTTATTGATAAGTTATATCGTTCAAAGTACCTATATAAATAAAAAGTATTATTTTTTATTTTTTTTATTTATATATCGGACCAACTACTTAGGTCATATGCCGATATGTCCTTTGTATGACCGCCACGGGCGGGATCCGAACCTACGACCTTATGGTCGTTAGTCAGGCCCTCAATCCGCGCGGCCACCACACGGGACAAAAGTATTATTAAAATATTATTTATTGTAGAAGTATATATAACTGTGTGGTTCAAATCAGATCAAAAACTAAAATGGTGTAGTGGAAATTTGTATTAGGTATTATACTATTTTCATTTTAAACTGGAGGGATCGGCATAAAACGATTAAACGTCCCTGTCCCATATAACTACAATGAAATTTATTAGTGCGGCTACCACAAATCGCTTAACGATGGTCACAACAGGTAATTTTTTAAGGGTCGTATTCAGCCTAAAATTATTCTTGTTTTTTCCTATGATTGACCATATAAAAATACCAGCGAATGGGGCTGTACAACCTTGTACGAACCTTGTGAAACCAGTTATAACGGGTCATATTTTGAGTTCCTATGTAAACGTAATTGCGGTGCATTTAATCGTTTTATGCCGATCCCTCCAGTTTAAAATGAAAATAGTATACACACAAGATATTTTATCAGAACGGTTCAATTTGAACAGGTCATTTTAGTGAACCGATTCTAATGAACCGGATCATTCAGCTGAACGGGGTTTCTCATCACTAGTAAAGAATGGAGCAGATTGGCGTTTTAGAGTTGACCAATTTCAAATTTTGCCGACATTCATGATTTTAAATATTGTTTTCTGTAAACAATACGGCATAATTATAAAAATTACATAAACAAAAAGTATATTATACAAATTATGTTAAAAAATTCAAACACTTAGTTAATTTAAGGTTAGTAATTTTTTTGCTTTGTGAACTTGGTTTCCGTTTCGACCAATCAGAAGACAGAAATGATTGGCTCTATCGAACCCTATGATCCAATCTGAACTGGAATTACAAAATTTCAATGAGGACAATTGTGTTAAATTCAGAATCAAATTATATAATTTTTTTTTAGATACAAGAAGAGATCTTTGCTACTCGCAATACAGAGATGGCCAATGTTTCAATCCGACCAACATGGCCGTCACAAAATCAAGTTGTTGTTGTTGTACTATTATTTTTGGCCAACCAATGGGCTGGGGGACAAACTGTCAAGCATGTCCAATGCCTGGGACTTCAGAATTTGATCTTTTGTGTCCTCATGGAGTAGGCATGACTTACAACGGGGACGATATTAATGAATGTGCTCAAACACCGAATATTTGTCTAAATGGCGCTTGTGAGAATATGATTGGGACGCATAGGTGCATCTGTAATCCTGGGTATCAAGTTGACGACACTGGCAAAATCTGTACTGATATTAATGAGTGCGAGTTGGAAGAACTGGTAAGTTGTATTGTTGAGGACCTGTTTTAATAAGCGTGTATTTATAATCGAAAGTTCAAATATGATATTTAATATATTATAATACTAACAAGTAACACTACCCAACTGTCACTCACCGATTTAAATTAAACTTGGCACACTAATAGAACTCTAACAAATATTGAACCCCTATTTTTTTTTCTTCCGGAAGTTGCTTCTTAGGGGTACAAACCATTCCTGAAAGGTGGTAAAAGCAAGAATTGCCATAAATGAAATTATAAATAAAATAAATATATCATCACGCCTTTTACCCATCACTGGGTGTGGCACTCTGCCTAAGCAGATCTCGGTAAGTGATATATTTTATCGCGTGAAGTGCGGTTACCGGCCGTCAAATCACAGCCTCCAAAGATATTAGTTGAGGAGGAGCCACAGGGGTAGATTTTTTTAAATTGGTGAAAATTGTTTGTCGGCTGTTGGGATCGAACCAGGGTTCTCAAGATCCACAGGCCGACTCGATACCACTGAGCCACCTACCCCATAAATGAAATTAAATAATACCAAAATATTACGCATCGACATTGGATACCCAGGGGTTTTTGAGATCGCCAAAATCTATTTTCGGGGTCATTTTGATCATATGCACTTTTATATGGGGTTAAAAAGGGGATGGAGGGATTAAATTACAATATTCAACTGAAATAAAGTTTTAGGTTCAAAACTAGTTACTCGGGGGTTTTTTGGGTCACTGAATCTATTTTCAAGGTTACACCTGGGTAACCAATGTTGAACGCGTAATATTTTGGTATTATTTAATTTCATTTATAGCGATTATTTCTTTTACCATCTTTCAGGGGTGGTTTGTACCTCAAAAAAGCAACTTCCGTAAGAAAAACAAATAGGGGTTCAATATGTTTTAGAGTTCTATTAGTGTGCCAAGTTTAATTTAAATCGGTGAGTGACAGTTGGGTAGTATTACTTGTAAGACAGGTTTCGTTTTACAAAAATTATAAAGTACGTAATAAAATCCGAAGTAGTTTTTAAATAGCAAATCTTAAGTAATAATAATTATTACGTAACATGACCTGAAAGTGATACTTTACTAGGCGAGCAAGCATATTTATAATTTTTTCTACGATTGCTATGTAATGTTGACAATTACGCTCTCATTTGTCATCGTAAAGTTGACATTTTCCGTGGAGCAATCGAAGTATAACTTCGTCGCGCGTTTCCAATGACAACGCGCGATAACAATCTCAAGTGCGCGTGTTACTTCAATAGTTACCAGGCATATACATAATTAAAATAGAAACCTTTTATATTAGCAAATATATGTTCAGTATATATACGTTTTTTAATCATTTAAGATGTAATCGCAGAAACAAAATTTTTATATTACGAGTGTAAAATGTCTTTTTTCATCTTGCACTTTTACCGTGCGCGAGTAATAAAGAATCACTTTCCGCACTTGATACACAAATAACTATTATCTGGAAAGCACTTGTGACGTTTTCGTATTGAGTTGTTAGAACTATTCCCTAGGTATGTAGCGGTGGACAATGTCGCAACACTCCAGGAAGCTTCCAGTGCATTTGTCCTTCAGGAACACAATTAAACCACGTGACCCATGTTTGTGAAGACATAGACGAGTGTGAAGATCTTGGTCCAGAAGCATGCTTCAATGGGGAGTGTGTCAATATTTTCGGGTCGTATAAGTGTGAATGTGATCCTGGATCGATTCTGGATAATACTGGACGAATTTGTATTGGTAAGATACACATTTTATTATCATATCATTTAAGATTTAAGATTGAATTGAAGATCTTGAGAAATAGTATTTGTTATTGTCTATTATCAAACGCATTACAAAACATTTCACATATATCATAATACACCATTTTACTAAATGTGTAATTCCTGCAAGGACCATTTTTATTAAAACAAATTCTTGAAGAAGAAGAAAAAGTAATTCTAGAAACTTTTCTTAAATAGTTTTAATCGCACTTTAATATAAAATTAGTTAACTACTGTGGCATACAATTTTATGTCTTCTGTTTCTTTAAGAAACTTTTTGTCTTATTCAAGAAACATTCTCACAAACTAATTTCTTATTTGAGCTAGGCATCATCTAGATTTATTGTCTATAAATAGGAAACTTAATACATATGTTTATTATTAAATATAATTAATTTTTAAAATAAAAATAACCAGACGATCGAGCTTCACTCGGAAATTAACGGGGGATGGAAAGTTTAAAATAAGAAACTAAAATAAATATAAAATATATCATCACGCCTTTTACCCAAAGTGATATATTTCTTCGCGTGAAGTGCGGTTACCAGTCGTCAAATCACGGCCCCCAAAGATATTAGTGGAGGGGGAGCCACAGGGGTAATTTAAATTAGTGAAAAAAATAAAAAACAAGAAATATATTTTCAAAACTTTTCTTCACAATTTTCTTTTGAATTTTTACTCATATCTTGAAAACAGTTAATGATAGCGAGTTAATTTTGATTTCAATCGATTTCTTGTCAGTATTTAGCAAAACTAAAATTTTCATGAATTTTCTCCACAATTTGTTTGTTAAAAATGAGGTACTAAATGATTTTTTCCGGATGATCTTACACTAAAAAACATTAGAATATCAAATTTCATTAAAATCGTTACTAAACTTTTTTTAAATCAATTACATAAAAACATCTCATCTATAGTAAAAATATTTTAAAGGGTTAGCTTATGTCATAAAAAAGTGGAAGAATGACTACAGGAGTAATTTTAGTGTAATGAAAATTGTTATCAGCTGTGTGAATCAAACCCGGGTTCTCAAATCCACAAGCCAACTCAATAGTACTGAGCGACCTTCCCTAAACATCCTTTCAAAACTGAAAACCTATAAATTCAAGAATATATTCAGTAATTCTGTGTTTCTTTCTATTTCCAGACAACAGAAAAGGATCTTGCTGGGCTAGACTAATCCACGGAAGATGTGAAAACAACCTTCCTAAGTTATCTCTTCGTTCTGAATGCTGCTGTTCGATTGGTTTAGCTTGGGGTTCACCCTGTGAACCATGTAATCCTCACGAGTGTGACTGTCCGAGAGGATACGCTAAAGTCGATGGAAAAACTTGCACAGATGTCAATGAATGTGACCTCAATCCAGAGATTTGTAGAGGAGGCGGAACTTGTGTCAACACTGATGGAAGTTTCACTTGCACCTGTCCACCTGGACTGACATTAGACACCACAAGTATGCCACATTTATTTTTTATTTATTTTTTTATATTTAATTTACAAACATCAAATAACAATAATAGAATAACAGAATAATCATATCACAGTATCAAGGGGTCATTCATATATCAAAACTATAATGGACAATCAATGATATTTACACAGAGTTTGAACATGAACGTTGCATCGTTTGATACTCGCATAGATTTCAATGACGGGATATTTAGTACAGAAGAGATGTTTGCATAGTTTATTATTATTATTTTATATATTTGAATTTCCGATTTATTTAGTTTCAAATATTCACACTACCTCATTTAATACACCATGACGAAATATTAAACACAGAATATTCTATGAAATCTTTCCTACTTTACTTTATAGGAGTGGTTTACAAAATGTGGGACATAACCTCTGAGGAGGACATTGGAAGAAAGGCGATAGGTGTGACAGGCTTCGACTAACTGTTATGCCAAATTTAAAGTTAAATTATGACAGATTCGAAACATACTTCGAACATAGGTAACGTGGTGTAGCGGTTAGCATCTCTTCCCGGCAAGCGGAGGGTTCCTGGTTTGAATCCAGGCGTCACCTGATTTTTGCTGTCATAATTTAACTTTAAATTTACCATTATCACTGTACTATCAGTCATGTCATATGACAACAAATCAGTTCGTGGTATGATTTCCTTTAAATCAGACACGTATCGCTGTAGACGAAACCCGTTGTCAATACCTATCATATAGGAGTCTTGGGATTGATGCTACGTTAGATACTATGACAAAAGAATTCGGTTGACCCATGCCTCGTACACAGGTGACGAGGTGTAGCGGTTAACATCTCTGCCCGGCAAGCAGAGAGTCCCTTGTTCGAATTTAGGTGTCACCCGAATTTTTCTGTCATAATTTAAATCTGTTATACCAAGTTCCTAATAAATTTTTAATAAGAAATTTTTCGCCACTAATTTCTGAAGTCATAGTTCTATTTTATTAATGCACATTATTTAATCCGTTTCTTATAAACTTTAATTTTGATCATACGAAAGGAGTTGCGAAAGAATAGATTTGTAATGTTTTCTACCAAAGGGGTCATGGCTCTGAAAAGTTTGACAACCACAGCTTTAGAAGAAAAGATTTTAATTCTACATTTAAATTAATTTATAGGTTTCATTTTATTTATTTCATTATTCACAAAATTTGCCAAAAATTTATATATTAGTTAGTTATTAAAACAAATGCAAACAAAAGTGTAAGTTATATAGTATCACTGGGAAGCTAATTGAATGTACTTTAAGAAAATAAAATTATAACATTTTATTCAAAAAATCCAATTGATATCTCTTCCTGTGAAACTAAACACTCATCGTTTTTAAACTACAATTTGATATTTATTCGCAACTTTATAATTTCGCTCTAAAATTAATCATTAAAAATAGCCATGTATCCTCGTATTTTCAATCACCTTATCATGTCAATTTTGTAACAAAAATTATAAAGTATAGCAATTGCTAACATGAACTTCTGATAATAACTTTCCTAGCAACCTTTATTGATCGGAAATCAGAATTAAGATGGAATTCCGTAACTTCGATTGCTATCATCTGAATAAATAAAAATAACAATTACAAATATATTTACAATAGTTATTTGCAGTTATTATTAGTAACAGAATCCCAATCTTGGTTTCTATATCTTGTAGGTATGTCATAATAAACAAACTCAATATCTTTTGCAGAAACGTTGTGCCTCGATGTTCGTCAAGAGCAATGCTTCACCCGCTACAAACACGGCCAATGCACAAATCCTTTAGAAGGACTGTACAACAAAAACATCTGTTGTTGTTCTCCCGTAGGCAAGGCTTGGGGAGGAGACAGATGCGAAGCTTGTCCTCGACCAGGAACATCAGTATTCCTGGAACTATGTCCTAAAGGACTTGGTTTCCTTGATCGGAAGGATATCAACGAATGTACTGAATTCCCAGGAATGTGTGGAAATGGAAGATGCAAGAATAGCATTGGAAGCTACAACTGCAGATGCAACAAAGGATACGCGTTGGATGAATTCAAGATTAAATGCATTGGTAAGTATCTATAGTACATTTTATAAAACGACATACATTAGCACTAAGTAGAGATGGACATGTCGGATATTTTAACTGAGCTGAATCATCGGAAAAAGATCTGACTCTTCGCGACCCGACCTACTTTATACGAGTACTTCTAATTTTCATCAGTGCAGCGATCTGATGTTCGCGGGACGACTCGGATTCTCAGCACGAACTGTAAAGCGATAGAATGCTAATAGGTTGCGCATTACAATGAAAGTTATTTATAATGAGTGGCCGCAAAATTAGCTCAATATGGAAACATTTTATTGACTTAGATGACAATAAAGTCAAAAGTGTTTAATATTCCCTAATTCTAATTGTTAAAGACGGATCATCAGGAAACCTTAATACACATTTTAAACAAACCATTTTACTATATACAACTTGGAAAATAGAAAATTTAAATATTCTGCAAAACTTATTTTGACAGAGGTACCTATAGTTTACAGTTTACAATAATAATAATAATAATAATTCATTTAATTCATGACCAAAATACATAGGAATAGAAAACGTCAAGTTAAAAATATAATTACATAATATAAAAAATTCTTCGATGGTGTAAAAGCTTTTTGAAATCAAGTAAGTTCCATTTTAAATTTTTTGTTATTATTCAGATCCCTCAGATATTGCGGTAAACAGTTATATATTTTTAAACCAAGATAGTTGGGGTTATTTTTAGATTTATTCAAGTTAATTTTCGGTAGTTTCAATCTTCCTTTACCTCGCGTGTTATATTGATGAGAGTCGCTGTGCGTTTCTAAACTGTTTATATTTTCTTTAATATGCAGAGCTACATTTAATATGTATGTACAGGGCATTGTCAAAAACATTTCTTTTTTGAATAAGTCTCGACAAGATGTCCTAAAAGGAAGTTTGAAAATATTTCTGATTTCTGTTTTCTGTAATCTAAAAACTCGCTGTGCTGCTTGAGAGCAACCCCAGAAAATTATACCATAGCATAGTACGGGATAAAATTTCGCGAAGTAGAAAGTTTTTACAGTATGTACATCTGCCAAACATCGTAGTCTTTTGATTAAGTAGCACAAAGATGCTAATGTTCTACACACTTCATCCACGTGAGGCTCCCATTTCAAATTCTCGTGAATATTAAGTCCCAGAACCCTGGTATTACTAGACTGTGGCAGTACCTGATTATTTGAGCGAATTAAAATACTTTCAAAACGTTTTGCATTTGAAAATTTTATAATTAGCGATTTATTAACATTAAGGGTAAGTTTTAATGTTACCAACCAATTAGTTAGATTGTTAATAGTTCCAGAGATATCTGAGAGCACAGTATTACTATTATTTAGCATTATAATTTATATTTTTATATATTATTAAACCTAGTTTCACCAAGGAACGGACAATTAATTTTGTCTTTGTTGTTTTTTATGAAATATTATTTTTAAATCTTCAATTTTATCTACATATATATTCCATCCCTCCAGGAAAATATTCAAGCGACATTCATGATCTCGTGTGAAGTAAAGATTAATTTCTTAATACACAGGGTAGTAAATAAATTTTAATAAAGTGTAATAGACTAAATTTTCGTTAAAATTACTGATTTAATTTAAGTAATGTTGAAAAAGATAGCACTGAAATAAATTGTTATTACAAATCTCATTTGTTTAAATGTCATAATCGATACAATTTTCTTCATTTGACGTACTGAACATTTTTTACTTCAAATTTTCATTATGGCACAAAGATCAAGCTTTCAAAAAACCCTCAAACCCCCAAAAAAGAAACTATCGAAAGAGAAAATTGGGAAGATTCTACAAAGTGTTCATATCAGTATGGATCAGTTCCAGAGAAATTGGCAACCGACAATTTATATGACTCCAATTCACAATCCACTAACGCAAAAACTTATGAAAATTAAATTGCTTTATTTTATTTTAAAGCCGTCAAATGTACGTTTGAATGTTCGGTAAAGTGAATACAAATAACAAATTCTAACATTTGTGTGTTGGGTACTTGTAAGAAGAATATGTTTCTTTATAAATTATTATTTAAATTTCGATTGCTAAAATAAAACATTCATTGCTATGCAACATGTGTATCATTTTATTATATATTTACAATATTTTTAATTTGTATAACTGACAACTCAATTATGTCCGTCAGTGGCCGGGGAAGTGAGATTGCAGGGGTTGCGATCGCAACCCCTGATAATTTTTGGGGTCATTCAGCGGGGTTCGTCGAATTTTGACTTGGAACCGTACTTCAGTGTTACAAAAACGACTGTTTCATTTAGTTTTTCTTCATATACACAAAATTAAAACATTGAACATTGATTTAAATAAGGTGATGAATATATTCATCAATAAAACCGCAGAGCGAATGACAGTTTTCGGAGCAAAATTGTCTTTTTCAATTTATGCAGATGTAAAAACTTTTTAAAACTGTTACGTTAATTGTCAAAAACATATTATATTATTAATATAATGTATCTCACCTAATTATTCATTTTAATTACCTAAATTTATCTGTGTTCTATTTATACTCCGGTCAAAAAATTTTCGCAACCCCTTTCGAAAAAAGGTTCCGCGGTCTCTAATGTCCGTCAGTACGGTGGTGTGGATAGCAATATGGAATTCGAGTCTCACTCAAGCTAAAAATTATATAATCTATCACACTACGGTTCAGTGAGTGCGGACCCTGTACTGTAATTGGGATTAAGTTCCTGTTGTATAGCGTAACATAAATAAATAAATATCAAATATTTTATCATCGCATGCGGAAGATCTACAATTGAAAACCTCGGTAAATGATAACTTCACTCACTGTCATTGTTCTAAGGACCCGATTACCCATATTGAAATAGTGTGACAAATAATTCATCTCTCACTTTATCCAAACATTGATAAATATGCTCTATAACAGTGATTCATAACCGGGAACCGAGATAGAGTCTAAAGATTAATATAAGAAATAAATTCATAATGAAGATTAAATTTGGCATTAACTAATTTCATATTTAAATAATAACAAAGACAAAATTAATTGTCATCCAAACCCTTGGTGAAACTAGGTTTAATAAAAAATATTAAATAAACACTTGGCAAAGTCTCACAAAATTCAGCCTCCGAGTCACCTTATGAGGGCATCGTCAGAGGCCGGCCAGCCCAGTTAGTAACCATAGACGCGTTTCGCTCTTATTAGAGCTCATCAGTATGGTATAACTCACTTCTTCACCTAGAACAAAGTACACGTGAAGAAGCTGGTGACGAAGAACTGTGCCAGCAGAGAATAAGATCTCTAACAAACGGTAAGATGACATGAGAAGTTCTGTCGAACCAGTAATGCCATCTACCGAAAAAAGAAAAAGCTACGCAATAGCAATTTAAATAACAACAAAGACAAAATTAATTGTCATCCATACACTTGTTTATATTGTATATATTTATTCCGGATTAAAATTATTGGTATTAAAACTTGTCATAAAACAGAACACGGTTGGAGTTTTTGGAGTTATCACTAGTGCTTCAAACAACACATAAATTTTTTATTGCTTTTTAAACATTTAGGTCGAATTCTGCGATGATTAATATGTTTCTTTTGATTTTTATTTTTGGCAAATTGCTATTTTACCACAGTACAGAACAAATTTATAAGTTAACTATGAGTTTGACAACATGATACCTAGGCTTATAATAAAACTTATTGTACATTACATGATTTGTCGTAAAATATAAAAATACAGTTACATGTATTTATCACACTCGGGCGCTATAAGCTAGTCACTTATACGCCTTAAATAATCTGACTAAAGAAACCGGCAGTACGGCAGTGTAAAAACTGCGGCTCGGTGCCCGACCCCTATGTTCCGAAACGGAATGATGGGACTCATCAATCATTGTACATTAAATAAATTATAATATAAAAATTTAATGCTTACACTTTACAATGCAGTTTTTACTTCCTTGTACGAAGTAAAGGAAGTATTGTAATCGCGAAAAGTTTCGGTTCTGAGATTTCGACGGAAATAGGTATTTTGGCCCTCCCTGAATCCATTTTGACTAATTTCGTCGTGCTGTCTGTACGTACGTATCTCGCATAACTCAAAAACGGTAAGTCGTAGAAAATTGAAACTTTATATTTAGTACTGTTATAACATCTAGTTGTGCACCTCTCTTTTTGGTCATTATACAAATACCGGAAGTGGTACTTTACTTGAAGCCTATAATAGATTTTCATGGAAAACTATATTCAAATATAATTTAAATCTTTCCAAATTTAATATATAAGACTACTATATCAATGGAAATAACATAATAGATTTTGGTTAAAATAGGCTAACCAGGAGTGGCACATTACATGAAGCTGCTAACAGTTTTCCTTGAAAAAAATGGTATTATTTTAATTTTAGAAATAAATGCTGCAAATAAAAATTTTAGAGGATTAAATTCTGCGTCTAGCACATTAAGAATTTTTAAATTAGCTTTTTGCATAAACGAGATATCTAAATTTAAATATTATATATTTTTTGATTTTTTTTTTAAATTAAGTTTGCAATGGATTAGAACAAAAAATAAAAGATTTAATGTCAAATATGTGCAATTAAAAAAATATCTGTAGTTTAATACGCGTACAAGGAAGTCATGTGGTGTCCACATCAGATTTAAAAAAATGTATTTTCATAATTATTTCGAATTATTTTTTATACCTTTTCGTGTTTTTAATTGCATACTTATCTTTCGAACGATTCTAGTTTTTACGCACAGTTCCAATCTGACAATTCTAGGTTACAAATTAATATAATTTACAATTTATTCTTTATAAAATTTTGATAACTTCACTTAACTCCATAAATTAGTTTTCGAACTAAATAATTTATTTAGTCCTATTTTATGCATTTGCAACGGTTTAAAAGTAAAACTAAAATTGTATTACCGGTAATCTCTAATCACTTTTATGGATTAGAAAAGGAGTTAAAATTGGAACTAAAAATAGTATTAATAGTTAATTATTAATATTTTTAAACACTTTCCAATCGCAAGAAAGTGTTCGTGTATACATTCGTTAAAATACAGTTATGAAAATAATTCCAAACAATCATTAAAATTGAAGTGTAATGGAACTATAGTTACAACAATTTCCTCAAAAAAGAAAGTTCATATGGTTAAATAACACCATTTTCAACTTGCAACCAAAAATACAACAAGGTCAACGTGGTTCAGATTCCACTATAATCTGTAGCTCCCTTGTACTGTAAAATAATAATTTAAAAAAATATCATTACGATTTTTACCTATTACTGACTGAATGTTTGTTGCGTGATGATGGATTTTGGTTGTGAGACAAGAGAGAGTTCGTATGGAGGAAGTGTTAATGTGGTCGAAACGAGTATCGTGTGCCAGGATGAGAAAGTTAACGGGTTCGTGCTACCCCATTTAATGGGATATAGCGTGATGTTATGTATGTGTGTACGTACTGACGGTGGCACTTTTCAGATCTCGGTAAATGATACATTTTTACGTGTGAATTATGGTGAAAGATTATAGTGTTGGGGAAGACAGAAGAATAATTTTAAATAAATAAATAAATATAAATATATTATCACGCCTTTTACCTATTACTGAGTGTGGTATTATGCCGAAGCAGATCTCGGTAAATGATACATTTCTTCACGTGAAGTGCGGTTACCAGCAGTCAAATCACGGTCCCCAAAGATATTAGTAGAGGCAGGAATAATTTTAATGTAATGAAATTCAGCTTTTCTTCTTTTTTTTCTTTCTTTTCTGTTCTTTTAATTTCCTGTTGTGCAGCGTAACAAAAAAACTAATTATATTTCAGACATTGACGAATGCACCATCATGCACGGAGTCTGCGGCAACGGAAACTGTCGAAACATCCCCGGAGACTTCGTCTGCGACTGCAACGAAGGATACCGCACTATGAACATGATGCAAGTTTGCATGGGTAAGTACACCATCTTCATTTCCTTCTTCCTCTTTCTATCATTCTTCTTCTTGTTGTAGACATCAACGAATGTGAAGAAACTCCTGGTCTTTGCCGAGGAGGAAGATGTATCAACTCCGACGGCTCCTTCAAGTGTGTGTGTCCACCAGGACATGAACTAGCTCCAGACAAATTGTCGTGTAAAGATATTGATGAATGCTCCAGGACTAGTGGAATCTGCTCCAATGGGGTTTGTGAAAATATGATGGGGACGTATCAGTGTGTTTGTGATGATGGTTACCAGCAAACGGGATTGAAGAGCCATTGTGAAGGTATGAGATTGTTTTTGAACTTTTTACTTCCTTGTACGAAGTAAAGGAAGTATTGTAATCGCGAAAATTTTCGGTTCTGAGATTTCAACGGAAATAGGTATTTTGGCCCTTCCTGAATCCATTTTGACTAATTTCGTCGTGCCGTCTGTACGTACGTATCTCGCATAACTCAAAAACGGTAAGCCGTAGAAAGTTAAAATTTGGTATTTAGGACTGTTATAACATCTAGTTGTGCACCTCCCTTTTTGGTCATTATACGTACGTACGTATCTCGCATAACTCAAAAACGGTAAGCCGTAGAAAGTTAAAATTTGGTATTTAGGACTGTTATAACATCTAGTAGTGCACCTCCCTTTTTGGTCATTATACAACTACCGGAAGTGGTACTTTACTTGAAGCCTATAATAGATTTTCATGTAAAACTATATTCAAATATAATTTAAAACTTTCCAAATTTGGTATATAAGACTACTATATCAATGGAAATAACATAATAGATTTTGGTTAAAATAGACTAACCGGAAGTGGCACTTTACATGAAGCTGTTAACAGTTTTCCTTGAAAAAAATGGTATTATTTTAATTTTAGAAATAAATGCTGCAAATAAAAGTTTTAGAGAATTAAATTCTGCGTCTAGCACATTAAGAATTTTTAAATTAGCTTTTTACATAAACGAGATATCTAAATTTAAATATTATATATTTTTAGATTTTTAAAAAAAATAAGTTTGCTATGGATTAGAACAAAAAATAAAAGATTTAATGTCAAATATGTGCAATTAAAAAAATATCTATAGTTTAATACGCGTACAAGGAAGTCATGTGGTGTCCACATCAGATATTTTTTAAGTGGTTTATAATTTTATGTTGTTGTTTGAATGCTTGCTGAAGTTTAAGGTAGAGTATTTTGAATATATTTATAGAAATAGATGTTAATGTATTTTTTTTTTTTTTTTTTTTTTTTTTATTTAAGTATATTTAGGGAGCACTTCAGCGTCAGGGCTATTAGTGCTCCGGTATATTATAAAGTTTACAGTTTATATAATAGATTTGTTTCTTTCAGGTATTTTATTACGTTGTGTAGTGTTTCTCTATTGTTTCCTAGTGTATCTTGTATGTTTTGTGGTATGTTACATTGTTGTCGTGTTTGGGTATATTTGTTACAGTGCAGTAAAATGTGTTCTGTATCTATTGTTTGGTTGCAAGTGTTAATGTATTTTGTTGTTGTTGTTGTTGTAGATATTGATGAATGTGAAGATGATAACGGCGGTTGTGAAGACGTTTGTGTGAATACACCTGGTAGTTTTACTTGCGCTTGTGGGTAAGTTTAATTCTTTATACTTTTACACAAAATTCAATCAAATATTTAAAATAAATAAATATATCATCACGCCTTTTACCCATTACTGGATGTGACATTCTGTCTAAGCAGATCTTGGTAAGTGATATATTTCTTCGCGTGAAATGCGGTTACTAGCCGTCAAATCATGGTCCCCGAAGATATTAGTGGAGGGGAAGCCACAGGGGTAGATTTAATTGTTTGTCGGCTGTGGGGATCGAACCAGGGTTCTCAAGATTCACAGGCCGAATCGATACCACTGAACCACCTACCCCATTTCATTTCATGCATATAATATACATTTACAACGTGGAGCTAAACCATTAAGTATGTTCAACAACAACTTAGCGCTATAATTTTCCACTTAGCAAACAATTGTATCTGTGCAAGTATTGTGATAGATTTGCACATTAACTCGTATACTTCGCACAGATTTTGATAGTTTTGGACATTTATTATTTCCCTGACATTCATGTCACCGCTCTTAATCACTCTCTTTAACGGATTCATCTAACAATAAAATCTACGCAAAATTTTGTTCGACCGAAGCGGAAATAGTTGATTCGTAGCAATCTATTCAACTTCTTAGCGCTTTTAAATGCTAGCTAACGCTACTTCCATTAAACGTAGTATATATACTATTTTCATTTTAAACTCGAGAGATCGTCATAAAACGATTAAATGCACCGCAATTACGTTTACAAAGGAACTCAAAATATGACCCGGTATAACTAGTTTCACAAGGTTCGCACAGGGTTGTACAGCCCCATTCGCCGGTACGGTCAATCATAGGAAAAAACAACAATAATTTTAGGCTGAATACGACCCTTGAAAATTTACCTATTTTGACCATCGATAAGCGATATGGGATGGCCGCACTAATGGATTTCATTGTAGTTATACAGGACAGGGACGTTTAATCGTTTTATACCGATCCCTTGAGTTTAAAATGAAAATAGAATACAAGATGGTGGCTGCAACACCGGAACATACGACTTTAACATAAATTTTTACAATATCCTGCTGCCCTTATTATTTTAGAGAAAAAAACTTCAAATAAATGTTGTAGAGCATAAAATTTTACATTCAAATCATTAAACAGAATTAATTTTGCATGCTTTATAACAGCAGAAATTAAATTGAAAATGTTGAAAATGGAGTAGATGGATCTGAGAACCCGAACCGACAAACAATTTTCACCAAATCAAATCTACCCCTGTGGCTTCCTCACCGCTAACGTCTTTGAGAACCATGATTTGACGGCAGGTAACCGTACTTCACGCGATAATTATATTACTTACCGAGATTTGCTACAGCAGAGTGCTACATCCAGTAATGAGTAAAAAGCGTGATGATATGAAAATTAAAAGAAATTCATTTCAATTGAATTTCTGACGTTATAAAGCATGCAAAATTAATTATGTTCATTGACTTTAATGTAAAATTGTATGCCCTACAACATTTATTTAAAGCTTTTTTCTTTAAAATAATAAGAGATGTAGAAATTTATAAAAATATGATGTTACATGTTAAAGTCCGATGTTCCGATGTCGCGGTCTCTACTCTGTATAGTATTAGACGCACTGGTCATGAATGTAAAAGAATTTTATTGAAATAGTGGTGGGTTAAATAAACTCCAAATCATAATAACAACAAAGACAAAATTAATTGTCATCCAACACTTGGAGAAACAAGGTTTAATAAAAATATAAAGTAAACACTTGCTGGCACAGTTCTTCGTCACCAGCTTCTTCACATGAACTTTGTTGTAGGTGAAGAAGTGAGTTATACCATACTGATGAGCTCTAATAAGAGCGAAACGCGTCTATGGTTACTAACTGAACTGTGCTGGCCAGCCTCTGACGATGCCCTCATAAGGTGACTTGGAGGCTGAATTTTGTGAAACATAGCCAAGTGTTTACTTTATATTTTTATTAAACCTTGTTTCACCAAGTGTTAGATGACAATTAATTTTGTCTTTGTTGTTATTTAAATTGCTATTGCGTAGATTTCCCTTTTTTTCGGTAGATGGCATGACCAGTTCCACAAAACTTCTCATGTCATCTTACTAGTTTGTTAGAGATCTTATTCTCTGCTGTCACAGTTCTTCGTCACCAGCTTCTTCACATGAAGTTTGTTCTAGGTGAAGAAGTGAGTTATACCATACTGATGAGCTCTAATAAGAGCGAAACGCGTCTATGGTTACTAACTGAACTGTGCTGGCCAGTCTCTGACGATGCCCTCATAAGGTGACTTGGAGGCTGAATTTTGTGAAACATAGCCAAGTGTTTTCTTTATATTTTTATTAAACTCCAAATCTCTAAGATCACAAATCTTGCGCCTAAACGCGTCTAGTTTTTTCTTTTAAAATATCAATCAATTTTTTCTAGATCTGGTTACTCTCTCCTGCTAGACGGCCGAACTTGCCTCGACATAGACGAATGTAAAGACAACCCTCGTATTTGTAACGGAGGTACTTGCGTCAACAACCAAGGAAGCTATTCTTGTATCTGCATAGATGGTTTAACAACTGGTCCTGGAGGAACATCATGCTTAGGTATCTTCTAATTTTCTTTTTATATTATAGTTATTTGTGTGTGTGCAGGCAGTAAAATGTTTGTATGCGTCGAAGAAAAAGTTAAGTAGCCGTAGCTGATAGTCGAGGCAGACTATTTTCTGAGCGCACTAAATCATTTTGCAGCCGAGGTGCACATTTTTCACGCATTATGTTCATTAAAAACTTCAAAACTTATTACAAATTTAATTTCGAAATGATGATTATTATAAATATGAATGTGTGAACGAAGAAGACGTTTTGTTTATCGGCGCCATTTTGTAATCGTGTTTTGATTTGTCGGGCTGTGCGCGTAAATGTTAACTTTGTTTTGTCAGTTGCGTGAAAATACATTTTAAATTCTTTTCAATTTCTAGATGTGGATGAATGTACAAGAAGAAGGGACATTTGTGGAAACGGAGATTGTGTTAACACTTTAGGATCTTTCCAATGTCGATGTGAAGATGGGTATTCTGTTAAACCGGAAGAAGGACCGTCTTGTACTGACGACGATGAGTGCTTCTTAAATATTTATAACTGTCATTTAAACGCTGATTGCATCAACAATCCAGTAAGTTATGGTTTCTTTGTATAAAACAACATCAATTTTATAAATCCTGAACAGCTCTACACCATATTCAATTGCTTAATAATAGGATGATTGAAAGATTTTATACATATACCTATATATACCGGGTGTCTACTTTTTTTTTGGAACATAGAAAATTCAATGTTAAAATTTTGATTTAGCGATATCACTTTACCTATTAATTTTAGAACAAAAGTGTACTGAAGAAAAATGTTCAGAATGAAAAGCTGCATTCATAGAGTATAAGTTTGTTGTTCAATTGTTTCTTATATCCGAGTTAGAAGCAAAAGAAAATACACGCTTTAAATCAATTATCAGAGTGCCATGAGAAATAAAACAAATTAGATAACTTAATAACAGGTATTTATTTGTCTAGATTGTGTAGAAAAAAGAAAATAATAGTTGCTATAATTAATTTTATTATTAAATTAAATGGTCAAACAAATAAATAAATTAGAGTAAGCTCCCAATTCTTGTCCAATATGTCAAATAATGTCAGAGACATCAAACAAATTATTATTTTAATTCTAATGGCACTCTGATAATTGCTTTAAAGCGTGTATTTTCTTTTGCTTCTAACTCGGACATAAAAAACAATTGAACAACAAACTTATACTCTATGGTTGCAGTTTTTCATTCTGAACATTTTTCTTTAGTACAATTTTGTTCTAAAATTAATAGGTAAAAAGATATCGCTAAATCAAAATTTTAACATTGAATTTCCTATGTTCGAAAAAAAAAGTAGATACCCGGTATATATAAAGTATGAGTAAAAAAATATATATTATTAAATATGTAACCACCTTATTACATCATACTCATGACAATGCAATAAAAAACAAAATATGTTGTTATTATCTTAAGAAACAAGAAAGTAAATAAGAGAAATAAAATGAGTCTCATATTATTTGCGCCCCAAGAAAATATAATAACATATTATTATTATGTATTTTTATTGGCAATTCTAAAACTGTAACTCTTTTGCGTGTGAAGTTCAGTTACCAGTCGTCAAATTACAATCCCAAAAATGGCAATGAAATCTGAATACAGGTTTTTATTTCCACATTCCAATTCATTGCCAAGAAGCTATGAGTATTCCAGGTTTCTAACTTCTATTAATGCAAACTCTCTATTAATCAGATGTAACAATATGAGCTATCTCATTGTTGTTATGTTGCGTTTAGGTAAGATTGGTTTCGTGTAATTTGACACTCGCGACCACATTTGCCATTAAGGCTGAGTGTGACATCTTTTGGTTTTCGAATATAGGGCATTAAATTATAAAAAGAGACAGTTATAGTTAATATTCTTAGAATTCCAACAAGATTTCATGTTCGCGTTATCTGCAGTGCTCGAGTGTCAGACTACATAACCAAAACACTTGAGACATCTGTGTCCACCCCGATGTGTGGGGGATGGATTCCAGATGTGGGTATCGTACCCAGGACAGCAAGTGTTTTGGTGGAAACCATCAGTCTCGTCCATCGACTCAAAGCGTGAAGATGTAGATCTTCACATCACGCGGCGTTCGCGTTCAATTAAGTTTCAACTTTGTTATTTATGTTAGACAGAATTAAAACTATATTTTAGATAATTCAAGTTCTACATTCGTAATAAATGAAATTTCACGATAAATAATCCAAAAAAATACAATGTGTCCTTTCTTTTAGGGTTCCTACCAATGCAGATGCCACGACGGCTTCACCGGCAACGGCATCAGCTGTCGAGACATCAACGAATGTCTTACCAACAACGGAGGTTGTAACCAAAATGCTCAGTGCATCAACACGGAAGGTTCATTCAAATGTGTATGCGACACTGGTTTCAAGGGCGATGGTTATTCTTGCACGGACATTGACGAATGTTCGAATGATCCAAGTCTATGTGAAAATGGACAATGTTTGAATCAGCCTGGAGCATTTAGATGCGAATGTGAAATGGGTTTCATGCATCCGGATGAGAGAAACGATCAATCTTGCATAGGTAAGAGAAAGAGAAACATACAGAGTGTTTCATAACTTCGAGTACATACGTTAATGGTATATGTTGTTTGATATGCTGATTACTAAAGCCCGGGTTTTTAGGCAATTGCCTAGATTCAAATTTTAATATACTTCAGGCAATTTCGTGTTTCTATACATAGGTAATATGTTTACGTGTAATGGAAGGTTTTTTTTTTCGTGCCTTAGAGCCTATTTTTTCTATAATTTGGTTTTTGTGCCTATTTTACCTTATACAGCCTATTTTGCCTATTTTTGTTGCCTATTCTAACTTTTATTGAGCAGACAAGGTTTATCATCTACTTCGTTGACTAATTCAGCACTCGACAAAGTGTTTCAACCTAACCTTTAATATTACTTTAATCAAGTTTTTGTGTGTGCATTTAAAATGCCGAAAAAAAAACCGTTTTTTAGTCAAAATTTAACGTGGAAATTCAATTGTGTCTTTGCCATTAATCAATGGAGCTGAGGTAACTTTAGACGATATGGCTGAATATAAGAACGGTCCTGTCACATTTTGTGATGTCGAACGAAGTTTTCAACTTACAAGCAAGTTCTGACTGACCGAAGACAGTCCCTTTCCGAAAATGTCATAGAGCAATTGCTCGTAATATTTTGTGAATTAAAGTATACTACATAATTTGAATTTGCATAATAGTTAATAAAATGAGAACCCTACATTATTATTTTATTACAGGGTGGCGATTCAAGTAACATTAATAAATTCCCTGACTTTTCCCTGACTTTTCCCTGATTAAGTAAAAAAATTCCCTGACTTCTAGAATATTGACTTATTTATGAATTTATGGTTACATTTCATATATTATATCATATATTGTAATATAATTGTTTTTTTTTTATTAAATTTATAGTAAAAGCAAAATCAATTTGTGTTTCTAAACAGGCGAAGACACAACCTTAAATATTGCATACAGAAAAAACAAAGCGCGGTAGAAACGTTAAACAAAACAAAACAGTTTTCAATTAGTAAACATCCTTCGGTTATATTTTCATAGATGGCGGTTCTCACTCTTAAGAAGCAATAAAGGGTATTTGTTGCCAATAAAGGTATACTATCTATCTAATAAAGGGTATTCTGCCAATAAAATCTAAAAATAACTAAATACATTTTGAAATAAAAGTTTGTAGTTATTTTTCTTAAATTAAATTAAAAAATTTAAAGAACAAAAAACTTTTTTCCCTGACATGGAATAAAATTCCCTGACTTTTCCCTGACTTTTCCAGAAATATAAAATTCCCTGACTTTTCCCGGTTTTCCCGGTTTTCCAGGTTAGTCGCCACCCTGTATTATTATTTTTCAGATTGCGTTTATTTTTGTTTAAAATGATTATTTTTTTCTAACGAAGAGTAGATGCGAGTTCCTATATTAGAAAAAGGATTCGTTTATTTTATTTTAAACAAATTATTTACATTTAGGCTGCCTAAAATCCCGCATATTTTAGAGTAATTACCGGCCTATATGCCTGCTTATTTGGGTGTTTTTAAGTGCCTAAATATCCGGGCTTTACTGATTACGAATCTAAAAGAATTTTTTTAAATTCGAAAAATTAAGGGTTGTTTACCTAAAACATTTTTGTAGTTCTGCACTGGATTCGCTTTCCTATTAAACACAAACAATGAAGTAGGTAATCAACAATTAAAATTACATAATACTAGTAAAATAAACAAACAAAATTTAATTATTTTTAATGAAACAATAATTATAGTTTATTATGTATTCAAAATAATTGACATGTCAAAATAAATAAAACACATACAATTCGAATAATTTTTACAAAAATTGTTCAAAATTGTTGCCATTCTCTGCCATACATAATGCAGCACGGTGAATTAAAGACACGCTGTAAGCTTCGTTGAACGAATTATGATGTCTCATAAAATTAGCAGCGTTATCAACCCATTCCCTCAGTTGTTCCAGAGTTTCAGGAGCTTCCTGATTATCATAAACTAATGATTTGAAATAGCCCCAAAAATAAAAATCTAATGGATTTAGATCCGGAAATCTAGGAGTCCATTGTACAGGACCACCACGTCTTATCCATCTATCCTTAAAAGTTTCAAAACTTCAACAAAACATGAAAAATCCAAAATAAACAAATTTAACAATAAAACACGAGCGTATGAGCAAAGAGAAATAACGAAGTAATCGAATTCACAATTCTGACAATAAATGCAGCAGGTTCGCTCCCAACATCAATTCAGGCAACGATAACCGCAAGTTAACTCCTCCCACTGTGAAAATCTCAACTTTTGCGCCCGTAAAGTAGGCAAGGTGTATTCGAAAAGCGATCATTTTCTGGAACAAACTACAGCCACAAGAATGAACCTATATGCTTGAAATTTGGTATAGTTATTAATAAAGGTTGCCTGCAGGCTGCTATCTCACTATTATATCAAAATTTTCCTTTTTTTTGTGGTTAATTTACTATTACAAATAGGTGATTTTCCAACGCAAATACAAAAATTTTCCAGGAATGAAAAATTAAAAAATCAAAGTTAGCGCACTATTTCCATCCTTTATTTACATAATAGTGAAAAAATTAATAAAATATGTGCTGTTCCAGAAAAATAGCTTATTTTTCGAACCGGATAATATCCTCTTAAGTACTGCCGCACATTACGTGTAAAGTGCGGTGGTGCACCGTCATGCTGGAACCATGCATGCTGCCGTATATTTAAGGGAAGAAACAATAAATTGACCTACTGACGTACTACGAAAGAATAATTACACAATTCAATTATTAGCAGTTATTTATAATATAATTTTATTTAACTAATAACTTTAACATAATCATCCACCCAGTGGTAGTGGCAACGAAAAATTTTGGATTGGGAAACATGGAAAATAATTTTGCGATTTTAAAAAAATTCTTTTTGATTCGTAATCAGCATATCAAATAACATATACCATTAACGTATGTACCTGAAGTTATGAAACACCCTGTATATCATCACCCTAATCCTAAATGGTGCTAGTAAAATGTATTCTTCTGGAGTAAAGCGTCATTTCCTCTCTTGTGTAAATTCCGCCCTCAGTTACGCTTTCCGTGTCATCTTCGGTCGACGATAATACACTTTCCTCTCACAAATAACTATTTCAACTTCGTCTTAATGACTGGTAGCACAAGCTCTGTTTTTGCCTGTTTTAAGAGTAGTGTTTTTGGTGTTTTATCTATCGCTAACATGTGTTCTTAAAACACCCAAAAACAGAGTTTCTACTACCAGCCAATATCTCATTTTATTTGGTTTGTAGATATAAACGAATGTCAAATGTTCACAAATCTTTGCGTATTCGGCCGCTGCGAAAACATCTTCGGCATGTTCCGTTGCGAATGCAACGATGGCTACAAACTCGATGGATCCGGGGGCAATTGCACTGACATCGACGAATGCGAGAGCCCCCAATCCTGCTTATACGGCAAGTGCACCAACGCTCAAGGCAACTACCTCTGCGAGTGTCCTCCGAACTACGAGCTGGTCTCCGCTGGAAACGCGTGTATTGGTAATGTAAACGTAGATAAAACAGAAACCTTAAGAAGATGGTTTTTATTTTGTTGATGGTTACAGATAGACGAACATCTCGGTGTTACTTGGCAATCGATTCAAGAGGACGATGTCATGCAGATACTTCAGATTATGTGACGAAGGCTTCGTGTTGTTGTTCTGTTGGACAAGCTTGGGGACCTCATTGTGAGAGGTGTCCAAGAAGGGATAGTTTGGAGTACCAGGAGCTTTGTCCTGGAGGAATGGGATATCGACCGAATGCAGTTACAGTAAGTAAAAAGAAATAAAAATAAATCATTACGCCTTTAAGCCTAGACTCCACTACACGCGAGTCCCAAGCGGGAAAAACTCGCACGCGTTATAATCAGTGACTAGCCTCCATTGAGCGCGGCGAGTCCGCGCTGAATTGTTAGATCCAGCGCGGGACTCGCATTGACGCCAGTTTTTCAGACTCCGCTTTCTCCCACCACTACAAAAACCATTGCATACTGTGAGGTAGACGCTGCAACACATCTATTTTTTTATAGTTATTCAAACATTAAACAAACTGCTAGTTTTTCTTCTGTAGATATGGCTTTCCTAAATTTTGTGTCCATTTTTTTGATGCTGTCTTTTATATGATCGTGTATAAAATTAAATTATTCGCGGCTCATTCGACAAAACTTAAAAAATTGTTTGTTGTCTAATTTTGGCAAGAATTTTATATAATGTCCGTAAAGTCCTCTTTCTTTATTAATGTTGCTCTCCCACCATTTATGTTTTCTTTTAAGATTTAATAAAATTAAATAACTTTTAAATTCATCATTGGAATCACTTGATTCTGAATCAGTAAATTATTGAGATCCATTTTGCTGCAGTCAATGGTACATACTAAGGTATCTCGCTTCAAGTGGAGTCGTACGCCTCGTGCGGGACGGAATTCCTATTCGTTCCTATTCTGTACTAACCTCGCGTGTAGTGGAGTTTAGGCTTTACTGGGTGTAGCACCCAAAGTGCACAATTGTACATTTAACTCAGGAAGAGCAAAGTTTTGAATTCGATTTTTTCAGGTAGTATTAGAAGACATCAACGAGTGTGAAGAACACGAAAATCTTTGCAAGAATGGACACTGTACAAATACTTTCGGAAGTTTCATGTGCTCGTGTAATAAAGGCTTCCGATTGGATGAAACTGGAGCAATGTGCGTGGATATCAACGAATGTCTGGAGATTCCAGGAATTTGTCAAATTGGAACTTGTGTGAACGAAGAAGGAAAATATCATTGTGTTTGTCCAGAAGGATATATGCCCATGCCCGGAGGAAGTAAGTTATTTTAACTGTTTACTGTTTCTATCTTTAATATATTTTTTTTAATTTCACTGACACAAACACACATTTATACATATATACAGGGTGTTAAAAAAGTTCCGGGACGGTGAAATATCTCGAGAAATACACATCGAATCAAGAAACAAAAAAACACGTGTTTCATATTTTGCAAAAACCTATCTAAGCACACCAAACAGAAACCCTAACTCCCACCCCCAGGGGGTGGGGCGGGGGGCAACTTTGAAACCTTAAATGGGAACCCCCATTTTATCTGAATTTTTTTTCCAATTCGGAATAGATGGCAGTCTAATCGCAAAAATAAGTTTTAACATTGAATCAAATAAAAAAATCAGCATAATCACAAGTAGACACAAGTCTTTCACCGAGTAAATGCTTGAAATAAATTTGTAAAACGATTTTATAAAATAAACGTTATTTTATTCCTTTATTGTTTTTTGGGGTGACTTTTTTTCGGTGAGTCCCCTTGCGATGTTCAGAATGAAAAACTGCATTCATAGAGTATAAGTTTGTTGTTCAATTGTTTCTTATGTCCGAGTTAGAAGCAAAAGAAAATACACCCGGTATATATATAAACAATGGGTTAGTGAGTCCGGACCTTTTACTATAATTAGGATTGAGTTCCTACTGTTCAAAGTGGCATAAATAATTAAACATATGACTATTTCTTGTTTCCAGCGGAGTGTGTAGACATGCGTAAAGACATCTGCTACCTCCACTACACCCGCTACGGCTGCACGACCCCAATGTCCCAAAACACAACCAGGAAGCTATGCTGCTGCTCCATGGGCCAAGGATGGGGCCAGCCATGCAGACCTTGCCCCAGTCAAGGCACCAGTAGGTATACAAGGCAAGAATTCTCAATTCTTGTCCAAGACATACCTTCATCACGCTGTTCTAACCTTCCCGAACCTTACAGATGAATACTACTCCTTGTGCGGTCAACGACCTGGACAGATCGTCAACCCAATGACGAATGAAACTAAAGATATTGACGAGTGTTTCCTCATGCCGACCATGTGTAGTCATGGACAGTGTATGAACACTCCTGGTAGCTTTGAATGCCAATGCAATCGAGGATATATTTATGATATTAATTCTCATCAATGTATTGATGATAACGAATGTTTGAAAGTGCCAAGTCCTTGTCAAGGAAATGCACAATGCATCAATCTACCTGGACATTTTGAATGTAAATGTCCTGATGGATACAAACATGGTCTAAGTCTTCGAGATTGTGTTGATATTGACGAATGTACTGAAAGACCAAATATCTGTCAAAATGGAATTTGTAAAAACCTCCAAGGAAGTTTCCAATGTGTTTGTCATCCGGGATACTTGTTGACACCTAGTCGGGATAACTGTCTGGATATAGATGAATGTTCCAGACATCCTAATATGTGCAATAATGGAACTTGTGTTAATATGGTTGGGGCTTATAAGTGTCATTGTTATCAAGGGTTTAAACTCAGCCCGAATAATGATTGTGTTGATATAGACGAGTGTCATATGATGCCGTTTTTATGTAGGAATGGAAGGTGTAGGAATACGATTGGATCGTTTATTTGTGAATGTGCTACGGGGTATATTTTGTCGGCGGATGGACAACATTGCAGAGATATCGATGAATGTATTGAAGTAAGTATTGAGAAAATATTTTCAGCTCTCTTGTTTATTTTACAATAAGTAGTGTTATTTATCTTTTATACAGTTTTGGTTTTCTCCATAATTTTAAAATAGTATGTTATGCATCAAGGGAGGGAAACAAGCGATTATTCCCGCGTGTGAAGTTGACAAACCGAGACGTAAGCGAGGGCCGAAGGCTCAAGCTGAAGTCGAGGTTTGCCAACTTCACACACGGAATAATCGCTCCCTCCCGTGAAGCATATTATACTTTTCGTAACAAGTGCACAAAAATTACCGTCTTATCGGGACAAATGTCAAATATGGGTTGCGTAACTAGTTATCTAGGAAACGCCGCAAACAGCTAATAATCGTAGTCTCTAGGGAGAGAAACATCTCTCTAGGGAGAGAAACATCCTACCTAGGGAAAGAAACATAATGTTTCTCTCCCTAGGGAAGAAAAGCAGTGTTTCTCTCTCTAAAATTAGGGAATAAGAACGTGTTTCTTGTGCATGTGTTACGAAAACAAATTACAAAACTTTTGTGAATTACTAGGAAACAGTCATATTTGTTTTGCTTTTGACATTTGACACATTTGTCTTTAAAGAAAGTCATGGCTAATGCCTACTACTCAATAAAAATTTAGTAATTTATTTTGTTTAATTCTGAAGACACCAAAAACAATAATAATGTAATGTACTAGTAGTTTTTTATGCAACTTTTAATTCTAAACAATAGATTACGCCGTAAAATAAACACCCTTAACCGGTGCCACCTATTATATGCGCGAGTACAATTTGTGCAAACTCAAATTACGCGATATATATTTTAAAATCTTTGAGTATAAATAGATTAGCGAATAAAATTAAATAGACACTAATTTAGTTTTATATCTTGTTATACTTTCAAATAATATTGAATGATTTTAAGTGAATTTCCTTACATAGCACCCTTGGCTAGAATCTTTATTTTTAGTTAAGACCTTTTCAGTTAAGACCTTTTCTGTTTAGTTTTTTTTGTAAAAATTAAATGAAAACTTCTCTACAATTTTGTATAATACCATATTTTTCATTTTGTCCACTATTTTTTATAACTCAAATATTTTTTTAAAAAAACTGCTTTTAAATAAAATAGAGACAAATTTTCGTTTAAAAAATTTAAACTTTTAGCAACTATTATAATTAAATATTATTTATTTTATCCATTAGTCTGTGCAGGGCGGCCGACTTTTGAGGGGTGGCAAAAAATACTAGTTAATTCTAATAAGCTTGCGAAATGAAACAATAATTAAAGAAATAGAAAAGTTAATACATATTTACGGAAAAGAGTTAGATGTTTCGTTCATTCATGAAAGCATTCTTGAAATGTATATTAGAAAACAAAATTAAATCTCTACTGTAAAGTTGCAAGTATTTGTAAGAAAGTGGATTAAAAGAAACATTTTCCAATTTCGACATCGCGTTGTGAATTTATTGGGCAATTCCAGTTGCCAATACATCATCTGAAAGATCAATATTAGCAATACCTACATTTTATTTTATTTTGAATGTAATTCAAACTATGGAGGTACAGTTTTAGGCCAGGTTTCTCACTGCTGCTCTCTTTGCATTTGAAGACGCTTACATGGTTTTAAAGGACTACACAACCATCTTGATTTGTAATCTAATATAATACGAACAAAATAAAGTTCATTAAATTTATTTTTCATAAAATATTTCATATTATAAATTTTAATTGTAGAGCATATCATATAATATAATACTAAAGGTCCCAAATTCAAATCACTACGTTATCAAAAACTTTCTAAATAGTATTAAGAGCGTACAGTGATTCTACCACGGTAATAGTGCAAGAGGAAGACACTTTACGCTCGTGATACACACATAATTTTTTCTACGATTGCATCTTAAATTATTTAAAAACATATACGTACTGAAAATAAATTTATTCTGTCAACTGTCAATATGACAAGTTGCTGTTTTGTTTGTATCCTTGGTAACTATTGAAATAAGCGCGCATTTACAATCTTTTTCACGCGTTGCCATTGAAACGCGCGCATTTAACATCTTTTTCACGCGTTGCCATTGGAGACGCGCAAAAAAGATATTTTTCGATTGTTCCACAGAAAATGTCAACTTTACGATGATAAATAAGAGCGTAATTGTCAACTTTTCATAGCAATCGTAGAAAAAATAAATTATCTATCATGTCTGATTGAGTCAATGCGTAAAAAATAGTAAATAAATTTCAATTCAATTTCAGTTTCAATGCGTAAATTTATGCATGTATGGGGAAAAATGTAAAAATAAATAGTACTATAATACTAACTTTATCCCTTATTCGTTTCCTAATAAAATATTGTTAAAAAACTCACCCTTATTGTGATAAACACGAACATATACATATGCTTTAGTAACATGGATATCGCTTACCTGAAACAGAATAAAAAATCTAAGATTAGTAAATAAATAATAATAAAAATTAACTTAACAATAATTTTAAAACAGTAGTATAATAGTTATTTACATTGCAAGACCGTTATACAGAAATTTACAGGCGAGCATAGAAAGGTAACGGGCGAGCGCTAACGAGCCTGTTATCTGTGTGAGCCTGTAAATTTCAGTTAACGGTCCAGCATTGTACAATGTTTTATGTGCATTTGAATCGCAATATATGTATATTTATTCAATTAATTGCAATAGTATAACGCAATAACTAAATTGTTCAATCAAGGTAGACTTTGAAAATCTGACATATTTTGTTTAATCAAAAAATATTTAAGTGTCAAACGTTTAAAATTAGATATGTTGTCATGATAACCAATGTCAACAGCCCGTTATAAATTTTACACGGGCTAGCCCGTTATAAGTCTCGTAACCCCTAGAGACAGAGTTATGTAAACAGTTCATTACGATTCAAATGTACGTAAATATGATTATCATTATAAATTTTTCAGAAACCCGAATTATGCCCGTCGCCCGGAAAATGCCAGAACCTAATGGGCTCATACATCTGCAGCTGCCCAGAAGGTTACGAACTCAGCCCAATAACAACCATCTGCGAAGACATCGACGAATGTCTAGTCAACCCAGGAATCTGCGAAAACGGAGTCTGCACCAACACCCAAGGAGGAGCCTTCTGCACTTGTCCAGAAGGTTACATCCTCAGCCACAACAACATGAAATGCATCGATGTCCGACAAGAAATGTGCTACGATTCCTATCAGCGAGGTCGTTGCGCCCAACCAAGAGGAATGTCCATCATGATGAAGGAATGTTGTTGCTCTAAAGGAGCAGCATGGGGAAGATATTGTAAAGAGTGTCCACGAGAAGGAACGCCAGAGTTTTCGAAGCTTTGTCCTGAAGGTCCTGGAAGGATGGAAACAGGGGAAGATTTGAATGAGTGTCTTTTTATGCCGGATGCTTGTAGTGGCGGGGATTGTATCAATACTGATGGATCGTTTAGATGTGAATGCCCGATGGGATATATTCTGGATCCGACTGGAAAAAGATGTGTGGATGAAAATGAGTGTCATACTACTCAGAATATTTGTGGGAATGGAACTTGTACTAATGTTGATGGAGGGTTTGAGTGCTCGTGTAATGATGGATTTGCTCCTGGACCCATGCAAGTAAGAAGCTTTCAATTTTTTTCATATTTTTAAATATTGTTTCCTTCAATTTAATATCTTTTATTTTACATCTGCTATTCTGCTCTTAGTCTCTCCTGTCTTCATATACTTCCCCTATTTTCACTATATCTTTCTTTTCTCCTTTTTCTTTTCTCCCATTCTTATAAATAAATAAATAAATAAAAATATATTATCACGCCTTTTACCCATTACTGGGTGTGGCACTCTGCCTAAGCAGATCTCGGTAAGTGATATATTTTTTCGCGCGAAGTGCGGTTACCAGTCGTCAAATTACGGCCCCCAAAGATGTTAGTGGCGGGGGAGCCATAGGGATAGATTTAAATTGGTGAAAATTGTTTGTGGGGATCGAACCAGGGTTCTCAAGATCCACAGGCCGACTCGTTACCACTGAGCCACCTACCCCATTCTTATAATATTCTTTATCATTTTTATTATTTCTTTCTTTTATTCTCCCTTATTCCCTAACTTCATATTCTTCCCCTGTATTCATTTTATCTCTCTTTTCTTCTTTTTCTTTTCCTCCTTTTTTACAATATTCTTTATCACTTTTATTAATTTCCTTGTTTTATTCTCCCTTATTTCTTGGGAAAGATAGCTAGTACTGTCGCTTTACAAGCGAGAGTTCAAAAATTTAAACCTCCCTGACTTCAGCTTATTTTAACTAATAATAAAATTATGATTAAGTGGATCAAATTCTACTATAAATTGCACATCCCTTATACTGTAATTTATCTTAATTATCTGTTGTAAAGCCAATGTCAAATGGATAGGAAATTGCGTCAATTTTTAAACAATGATAATACTAATTCGTTATTGTAACCCAGTGGATAAAACTGCGATAAATTTTCCTTTCGCTAATTTCAATTTATATAAAAAAAAATATTAGTATGAGTATTAAGTTCCTATTGTGTTAGTTAAGTTAAGTCCTCTTAATACAAATTTAGAAAAATTGTTTTCTTGAAATTGTATTCCCATTTAACATTCTTACATACATACATAACATCACGCTATATCCCATTAAATGGGGCAGCACGAACCCCTGAAACATTCATAGAGCATCAATGCACATCAACATTCTCATCCTGACACACGATACTCGTTTCGACCACATTAACACTTCCTCCATACGAACTCTTTCTTTCCTCACAACCAAAATCCATCATCACGCAACAAACATCCATCCATTCGCTCCTGTACACCTGTTTCATAAATTTTCATTTACGCCCACTTCTCTAACAACGAATCTATAAGAAATAAAGGCAGCATCGCCTGCGCTTGTTTAAAAATACATTCTTCATCCTTGAATAAACTCTTAACCTCCTTCTTCATCTTGCAGGTATGCGAAGACATAAACGAATGCATCGAATTCGGCAACCAATGCGCATTTAGATGTCACAACGTTCCTGGTTCCTACCGCTGCATCTGTCCTTACGGTTACGCTTTAGCCCCAGACGGCAAACATTGCCTAGACGTTGACGAATGTATGACACCAGCAAACAACTGTAAATTCCAGTGTAAGAACCTCATCGGAACATTCATGTGCATCTGTCCAGAAGGGTATACACAGATTGGTATGACTGACGACTGCAGAGACGTCAACGAGTGTGCGATTAACTCCGGCTTGTGTCATAATGGAAGATGTGTTAATCTTCAAGGAGGGTATAGGTGTGATTGTTATGATGGGTTTGAGCCTAGTCCTGACAGGAAATCTTGCATTGGTAAGATATACATATATAAGATATACTTATTTCGTTTGCCATTTGAGTCAAGTCTAATTTTACTCTTACTGCACCTGATCATTTATTTATTTGACTGATTTTCTTCGTCACTTTACTCCAAGTACAAGATTTACTTATTTAGATTCAATTTGAACCAAACCACATTTAATAGGTGCTTTAGTTTGTTCAGATCAGTTCAGTTAATAACGTAAATTTATCTAAACTGATTTAAGTAAATCAATTGGCAAATGAAATATAATTATAGATACATTGACTGGTAGCACAAGCTCTGTTTTTGGCTGTTTTAAGAGCAGTATATTTGGGTGCTTCAGCTATCTCTAACACAGGAGCGGATCCAGGGAAGGGGTCATGGGGGCCATGACCCCCCTCCATATGTATGGACTTTTTTTTTAATGTTGGCCCTAATACATAATAATGATGTCATTATTTACGATTGTTAAACAAATTAAATAGAAAATATTATCTAAGAACATAAAATTCTAAGATAATTAAGAATTATTATTTGATTCTAATAAATAACCAAAAACCAATATTTTGTGGGGATATTATTTCGACCCGCAGATAAGAGAGGTATTCTATTTAAGACCTAGTCAAGTATGTGACTACCGACATTTGCACTTAGAAAATCAATTTCTAATTCAATAATTTTTGTATTCTATCGAAGAACCGTTTATGATTTAATGTGATTTAAAGTGATTGTAAAAATTATTTAAAGCAGGAATATAATATGAGCAAATACAAATGTTTTTTGTATTTAGAAGATGGGCAAGCTCCACCCCCCTTGAGACAAAATTCACTCCATGACCCCCCCTAATTCGAAGTCTGGATCCACCCCTGCTCTAACATGTTAAAATCGTGCTCTTAGAACACCCAAAAACAGAACTTATGCTACCAACCATAATATCACACTATGCTCCATCAAATTAAATAATACGATCTTTGAAACATTTTACCGAAGATTCATTTTGCAGTTTATGTCGGCCAAATATTACACCAATCTTGGTACATCCACATGTATGCTTTCCTCAACTGTTGCCAGAATTTAAATCCGGGACTCTTTCATTCTAGATGATCTCGGTTGTTATAGAATTTTACTCTTTTTAAATAAAATTCAAATGAGATTAGAATACCAAACAGAGACCAATATAGTCTAGATAGGAAGATTTGTTAGAGCAAAGAGTCCCGGATTTAAATACTGGATTCGATAGTAAATAATAATTGAATCGGTTGATAAATAATTACTTATAAAACTTTCTTTCATGCAAGTTTATTTATTCCTCCCATTTGAAATGTTTTGTTTATTCCAACAATTTAAATCAAATCCATCTATTTATTTTTAAGTCTTCGATGTAATCTCTCTTTGGAAGAAATACAACATTTTATTTTTTTGAGTAGATCGCCGACTAGGATTCTGCTTCCGACAACTAGTTCATGGAAGATGTTCTACACATAATACTCATGACATGAAACGAGTCACACGAGCTAGTTGTTGTTGCACAATGGGTGAAGCCTGGGGACCTCATTGTGAAATTTGTCCACCCAAATATTCCGACGAGTATCAAGATATGTGTCTAGAAAGCGGCATCTCTGTAGATGGCCAAGGTACTAAACCATACACTCTAGATCTAGAAAATTATTTATTTATTTATGTTACGCTGTACAACAGGACTTTAATCCCACTTACAGTACAGAGTCCGCACTCACCGAGCTGCAGTGTGGTAGTTCATATAATATTTAGCTTGAGTGAGATTCAAACTCGGGATTTCCGGATTCGAATTATGCTGAAACGCTTAAAATGCAACAATAGTTATTTGTGTATCTAGGCCGCGAATTATTTGTATCGTACGGCAGCCGAAGTTAAAAGCCAAGGCAGACTATTTTCTAAAATAAGAGAAATAAATATATTATCACGCCTTTTACCTATTACTGGGTGTGGCACTCTGCCTAAGCAAATTTCGGTAAGTGATATATTTCTTCGTGTGAAATGCGGTTACCGGCCGTCAAATCACGCCCCTCAAAGGTGTTAGTGGAGGGGGAGCCACAAGGGTAGATTTAAATTGATGAAATATGTTTGTCGGCTGTGGGGATCGAACCAGGGTTCTCAAGATCCACAGGTAGACTCGATACCACTAAGCCACCTACCCCATTTTATTATTATTATTTATATATTTGAATTTCCAATTTATTTAGTTTCAAATATTCATGCTACCTCATTTAATGGTACATGACGAAATATTATACACATAATATTCTATGAAATCTGTCCTACTTTACTTTATAGCAGTGGTTTTCAAAATGTGGGACATAACCTCTGGAGAGGTAGGGGAGGGCGACGACATTGGAAGAAAGGCGATAGGTGTGACATGCTTCGACAAACTGTTATGCCAAATTTAAAGTTAAATTATAATTAGAGATGGGCGAATATCAAATTTCTCGAATTCGAATATCGAATACGAATATTAATCAGATCTCGAATATTCGAGGTACTCGAATATTCGAATACTCCTAAAAGTTAATTTATTTATTATTAATAATTATTTAATTTTGTCCTTTTCATTATTTGAATGAAATTGTTAAGATAAAATAAAATTAAAACCAAAAAGTACAAACAAAAAAGAAAAAGACGAAAACTTGAAATTTAAGGTGAAACGTACGGGCTGATGTTGGCGAAAAACAAATTTGAAATATGGTACGTCTTCATGGTTTTGAAACAAAATATCTTTGTTATTAATAACTTCAAAGTATTGTAATAGCTTTAAGTTTATGTACAAATGATAAAGAAAAACATAGTCAAAAATTGAGGTCAACATATGACGCGATATTCGAGGTATTCGCATGTTCGCTATACTCACGTTAATATTCGAAAATCTCGTATATCGAATAATGTCAATATTCGCGGCATTCGACTATTCGCGGATGATATTCGCCCATCTCTAATTATAATAGATTCGAACCATACCTCGTACATAGGTAACGCATATTTTCTGAGCGCAGCAAATTATTTCGCTGCCACAGTACACATAAAATTTTTCGCGCATCTGCATTATGTTCATTAAAAAACTCCAAAATTTATGACAAATTTTATTTCGAACAAAAAACACTTATTTCACGCACTTAATACAAAAATAACTATTTTGTTCTCTTGAGAATCTATTGACGGACAATTGTAATCAAGAATAGCAAACAAATAAAATAACAAGTAGGAATAAATTCAAAGAGTCATTGCCTTTTCATCTAATGTAGCCAATATCCAAATACAATTCTTCAAGTAAACTGTATATTTGGTCCTCAGATATTGACGAATGTGCAACAATGCCCGATTTGTGCAGGAACGGCCGATGCATCAACACTTTAGGATCCTACCGATGTGTATGCAACAAAGGATTTAAACCAGATGCCAGCGGATCATACTGTTTAGGTATTTCTTCAAAAGATCTTCTTCATTTCACAAACTAAGTCATTAATATTTTCCAGATATCAACGAATGTCATCAAACTCCATCTCCATGTAAATTCAACTGTCAGAATACAGAAGGAAGTTTCATTTGTTCCTGTCCAGCCGGATATGTCTTGAATGTTGATGGTGTATCTTGTAGAGATATTGATGAATGCACGTTAGGAACTCATATTTGTCAACATGATTGTATTAATACTCAAGGAAGCTACTCATGTTCTTGTCAGAAAGGGTACAAACAAAAAGGAGATAACTGCTTAGGTAATTTTATTCTTACTGTCTAAAATAAATAAATAATTACTGGGTGTGGCACTCTGCTGTAGCAGACCTCGGTAAGTGATATATTTCTTCGCGTGAAGTGCGGTTACCAGCCGTTAAATTCAAATAAGATATTTTTAATTAACTGATTTATAACAAGCATCTTTTTATCAAATTTAAAATTTGGAATGCATGTTTAGCAAAGCTTGTTTCGCTCGCGCTTTTAAAATTCAAATTCTGAACCTACTACTTAGTTTTAGCTAAATATAGGTACAGATGTTTCACAAAAACTTTGCCATGGGCTAATAATACGTGAAATAAGATTTTGTTACCATTGTTTTCTGATTACTACTATACATTCTGCTTCTAAATCAGTCTAGATATTACATTTAATTATTTAACAACAAAGACAAAATTAATTGTCATCCAACACTTGGTGAAACTAGGTTTAATAAAAAGTTCTTCGTCACTAGCTTCTTCACGTGAACATTGTTCTAGGTGAAGAAGTGAGTTATACCATATTGATGAGCTCTAATAAGAGCGAAACGCGTCTATTGGTTACTAACTGTGCTGGCCAGCCTCTGACGATGCTCTCATAAGGTGACTTGGAGGCTGAATTTTGTGAAACTGAGCCAAGTGTTTATTTTATACTTTTTATTTAATTATTTAGTTACTGTTACATTGATGTTTAAAATATCGTTTCCCCAAAACATCGACTTTACAAAATTTTGTGGGGTGCAATTTCATTCATAAATTTCATATTTTAAGAAAAAAAAAACAATTTGCACAGTAACAATATTAAAAGGTAATATGAATAATTTTGGAAAAAATTTACTTCTAAAGTGTAACGGAATTACAACAATGAAAAATTTCAATAATCAAAGATCACAACAGTAATAGATCACAATATTGACGGATCACAACAATGACAGATTACAATAAAGATTGTGATTTCAACAATCAAATGAACAGTAATTTGACAACACTACTCTCTATCATGTATAATTTGATCAGCAAGGTCGTATTATGTACAATAATAGCTACAAAAATTACAAATTTTAGATTGAATTATTTTTGAAATTTTTTGATATAGAAATAAAATTGTTGAATGCAATTATTTATTTATTTATACTACACTGGACAACAGGAAACCGCAGTGTGGTAGTTCATATATTTTTAGTTTGAGCAGAATTTGAACTCAAAATCTCCAGATTTACTACCCACATTATCGTTCTGGAAAATGTTTGAACTCCACAATTTTTTATTTGTGATATGCACTTGCCCTCAAACCCTCCACTTTTTTTTGTTCCAATTTAGACAATATAAATTTTTTTAATTAGTTTTAAAAATAAATAAATAAATATATCATCACGCCTTTTACCCATTACTGGGTGTGGCACTCTGCCTAAGCAGATCTCGGTAAGTGATATATTTTGTCACGTGAAGTGCGGTTACCAGCCATCAAATCACGGCCCTCAAAGATATTAGTGGAGCCACAGGGGTAGATTTTTTAAAATTGGTTTTAGTTTTAGCAGTAATAAAATCTGTAAAATGAAATGTGTTAATTGATTCAAATGCAGAATTTAATTCTCTATAATTTTTACTTGAATATAAAATAAATAAATAAATATATCATCACGCCTTTTACCCATTACTGAGTGTGGCACTCTGCCTAAGTAGATCTCGGTAAGTGATATATTTTTTCTTGTAACGCACGGTTACCAGCCGTCAAATAACGGCCACCAAAGATATTAGTGGAGGAAGAGCCACAGGGGTAGATTTAAAGTGATCAAAAAATAAAATAAAATAAATAAATATATCATCACGCCTTCTACACATTACTGAGTGTGGCACTCTGCCTAAGCAGATCTCGTTAAGTGATATATTTCTTCGCGTGAAGTGCGGTTACCAGCCGTCAAATCACGGCCCTCAAAGATGTTAGTGGAGGGGGAGCCACAGTGGTAGATTTAAATTGGTGAAAATTGTTTGTCGGTTGTAGGGATCGAACCAGGGTTCTCAAGATCCACAGGCCGACTCGATACCACTGAGCAACCTATCCCATATTATATAATGTATAAAAATATTTTTTCAAAATTACGGGTGGTTTACTTTGATTAAACATATTTAGTACCTCTGGTTCGAGAATTATGTTTAATATTTTAATAATTAAATTATTATTATTATTAAACACTACAATAGTATATTGAAAAACTGGACATGTTTTTCATACTAGTTTTTCTATATCGCATTCATTTACTTTTATTTTTAAAAAAATATTAACCAAAAATTATAAAATTTGAGGATGCTAACAGATTCAATAAACATTTGAAACGTAATTTATTTTGTCGCCTGTGGGAATAAACAATATTAATGAAAAACTTATTTCCCGAGTTAAAAACATATGTAACTATAAAAGTAATAATTTCTCAAAGTGTGATGTTTAATTTAACAGGGAATATGTAGATAATAAAAAACTGTATTTCTTGTTAGATATAAACGAGTGTGAAGACGAAGGCACCTGCCCCAAACCAGGCAAATGCATCAACACCCTCGGTAGCTTCAAATGCATCTGTCCTCGTGGCTTCAA
This sequence comes from Pterostichus niger, assembly GCA_947425015.1. Lineage (NCBI taxonomy): Eukaryota > Metazoa > Arthropoda > Insecta > Coleoptera > Carabidae > Pterostichus > Pterostichus niger. The sequence goes on from OX380343.1 coordinate 31,700,109, forward strand.
ACTAGACTCCAGCAAGACTTTCTGCCTAGACTCTGACGAGTGTCAAGACGACACAAAATGCAATCAAGGCTGTCAGAACCTCGTCGGAGGTTACCGATGTGGCTGCCCAGACGGATACGTGAAACACTATTATTACAATCAATGCGTTGACGATGATGAATGTCAAAACTTGCCCTGTGGCCCAACAGGAAATTGTATCAACACGAGAGGAAGTTATAGATGTGGATGCCCGGAAGGATATCAGTTTGATACTGCGTTGCAGATTTGCATACAGGTAGGTCAACTTATATTGACATTTGTGACATATACAGGCTGTTCCATTTTAATCTTTCCAGGGGAATTTCTCTCAACGAGTACATCAGACAAAAAAACTTTCCGAATATAAGTTTGATGGTTTGGAGGGTTAAAAGAGAGCTCATTTGAAGCGATCCTGACAGTTTTTTAATTGTAAATTGACATCAAAACCTTAATTTTACGTTTCACGAAAAAAAAAACAGTTTTAGCGTTTACAGCGCCAGCTGTTGCAAAAAATAAAAAAGTTCCCGGATAAAACCTACATAGTTTTTATGCTCTTTTCGAACCTGCAATAAAAATAGGGGGTTCCATTTAAGATTTCAAAGTCACCCCCCTTATCCACCCCCTGGGGGTTGGGGGTGAAATTTGTTATAGCATCGAACGTCCCCCTCCAAACTATCAAACTTTTATTCGGAAAGTTTTTTTGTCTGATGTACTCGTTGAGAGAAATTCCCATGGAAAGATTAAAATGAGACACCCTATATAACATTAATCTTATATTGTATATTTGCAATGAATCATTTAATGCAACCCCTGCAACCCCATTTCCGCGGCCACTGATAACAACACTAAAATTACGCGGATGAAACTGGTATAGCGTATTTGGCTGCATAGTTTAATTTGCAAACATGGCAATAGATGTTACTGAAAACACACACCAAACGTCATCTCATAAATTAAATCATTTTTTAAACGTTTACAACACACTCTGAGAATTAATATTAATTATTTTCTTCCTACATTAAAATACAATTTTACAAGTACGAAACTAACGAGTTTATATACTTATAATATTGAATATATATATGGTGGCTTATCACTCCGCATGGGAGTAGCGCCGCTTCTCGCGAAGCTTTCTAGATCCGTTTTCTGGAGGGGATCATTCTCCGCACCTTTGTTTTAAATTTTCTTGATTATCTTGCTCCATTTTTTCCTATCTTTTGCATCTTCCTTCCAATTCTTGATTCCTGCAGCTTTTAAGTCCTCCTCTACCTCTTTTATCCATGTCAATCGTGGTCTCCCTCTTCTTCTTCTTCCTCCTGGGCTCCATTCAAGTATAGATTTTATTGGGTCTTGTTCTTGTGCTCTATGTACGTGTCCCAGCCATTTTACTCGTTGTTGTTTTATTTTCCTCACTATGTCGTCCCCTTCTATTTCTTGTTCGATTTCGTAGTTCATCCTTGTTCTGTACTCATTATTATCTGCCTTTATTGGTCCTAATATTACTCTTAGTATCTTTCTTTCCATTATCCGCAGTTCCTCCTCATTCTTTTTTGTCATTGTTGCTGTTTCTGCTGAATAGCATACATGAATTTGTCATTAAAATAATAAATCCTTTAGTAATATTAAAATACTGAATATTGTTGTAGGTTAGCGCGGGCTGTGTAGGAGCCCCCTGCGTCTTCGGCTGCACCTCACTCGGTGCAAGCGGCTTCAGCTGTGATTGCCCTCAAGGCTACCAACATATCGGCCAAGGTCACTGCCTATCAACAATCTCCCCCATCGGTCCTGGATACGGCCAAGACATCGGTAACGTCCCAGTCTATCCTATCGATGGTGAATATAAAACCAATGACAAAGTTATCACCAATGAAGGATGCTTCTCATGCAAAGTAAAACAACTAACATCATTCCCTCCTTATTCTCTTTCTTCAATGGTTGATTGTTACAGATAAATGGAAATGGAAGACATAGAAGAGATTCGAAGCACAGAGCTGCATTAGCAGGCAGAACAAACAGATATGAAGATGTGATTCATCGGTTATTGAAGAGGTCTCCGATGCGACATCACAAGAGAAGACATCATCATGGGGAAGAATTGATTTTGAAGATTAGTTTAGCGCAGACAAAACATCGAATGAGGATTATTAAAATTCAACCTTCTGTCAAGGTAAATACCACAACAAAAATAAATATCATTTACTTATTTGTAATTCAGTTAAAACATAAATTTTGATAGTTCAATTAATTATTACTTAATCTAATTACAGCACATAATTGTCAAAATGGTCTCCTTTCAAATGTTTGGTTTAAGAAAATAATAAAGTTTGTCGCTATTCTTTTTCAAGATGACTTGAGTTAAATTGCATAACTCGCGGTCTTGCAGCATTCGCTTCGCTCATGCAGCAACGGACCACTCATTCAAAAAAAACCCCTTTCTGCACGAGTTGTGTACACTATTTTTTCTACAACCATAAACAAAATTTTGATAAAAATAATAAAACAAATTTCAGTAATTGTAACATCTCTGAAATTTTTTATTAATTTAGAAACTTTAGAAAGATACTTGGTTTAATGTATCCATGACAACTGACAATGACAAACAAACTCAAGAAAGTATACTGTATAGAGTTTATTTATATTAAATTACTTTTCTGCACTAGTGCAGAAATAATTCACATTTTTTGCACTAGTGCAAAAATCTACTACTTTCATAATAAAAATAAGTTCAAATACGCCTACTTTTTTTAATGGTTGTAGAAAAAAGCTGTTCTGCAGACTGCAAAATTTTGAAAACTCAAAAATTATACATAAAAACACTTTCTTATTTTGATACTAAAATATTACAACTAAAGTTTACATAAACTACCATGAAATTAGCTACACATATAACGTAAATAATTTCACATAGAAGTTTGATCCTCTCTCTCTCTGACATGCGCACAACAGAAGTGAAAACGTTCCATTGCATATATTTACAGTTTTAATAAATGTAATCACTTCATTTTCCTTTTTAGAGGGATATGGAATACACGATAGCACAAGGCAACGAAACCAACAAATTCGAGCTAATCAAAAAGAACGGCGTTTGGGCTTTACACTTCCGCAAACGTCTTCGACACCAAGGCGCCTTCGACATCATCATCCACGGTCGACCGACCAATCAAACTGCCACGGGATCTCATAACGAAACGTACGAGAAACCGCTCACGTTACGGGTACGACTCGTCGTCACAGAATAACGAAAACAAGGATGAATCGAAAATTAGCGAATTTATACACTGCGTAAGTTTAGGTTTTCAAGAAACGCACTTTTTCACCTAGAGCAAGAAAGTACTTTCAATTGATTCTTTCACACAACTGAAATAAAATTGTTGATTAATATTTTTGTATATGAAATCTATAACTCCGTTAGAAAATTTCTTAACCTAACAGATAGATTCATGAAGCGGGTTAAACAGTAATACTAATTTTATAAAACCATTCTAATCTCAGTTATTTCGTAAATGTGCTTGATTTTCAAACGGAGTTAAAGAGGATATTAAAAATATCCTAACTAATCTAACCTAACCCGATATATAAATTTATTTTTATATAACTGGTGCTATAAGCTCGATTTTTGAATATACTAAAATCTTACAGCCCGAATCTCAAAAGAGTTTCTCTCTAATCCTTCATTTTGAATTAGCTAATCTTATTTAAAAAAATTAACCTAAATCATATTTCAAAAACAAAATGGTAACTAGATTATATTATAGTTTGTTTAAACTTATTTGAAAATATTGTTTAATTTAATTTGACTTAGGATTAGCTAAACCTCTTTTGAGAATTGGGTTGCTAAATATTAATAGCTAATTTAAAATACCACTTAAATGAAGAATATCGTTCCAAGAAGAACTGTCAAATAAGTTAATTAACATTTGATTCAATTTAAACAACGTAAGGCAAGGTAAGAAAGCGATTTTATAATGATTACATTAATATTTGTTGACAAGTAGAAAATATTTCGTAGTCATAAGTTTCATTGCGATTTTGTTCATCATTTACAGATTTACAAAACTTCAACATTCAGTAACAAAAATCGAGCTTGTAGTACCGCCCTAATCTAATATAAAAATTGTAACTTTTGCACGACGTACATAACCTAGTTTTCGTAGGACACACAACTGCCATTTTAAAAGTTTGATATAAATAGTAAATTTAAACTATTTAAATTTGAAATAAAGTTAAACGTACCAGATTAAACAATTGGATGATTGTAAATTACACGTCACACGTTACCGTTAAATAAAATAATCGATTAGAATACAAACGAATCACTGCTCACCTACTGCCATCTTGGAATGAGTTGTACTTGTTTTTTTTATGTTGTTTTCATGTTCCAATGTTTTATAGTAAGAGTTAGTTTCAAAATTTCAGATTAATTTGAAAATAAATTAATAATGATTTACTTTTATAAAAATGTAGTTATACTACAGTCCACGTAAGAATTTAAACGACGAAATATAATTATAAAAATATCTATTCACTGTTTAGTGTAATTTAAATTTACGAAATAGTTTTGTAGATAAACGTCTTTATTTTAAAGTTTTTATAGCTAATTAAAATCTTAACACAAAATGCGGGCCATAGGCGTTTAACAAGGGAAAACAGATTTTTCGTACGCATTGCTTCGAAATTATTTCAGACAAAAATGCTTTAAATATAAATTGTAATTAACTTTTATTTACTTAATTAATCTAAACATGTTTTAAATTATAATATTTTGAATATTTGGCTTTATCTAAAAGTATTTTATTTTTATTTCAAAACTTTATTCAACATAAGAAAACTTTGATAGAAAAACGTTACACATTTGTTAGTTATTTCATTTTAATTCCATGACTAACACTATTAAATTGTAATATTGTAAATTATTAGATTTAATTTCACAGTTACAAACCATAATAAATGAATTTTTCTATTTTGCTTTCATAAGGAGGTCATTAGAAAACTCAGTTGCGTATCGAAAGAGCGTTCATTACGACACGCATCATTTTGTTTTAAACGGTTGGTAGTAGCGGATGACATACTGAATCTATCAAGCTGAGAACATCATAATTTCAATATAACCTCAAATTCTGAACAATTGCATACCTATCAATAACAGTTACCAACCACAATATTTCATATGTAAATTGCCCTACAATGATTCAGTTTAAAATATCGCAGATTTTTTTATAATAGAAAAAATAATATAAATAACTTATTTCATAAAATTTTTCTCGCACGTGTCCAAGTTTAGAAAACAAGCTACAAGTTTATAAAACTCATACTTTAATATAATATTTGTCATGCGGAATTTTAAGCTCTTCAACTTTTATTTGAAGCATTTTAGTCTAAAATAATTTGACAAGCAATAGCACCAAAAAACTATTTCCCATGTTAAATGGTGATGGCCTGTATTTCGTATTTTGTTTCAAACTACTGCATTCTTAGGTGAAATAATAAATTTAAAGTCTGCGTTTGTAAAAAGTAAATATCTTTTAGCTTTTTGTGAAAATGTGGTCTCAAATGTCAAAAGTGTGAGTATCTAAATATTCCAGAACTTATTACGTAGAGCAAAATGGCTGTAATTTTGCGTACATAAGCATTGCCATTGTATTATGTGTTCTTATCTTGTACATACATAAGAATTGAGAATTTTATAATTTAATTTTATGATTTTTGCTAACTTGTAAATTCTTCAATTCTTATTAATATATTATAATTTTGTCTTAATAATTTAACTATAATTATGTAATATGGAAATAATATTGGATTATTTTTGTGAAGGACTTTCACTGCCATCAATTTATGCACAATTTTAGCTTATTTTTTGGATTTTTATATTTTATAAATTGTACCATTTTTTAAATGTGTTCATACTATATTTTATGCCATATTTCAGGTGCCAATAACTACATTAATTATTGATGAATTTGTAGAGGTAATCGTAATCATGTTGGCACCGTAATTTCTTTGAAAACTCTAATAAATTTTAACATAACATTATTTACAGAAGTTTTTTAACAGTGAATTTTACAAATATTTACAAGTAATTAGTTACCTACTATTAATTATATTAATTGCTTTTATGTTAAATGTAACATAATTAATATTCAAAATGATCTTAATTTATAAATTAAATTAAATTATTAAAAATTCCATATGACAGAAATAAAACAATACGCATATATTTTTATTTGTAAATGTGGTCAGAATTTGTTTAGTTTTAAACTTAAAATTTATAAATTTTGTACAAATAAGTAAACATTATTATTTATATAGAGAATTGTATGAAACTGCCACTAATAAATAAATATTAAACAATATTATAATGACTTTTTTTTGTGGCTTCTTTGGCGGACCAACTACTCAGGTCATATGCCGCCATTATGCCCTGATCCGCGTTTTTAGGTCTTTTAGTCAACAGCAACGCGGGTTTCTCGGGGCGGTCACCCATCCAAATACAACCCGCGCGCAACGTTGCTTAAAATTACTTTTTTTTATATATATCGGACCAACTTCTAAGGTCATATGCCGATATGTCCTTTGTATGGCCGCCACGGGCAGGACCCGAACCCACGACCTTATGATCGTCAGTCAAGTCACGACCACCACGCGGGACATTACTTTATTTAATCATGATTTATTACACAATCCGTGTTACACATTTATATGTAATTAATTCGAATAAAATGATGAAATTGAAGAGCGCAAAACCGTAGTTAATTAATTTATTTTTAACAACTTAGATAAATATAACAAAACAAATTGATCAACAATCGTAGTCTGATATTATGTACAATAATATATATATATATCATAAGCTTAAATTAATATTCATAATTACAAAATTATTATTTACAAAGGTTTTATTCATTGAAATACATAATTTACAATAAAATATATTTCACACAAATAATACATTAATGCCAAAGAATTACACGTTCGTCAATAATTAAAATTTATTTTAAAATTACCATTATAACGCGGTTTTTAGTCTAATTAAATTAAAATAAACAGTACGTATATCCTAATTTGGGAATTTTCCAAAATATACCGTTTAAATATTTTAAATATTTACTTTCACTGTTTTACTAGTAACTGTACTCGTCTATTATCTGTTAGTTATATCCTTAACATGAATGTAAAGAAATTATGATTTAATAATTTAAGGTTCGTTATAAATTTGTACATTTAATAAACAACAAATAGCATATGACAGTGAATATAATTTTGATAATTTGATCTATGGTTTCGATGCAATATTGTTTATTACCAAGTTTGAAGATTGAAATATTGGCCCTAAGAATCAAGAAGGAAAAATCGCGAATCAAACTTTAAAACATATAAAAAATGAAGCTAGGAATATTTATACAAAATCATAAATGATATTGTGGTTGAATAATAAAATTGAATAAACAGTCCTATAAATAATAACAACAAAAAAACGGTATGTTCTATAAAACCTATGCAACTAGATTAAATAAGTAATGTCAATCTGTAAAATTATACGTCTTCTTTTTATTATTATTAGTCTTATCTTTTATAACATCGTTCTCATTTCTTTCATGAAACACGATTTAAACAATATTGTACAATTTATATAGTGATTTCAGTGCGATATTTTTATACAAAATATTTAATAATAAAAATTGGTATTCAAGTTAATCATGTCCTTAATTGGGTCTGAAATTGGCATCTGAACACTAATCTTTTATGGTTATTTTAAATGAAACATATTGTACATATTTTTTAAGTTAATGGTTGCTAATATTGCAATAAATTAGAAGCATTAATTTTATATAATAATGGAAAATGATTTCAGTATTTTGATTTAATTTATCAAATTTATCTTGATCTGTATCTCAGTACATTTTTATTTTATTTGTACTAGACAATTTTTGGGCAAAACTAAATTAAATATGTAATAAAAATACTGCAAATTTTTATTTTTATTCTCAAAATTGCCCTGTTTAAACAAAACAAAAATATGCTAAAGTCTAGATATTAACTTATAAATATCATGAATTATTTTATTATCTTCTATCCATCCATTTTTCTGAGCAATGAATACGATTAAACAATTCAGTTTATTCATCTGATTCGAACACTCCAAAGATTGTAATTCTTCTGTCAAACTGCACAATCGCAGCAGAAATTAACCGCCCGTTCTTCCCATACCCACAACTCCCTCAACTCCATAGGCAACCCCACAGATCCACTAGCTCCTGGTTTACTCCCATCTTCTCTCACGCACCGGTCTTTCCTCCGCAGCAACTTCACAGTGAAGCTTCGAGGACGACAGCGCATCATATCGAACCAGCAGGCCGAGCTGGTGCATTCTACAGTACGAAGATAGCGAGGGTAGTAGTCGGGGCCTAGGTCAGTCCAGCGAATTCGAGAGGTACATTCCCATTGGCGCACCTGGAGATGTGTAAGATTAATATGGATCGAAATAGAAAATAAAGTATAGTTAAATTCACCGCTATCCAATTAGTGATTATAATTAGCAATTACAATTAATGGCTAATCTTTTAACAAACATTTTTAGAGTTTGCACTGACAAAATTAGAATATTATCTACATTACAGTTGCTACTTTTGGTTCATTTAAATCATTTCAGATATGTCTGTCAGTACGGTGGTGTGGATAGCGATACGGAATTCGAATCCGGAGATCCCGAGTTCGAATCGCACTCAAGCTAAAAATTATATAAACTATCGCACTGCGGCTCGGTGAGTGAGGACCTTGTACTGTAATTGGGATTAAATTCCTGTTGTACAGCGTAACATAATAATAATATAATATATCATCACGCCTTTTACCCATCACTGGGTGTGGCACTCTGCCTAAGCAGATCTCGGTAAGTCATATATTTTTTCGCGTGAAGTGCGGTTACCAGCCATCAAATCACGGCCTCCAAAGATATTAGTAGAGGAGGAGCCACAGGGGTAGATTTTTTAAATTGGTGAAAATTGTTTGTCGGCTGTGGGGATCGAACCAAGGTTCTCAAGATCCACAGGCCGACTCGATACCACTGAGCCACCTACCCCATAAATAAATAAATATTAGACCTTCTGATAAACTGAACTGAACTATATTCCATTTCTCCTTAGAAAATAGCAGATGTCACTGGGAACGAAGCTAATATTACATCCACAAATTTTATTCAAAATTTGACTTAAAATTTAAATTCAAGTATAAATTTCAATGAATTTGGTTATACTTTTTTATAGATTATAGTAGTTGCAAGTTTAAATTTTATGGGGTAGGTGGTTCAGTGGTATCAAGTCGGCCTGTGGATTTTGAAACCCCTGGTTCGATCCCCACAGCCGACAAACATTTTTCACCAAATTAAATCTACCCCTGTGGCTCCCCCTCCACTAACATCTTTGGAGACCGTGATTTGTCGCATCTCAGCGAAGAAATATATCACTTATCGAGATCTGCTAAGGCAGAGCGCTATACCCAGTAATAGGTAAAAGGCGTGATGATATATTTATTTACCGGTTTCAGGATATTAAACCTATGTTTACATGTACAAAAGTAGGCTGGTAAGTAAGTAATAACTGTATTCTGTACGGTAATATTACCATACTGACTTGTCAAAACAGTCAAGAAAATGAAAGTAAAACACAATGATAATATAACACTATTAATACAAACGGAACTCAAAACAACAATAATACAAAGATTACTTCTCCTGCTTATCATAATATATATTCATTGTACAGTCTTTCAAATTAGAAATGACCACGTTATGACGTTTAAATAAAAATATACAGACTACAGACTTACTTGATCACCTTCCAAAATGATGACAATGACGTTATTCATAAAATAATTTCAAAAAATCATATTTATTAATGACGTTAACATGTTTATATTCTGAAACCGATAAACTATTGAACAAACCACGAATGTTATGAGTCATAATAGGCCTTAGATGTCTTAAAATCCTCGCTCTACGAGCTCGGATTTCAAACTGACATCTGCGGCTGTAATGATACTCATGTCATAATATTCCTAGGTATGTTAATAGCTATTACCTAGTTCTCTATATCATTTTATATGGTGCAACTAATTTTAATTTGGATCTAAAAATAAACGTTTATTGCTAATCGTTATTAATAATTGGATAGCTGTGAATGCATCTTAAAAATTATACCATCAAATATTTTGTTATTATTTTATTTATTTCTACAAACTTATAATTAAAAAGGAAATTTAATTTTTCTATACACAAAAGTTTTCATATTGTTTTAGATAAAAACCTCTTCAAATAAAAGTTGTTGGCCAACTAAAGTTTGTATTTGGAACGCAAGTAGAAATATAGAATAAAAGATTGGTGAAACAGGTGTGTGTTGGTGAAATTGAGGGTGAGAAATTGAAAGAGATTGCGTGGATGACCTAGGTTGCTAGGAATAAATAGATGAATATTATTGAAGGTTTATGTAAAAGATTCTAATATTTTTTTAAGTTTGAAATACTGCCCCAAAGTATATTTATAATTTTGAAGTGAACAAAATTTTAATATCAAAGACTAGAGAAAATATTTCGCAAATTCTTATACAAATAAAATATTACTGGCCACTGAAAAATTAATTTAAAAAAATTGTATACTCAGTCCAAGCAATTCCTAATTAATTATTTTTTAACATAAATAATACCTTGTGAAATTATAATAATGTAGAACATTTTAAAAATTTGTTATATTACCGTAAATAAAATATTAATTCATTTTTAAATATTAACAAAAATATCTAATCAATATACATTGCAATTAATATTATAACAATAACAAATGAAAAATTTAATTGAAATATTTGTTACTGAACTCTGAATATTTCAGATATGAAAAATAATTTATAAAACAAATGAATTGTTGATATAACAGCCAGAAAAAATAATAAATCATAACATACAAATAGAAAATATAAATTTTGACGTTACACCGAACAGCAAATACCAAAAATGTCCTTACCTGTTTTACAGCTCGTTTCGCAACACTTTTCTTGCCATTTTCTTTCCGAGTCATCAAATGATTTGTCTTCCAAGCTGGAGTATCACTAATTTCTTGCGAATATAAATCATCAACATAAAAAGAAGATTCCATAACAGGTGTTCTTTTTATAGATCCAGGCACCCCTTGATCAAATTCTAATTCTTCTGGTTCACTGACACTCATGTATCTCGAATTAAATGCGGGGCCTAAAATTTCCCCTAATACGTCCGGTGATATCTCATTACACATAATTTTACGGTTTCTAATCGCCGCGGAATACACACTAATTATTAGAATCGAAGTGGTTGCTGTCAAACAAGTGACTTTTGCGAATGTAGCTAACGTCATGTTGAAGCGGATGACAGAAGTAAACTGAAGAATGTTGACGTTTATTAAGGCTTGGCCTTGACTTGCAGGTAGTAATAGTATCGTTTACAATGCATTTTATCCGATGTACTTTTACCCCCGGGGGTTTGACTTTAAATATTTGAGTAATTTGCTTGCTGGTGATCAAATGAAACATTTGTTTTTTTGGTAATTACTTTTACGTAGAATACAAGGTGTTTGTTTCAAGCAATTACAGGTTGAATGGTATATTGAAAGCAAGACAAAATTAGTTTGATAATTAAATTCGTTTGACTCGATGCCGGAATACAGTGGCGTATCTGATATAAAATATTTACCAGACACTTTTGAATTGCAAAAAAAAATATTTCTATAAATAAAAAAAATATATATATCACGCCTTTTACCCATTACTGAATGAGGCATTATGCCACAAGCAACTCAAATAAATAACTGATCTAGTTCAGTAAGTGTACTTAAATGAAAACTGATCCAAATTACAAATTTAATATGCCCATTAATTACAAATATTAAGTGAAATATTTTCAAACTCCAAACTTTTATGTTATAAATAAATAAAATAAATATATCATCACGCCTTTTACTAGTTACAGAGTGTGCCACTTTGCCTAAGCAGATCTCGGTAAGTGATATATTTTTCGCGTACAGTGCGGGTACCAGCAGTTAAATCACGACCCCTAAAGATATTAGTGGAGAGAGACCAACAGGGGTAGATTTAAATTGGTGAAAATTGTTTGTCGGCTGTGGAGATCGAACCAGGGTTCTCAAAATAAAATAAAAATATTTATGTAATTATAAAATTAACTTAATAATTATTTTATGTTTGTTTACACCAACGAAACTTAAGTTTTAAGTCTAACTAAAATAAATAATATAAATCGAAGTAAAATATCATCAAGACGTTCAACATTGCTGCCAACATTTGATGCGATATTCTCAGTTTAATCCAAACTTAAAATTTAAGTTTTATTGACGCAAACGAACATTATTATTATTTTTTTTAATGTGCTGTGTTATTTACAATCTGTTATTAATAACAATAAGTAAATTATATATTATGACTATTCTAACATGGGAAACTTAGCGTCCAGTGACGCTTCCTTCTATACTTAACTTAGTTTAATATTTTTATTGTTGGAGGTTCTATTTTAGTTGAATCTGTAGGGTAGGTCGAGCGAACTATGTCTCTTTAATCTATGACTCTCTGTGCTGTTGTCCAGAAGGTTGACTGCTGTGAAGTTTGGGTGTGTTTTCAATCGTCTTATGTATTTTCCGCTGAGGTTTTTAATTATTATTGACATTAGAAAAATTTGATATGATAATTGCCGATAATATGTTGATATATTCAATTGTTATCCATAACAACGAATGTAAAATCATATTCAAATATGATCTTAAAATTAACATATTACGAGTTATATTTTGCATGAGAATTTAACAATCAAAAATTTCTTCTGTAGAAACAGAGAATTTGCCATTTCAAATATATTTTTTTTCAATTGACATTTATGAAAATAGTATTTATTGGTAATCAAGGAGATTTAATTACACAAAACAATTATTACTTATTAATTACACTAATGGAAAACTATCAAAATAGCTTTCATTTCATTAGTTCATTTTCAAACATATTTGTGTTTTTATTTGTTCGCCCATATTTAATATGATTAAATTCTTTTTTTATGGTGTAGGTGGCTCAGTGGTATCAAGTCGGCCTGTGGATCTTGAGAACCCTGATTTGATCCCTACAGCCGACAAACAATTTTCACCAATTTAAAATCTAATCCTGTGGCTCTACCTCCAATAAAATCTTTGGGAGCCGTGATTTGACGGCTGATAACCGCACTTCACGCGAAGAAATATATCACTTACCGAGTTCTGCTTACGGCAGAGTGCTACACCCAGTAATGGGTAAAAGGCGTGATGATATATATTTATTTATTTAAATTCTTTTAATATTTTCCAAACAAGCACGCATTTAAATTTGATGACTTGTACTAGTCTGCAAGCACGATGGCATTATCTTTATTACCGGGGGTAACAAGCAAATAAGGGTTGTTGCTGGGTTCTCCAGGGTATATTGAACAGCGCGGGGGTGGAATACAGGGTGAGAAAGGTGGTAAAGGTTTTATGTTCACGACATCACGACAATTTCGAAAAAGCGTCAGTTTTACCGCGAATAGCACAATGAGGGAATAAGTTTACAACTCGCTTTCTTGAGACTTGGACCCAGGTAGTGAGGGGTTTATAGCAACTTCTAGAAGCGCTGGGCAAGATTATTTCCAAAACGACAAGTAACGTAATTATATAGTTATGTAATTATTATGACAAGTAAGGGATTTTAGAGGACGAATTCTGTAATACATTTGTAATCGGTAGGACATGTATTGACCGCAATGCATATTACATTTTTTTAATTTAAATTTAGAAATATTTGAAAATTATTATTTCTACGATTGCTATGAAAAGTTGACAATTATGCTCTCATTTGTCATCGTAAAGTTGAAGTTTTCTGAGGAACAATCGAAAAATATCTTTTTTCTACGATTGCTATGAAAAGTTGACAATTATGCTCTCATTTGTCATCGAAAAGTCGAAGTTTCTGTGGAACAATCGAAAAATATCTTTGTCGCGCGTCTCCAATGGCAACGTGCGAAAAAGACGTTAAATGCGCGCGTTTCCAATGGCAACGCGCGAAAAAGATATTAAATGAGCGCTTATTTCAATAGTTACCAGGGATAAAAACAAAACAGAAACTTGTCATATTGACAATTGGCAGAACGAATTTATTTCCAGTACGTATATGTTTCTTAATAATTTTAAGATGCAATGTGTGTATCACGAGCGTAAAGTGTATTTGTTCCTCTTGCACTATTGCAGCTCTAGCCTTCGGTTCGCGCTGCAATTACCGTGTTCGAGTAACAAAGAATCACTTTACGCTCTTAGTACACAAATAACTATTATGCTAAAAATTATTGTTGTCAGAGAGTCCTTTTTACTTTTCCGACGTATACAGAGTATTTCAAAATTATTGCAAATTTTTTTTTAATACAAATAATTCATTTATTATTCAACATCAGTTACGTGGTTACAAAAATTATTATTATTTTTATTAAAAATTACGTGTCGACCAGTGGCACTAGAAATGTACTTTTCTAGAAGCATGTCCATCATTTTGCGAATTTTCAAAAAATTCTTTTTCATTGTGAATTAGCACATCATACATTGAAATTTTTTTACCTTTTTTTTAACACCCTGTATAATATACTGTATTTTATTTAGTATCTGGGAAACTCTATCGACAAACATAAAAAACACGATCGTGTAAAATTATGATAATACAACTAACCTATAATCAAATTTAAAACTATTAAAAATAAAAAAAAATAAATATATCATCACGCCTTTTACCCATTACTGAATATGGCACTCTGCCGGAGCAGATCTCGGTAAGTGACATATTTCTTCGCGTGAAGTACGGTTACCAGCCGTCAAATCACGGCCCTCAAAGATATTAGTGGAGGAGGAGCCACAAGGTTAGATTTAAATTGGTGAAAATTGTTTGTCGCCTGTATGGATCGAACCAGGGTTCTCAAGATCCACAGGCCGACTCGATACCACTGAGCCACCTACCCCATATTTTCCCAATAAGTTTGTACACTTCGGTGTATCGTTATTCGTACCCAAAATACGGTTATAATTCACCGTGCCATTATTTATGACCACTATTTATTAATACCCATTATTAATTACCCAACCCTGAATCAACAAACATCCCCGCGTTTTCATCCGGCCTCCGTTCACATCGCTCAGGGACCGCTGTCATTCCTGCATCGCTCGTAACATTTGGGCCATGTCACAGGCGGCAGGACAGGCGACAGGGGCCCAACAGGGACTGCTCCCCCTTCCCCTCTCGCTCCATAACGCTGTCACTGTGCCGTGTGGGGCCGGTGCGCGAGCGTGGCAGCTTGGACGATCGTTGAATTGTAATGTGGAGATAGAGTACAGATTCATCGATTTAGGGTATTTATTTTTTAGCACGTAGTTGGCAGGGGCGGATCCAGACTTCTAATTAGGGGGGAGGGGGGTCTATTCCTCCTTTAAATCATTTTTAAAATCACTTTAAATCACAGTTGATGAAAGCATACATGTGGATGTACCAACATTGGTGTAAACTGCAAAATGACTCTTCGGTAAAATATTTCAAAGATCGTATTATTTAATTTGATGGGACATAGTGCTATATTATGGCTGGTAGCACTAGCTCTATTTTTGGGTGTTCTAAGAGCACGATTTTAACATGTTAGAGCAGGGGCGGATTCAGACTTCGAATTAGGGGGGGTCAGGGAGTGAATTTTGTCTCGAGGGGGGTGGAGATTGCCCATCTTCTAAATATAAAAAAACATTTGTATTTGCTCATATTATATTCCTGCTTTAAATAATTTTTAAAATCACTTTAAATCACATTAAATCGTCTTTGGAATCGCATTAAATCATAATCGGTTCTTCGATAGAATACAAAAATTATTGAATTAGAAGTTGATTTTCTAAGTGCAAATGTCGGTAGTCACATACTTGACTAGGTCTTAAATAGAATACCTCTCCCATCTGCGGGTCGAAATAATATCCCCACAAAATATTGGTTTTTGGTTATTTATTAGAATAATAAATCAAACAATAGTTCTTAATTATGTTAGAATTGTAAGTTCTTCGATAATATTTTCTATTTTTTTGTTTAACATTCGTAAATAATGACATCATTATTATGTAGTAGGGCCAACATTTAAAAAAAAGTCCATGCTTAGGGGGATCATGACCCCCATGACCCCTCCCCTGTATCCGCCCCTGGTAGTTGGTAGGAGTGGAGTAAGGGGTTTGGGGGTTACACACAGTCAAGTTGAGCGCATTTAGAATGTTATGTTTGAAATGAGATTGTTGCTTAACATTTAATATTTGATTCAGATCCTATTTACACTTATAGGAACAGTTCACTTATCGAGTTCAAATGATGCTTGTTTCCTTTGTCTTTTGAATCAAATCTTACTTGCATTTAATGAACCAGGTTACTTATTTATTTCATTAGATTAATTTGTTGACTTTATTTCCAGTACTAGATTTAGTCATTCGAGTGATGTCTAATAACTGATAAAAGTGGTAAATGGAATATAAATATCTTTAAAATTATTAAATAAATAAATAAATAAATAAATATATCATCACGCCTTTTACCCATCACTAGGTGTGGTACTCTGCCTAAGCAGATCTCGGTAAGTGAAATATTTTTTCGTGTGAAGTGCGGTTACCAGCCGTCAAATCACGGCCCCCAAAGATATTAGTGTAAGAGGAGCCACAGGGGTAGATTTAAATTGGTGAAAATTGTTTGTCGGCTGTGAGGAACGAACCAGGGTTCTCAAAATCCACAGGCCGACTCGATACCACTGAGCCACCTACCCCATAATTATTAAATATGGTATAAAATAATTTGTTTTTATTACTTTCGTTCCAAATATTTTAGGATGTTATTTACTATTATTATTTGTATACAGGGTGTTTCTATACCTCTGCACGAAACTTTAATGACATATATAATTTGATATACTGATTAAAGAACAAAATGCATTTTTATGAAATTCGCAAAAATAGGGTATTTCATTCCTAGAGAACAATTTTAGTGTAACTGGTTTAATAGTACATTTAATTATTTATAATTATGTTACTAATGAAATAAAAGTATAAATACTGCCTACAAATAATCATTTATAAATTAGTTATTATGTAAGTACCTGCTGTAATGCATTATTTTTATTTGAGTACCTAGTCTTATTTCGTATACAGTATTAAAAGGGTAAGTTGTTGTGGGATACACTATTACTAATTAAAGGAAACACCCTATATAATAATAGTTGTTATTATAAAAAAATATATAGTGACAAAATGGTTAAACAATAGTAGGTTTATGTAAGAATAAAATAATTGTAAAATAAAAATAACAAAACAATTGGTTTCAGAATGTCGAAATGATATTTATAAAATAATCAAGAAAAATAAGAGTTGTCATTAATTTTTCGGTCGGTAACAGATAGTACCCTAGTAACTTGGTTACAAAATATGACAAAGTATCTTAGTTTTCCGGATCGCGCCATATTGAATTTTATATGTCAATGGCTGTCAATGAAAAAATATGATTTTACCTCAAATACAGCATAAAATAATCGGTGCTTTCCGTACTTAAAAAATTGATCGTATCCGAGCTTATGAATTTTAAATCGCAAGAAAGATAAAGAGTAAAATGGTGGTTAAAAAATAAATAAATCTAAAGGACAACGCTCTAAAATAAAGGACAGTCCTATATGTTAAAGGACGTATGATTACAGTATGTATACGTGATGAATTAAAAAGAAATCACGCCTTTTACCCATTACTGTGTTAGAAATAATCTTTTAACAGTCACAAATACACATATATTGCAAGGGAATATATAAGACAACGAGTACAGTCACCTTTCAAACACTTTTTTGTCAACAAACACCCGGAATACTGCCCGACTTCATCAGACGTACCCGCTATTTATAACGTCACACTATTATAAATGTCTTATACAATCTTTCCTAACTTAGATAATAATAATAATCTTACAACTGGGTGTGGCACTCTGCAGTAGCAGTGTGGTTACCAGCTGTCAAATCACGACCCTCAAAGATATTAGTGGAAACAGAGCAACACGAGTAGTTCTAATGTGGTGAACATAGTTTGTCGACTGTAGGGATCGAACCAGAGTTCTCTAGATCCTCAGACCGACTCGATAGCACTGAGCCACCTACCTCATATATGTATATAACGTAAACAAAGCAGTACTTTACTAGATTCTTATAAATCTTTCATTTAATGAAATGCTGCTGCTGGTGACAAAATAAAACTACTGAAGTATTTAAAATGGGGTGCAGGCTTACAAAGCTTCGCCAGCATAAAAACATTAGCAAAATGCATCGAGCCAAGCCAAAACGTTAGTAATTAACATTTACACGGCGAACAATTAATTTCATCGATTTACAATTGTGTCCGGTCCCAGGGGAGAAAACAAAATTGGATAAATTTCAATTACCTTTTTTGTGACAATCATTTTTCATGTCCAGTTTGCGAAATTAAAAAATTATTAATTCATGATTACTGCTCACGAATTCATGCCGATAAATAATATATTGATATTATACATATAATTAAATATAAGCAGGTATTTATGATACAGCGATAAAATCAACATGCATTTTTTTGGTTAAATTTAAGTGTGCCACTATCTCGAAAACTATAAGAGCTACGAGGTTGGTTAAATTATATAACAATCTCTATTTTACAAGATTATTACAATAATCAAACAAATTTGTACCAGGAGTTCTCAAAATTTGAGATACAACTTTTTTATTTTAAATGAGCATGTACGAGTAAGTATATATGGATATATTTTTCTGAATTCAACGATATAACAAATTAAACAAAAACAATGAAAACTATTGTGAAACTGTTTTTAGTAACTTTATATTTTGTAAGATTCGTACCACTACACAGCCATACATAGTAGTGGGGTAACCAATCACTGTGAATCTAGTGATTAACGTAGTGGGGGTTGGGTCAACCCCCAGGGTACCGGTTATTGCACGTTGACGCCCCTGTGAAAGTAGTCTAAATAGTATCCTCTAAAATGTCATTTCAAATTGATATAAATAAATAAATATAAATATATTATCACGCCTTTTATCCATTACTGGGTGTGTCACTCTGCCTAAGCAGATATCATTAAGTGATATTATTTATGCGCATAAAGTGCATTTACCAGCAGTCAAATCACAGCCCCCAAAGATATTAGTGGAGGGGGATCCACAGGGGTAGATTTAAATTGGTGAAAATTGTTTGTCGGCTGTGGAGATTGAACCAGAGTTCTCAAAATCCACAGGCCGACTCGATACCACTGAGCCACCTACCCCATTCAAATTGATAACCTCAAATATTTAAAAATATTATTTTTTAACAATTTTCAACGACAAATAATTATTATTTATAATGTTATTATTAAGAAGAAGAATATAAAACGTTATTACATTTTGGTAAGCTGATTATTTTTCAACCCTTTAAAAAAATTAAATGTCGGCAACTTTTTCTTACGATATAATAAAAATAACAACAAAAACAAAATTAATTGTCAACCAACACTTGGTGAAACAAGGTTTAATCAAAATATAAGGTAAACACTTGGCTATGTTTCACTGGCTGAATTTTGTGAAACAGCCAAGTGTTTACCTTATATTTTTATATAATAAAAAATAATGTGTATCTTAACTTTAGACAACTGTACATATACTAATTGAGTATAAACAATTCCAAATTTAAAGAAATTTTGGAAATTTATCGTCAAGTAACCAGCATAACAGTTCTGTTCGCCATGTTGCAAGATTGTAAGGCGCTGCTATATTTTGAAAAATGTTTTAATTACGTATTTTTTTCGGTTCAATGAACAGTTCAATAGATTCATTAAACTCATTACGGAAATCTAAAACAGCAATCAAATGACGTATTAATTACAAAATTATAACACAAGGTGGTACTACTTATCAATTTAAATTTTGAAAAAATGAATGGAAAACAGTTTTTGTCATGTTAAAACTACCCCTCCACTAAAATCTCTGAGAGTCGTAATTTGACGGACAGAAATATATCAAATGCCACACTCAATAATGGGTAAAAGGCGTGATGATACATTTATTTTATTATTTATATTTAGATTTAAAACTAATTTGTAGTATTTTAACAATAATTTATTTTAAGACAATATGTTTATAAATTTTATGTCATTCCTTTCTTTTTTGCTGTTCTTCTTTATATATGTCAAATTCAACTAAAACATTCACTTCAAATTTATTGACAGTATTTTATTTTTTTGTATTTTTGATCAATTATTAATTCTTTAGAAGGGTTCATAAGTGATTCAACAAAAAGAAAAAAAAATGGGCAGATAATTGACTAATTTAATTATTTTAAAAGAATTTAAGTAATTTAGACAGTAGAGTTCAAAGCAGTTTGATTTAAATTATTCCAAAAGTAAAAAACCGGAAATGGGAAATGAATAATTTAAAATAATCTGCTAATTTGGTATATATATATATTCTGTTGGTTTCAATGACACTCAAAGCAGATGTAATAACATGTCAATACTTTTTCAGGACTGAATAAACAAATTATAAAAAGTGAAAAAAATCAATAGTTCAATAGTTGGACAAAAATTCTATATGCAACAAACTAACACTGATTGATATCTGGTTGTCAAATTTGGATGAGTTTTTTTTGTAAAGTTTTTCGATATAAATTCGCGTGGTGCTTGTAGCTTGACAAGGGTGTCAGGGTGCAGGGGATACTCGAGTATCCTCGGCTCTACTCGTTCTGCTTTCGGCTCGCGAGAAATGTTCTCGCCGCGTTAGGTCAGTCAGTTGCGTACAAACTTCGCGCTAGGAACGTACGTGCGTGACGGTTCCAAATCGTGCTCCAGCGATCGTCTTCGTAGTGATATGTTCCTGAAGTTCGCATGGTTTTCCCTAAATCCGCGTCGAGCTAGTGTCAACGTTCTCGTGAAGTGTACAGTGTGACAAAATTCATTCAGTAACTAACTTGTATTTGTTTTTGTGGATGGTGTTTGTGTAGTGATTGTATTATTGTTGATTGATTGGAATTGAACCTGTTAAAAATGGATCAAGAATTCCAAGATATAAACTTCGCCGCGCAGTGTTTGCTGGCGATGTCGCACAGCAAGGATCATTTAGTGTCTAATAGTCGACCATTAGATCTATCCAACCGGCCTTATATCCGGGAGTATCAATCAAGATTAATGCCGGAGAATCAGATGCCCGCTGTGATTGTCGAGTCGATGCCGAAAATCTACGGCCAACAGGAAGTACGGCCAGTGACCACGAACCCCGCCACGGAGTCGTCCTCCTACATGGTGGCACGTATCCTCACCGACCTCACCTCCATCAAGCAAGAACCAGTACCCGAGGTACCTAGCGACCACGACGACGAGGAGGCCGACTCCGGTTTCGAAGAAAGAGAAAAGATAGAATTAGGGTTCGTGAAGCGTGAGCCAGAGGTGGCTGTGGTGGAGGTAGCAGCGGCTCCTGACAAGGCTGCGGTGCCCGCCAAGGGAAGGAAACACCCGCGTAAGAACGCCACCCCTAGGAGTAGCCAGTCCCCCGCTAAAACTACACAGGCGCAGATAAGAAAAACCCACAAGTGTTCGTACGATGGGTGCCACAAGGTCTACGGGAAGAGTTCGCATCTCAAGGCGCATCTTCGCACTCATACAGGTTAGTGGGAGACGTTTTTTTTTTTATTGGGTTATTAACTGGGGCGGTCACCCATCCCCCATCCAAGTTGGAACTGCGCGCAAACATTATCGAGTATCGAATACAAATGTGCCACTTGTAATTTTTCAGAAGGTTTAACAAACAACTAAATTCATCAAAATACACTACATTGTAGCTACATTTCAAATTAACTTCAAACAGATATTACATTTATCTGCTTGTATGGGAAAGCAGAAATTTAATCAAATAGAGACATGTATTTAACATCAAAAATTAGATTTTCCCATTATTATTATACCGAATTACTTTATATGATTGCAACAAATGACAAATTAATTAAAATATTGCCAGAAAATCGCCTACTAATTAAAAATAAGGCAATAGAAACACTAACTAGTAGTGTGACTGTTACTTTAATTGAGTAATTTGTATGAAAGATTCGTGGATACGCTAAATAAATAAATATATCATCACGCCTTTTACCCATTACTGGATGTGGCACTCTGCCATAACAGATCTCGATAGGTGATATATTTCTTTGCATAAAATTAGATTATTTACGCCCCCAAATATGTTAGTAAAGGGGGAGTTTAATGTGGTGAAAATTGTTTGTTTGCTGTGAAAATCGAACCCGGATTCTCAAATCCATAGGCCGACTCGTTACCACTGAGCCACCTACCCAGTAAAATATACATATCATCGTACCTTTTACCCATAACTGGGTGTAGCACTCTGTCATAGCCAGGCCCGTCGAGAGGGGAGGGTAGGTGGGGTAAAATACCCAGGGCCCGTGGAATTCAAAGGGCCCGGATGTGATGCTATTTTATAAATTGCTTTTAATTTTCTACTATTTCACCAATTTTTTATATTCTTTACTAAAACATGTATAACGAAACGTCTGATACACGTTTCCAACAATTTATTACATTGCATAAAGTACAAAATGACGAAATGCTTGATCAAGGGCCCCAGTTGCAAATTTTAAATAAATTTATACACTATTCAAAAGTACATTATTACATTGTTGCATTTTTGTTTGTTATATTACTACATTGTATACAATATACATAGGCAAAGGCTCTATACATTTGTGCGTAGTGCTGTTTTGGTATCCCCTGCATTTATCGAATATGCAACTAGATATTAGATAGTCATACAGTGAGTATACAATACACATCGCTGCACCAATTAACTCAGAATTTTTTATTTAATTTTATTTATATTGTTATAACTTTATTTAGATATTAATAATTCTTATTGTTGTCATACATATATTTATAAATATATTTTTTTTTGGTATCTTATATTTAATTAATAAATATTCAAAGTTAAAGGAGGCCCGAATTTTTTTTCCCGGGGCCCGCTTTTTCTCTCTGCGCCCCTGGTCATAGCAGATCTCAGTATGTGATATATTTATGCGTGTAAAGCCGTTAAAACCACGGCCCCTAAAGATGTATAATTTTAATATTCATGGCAAATCTGACAAGCATAGTGACCAGGATTGCCACTTCTTTTATTTCAGTTTTTAGTACATTATATCCAGGCTCCTGTTTTATAGGTAAAATCTTCGGAATGAATAATATTTGGTTGATCATTTTATTTTCTTAACTTTCAAAACTTTAATAAATAATAAATTCAAAGTTTAAATACAATTTTGTTTTAAAAATGCCCAATATTTTTTAGGCATTGTGATTTGGCAACTCCGCTTTCAGCACTCTTTCATGATAGAAGCAACAACTTTGCATTTGTTTCGTTCTGTACAGACGCGAAACAAGATTATTGAATCTGCAATTTCTAACAAAAAGTAACGCAACTTAATAATAAGATGTTTTACATATATTTATGACAAATAATTTATTAATGCATATTTCTACAAAACTACATTTTTAATTTATACTTGTTTTTTAAATAATTAAAATATTGTTTAGTCGTTTTTTCCTCTATAAAATGCACCTTCCTACCCCAGGTAAAGTCAATCATGATAGAGACACGTGTTTTTTCATAGCGCAGTCACCAATACTTGAAGACTTTACCAGCCCGAGTCTCAAAAGAAAAGGTTACAATTAATCCTGAATTTTGAATTAGCTAATCTTATTCTACTAAATTCCATTCTAAAAGTTGATCCAAATCATAAGGAGATTATATTAGAGTTTATTTAATAGTTTGACTAATCCAAAATTCAAGATTAGCTAGTGCTTTTAAGAATTGGACTGTATTTTCAAAACAATCTAAATATATATATACCCCTTGTGGAGTTGCGCCACCTCTGGTGAAGCTTTCTAGATCCGATCAGTGGAGAGGATCAGACTCCGTTCCTATTTTAAATATGCTTTATTAAGTATTACCATTTATTCCTGTCTATTACATTTTCTTTCCAGTTTTTAGTTCTTGTTGTTTTTTATATGTTTATATCTTCTTCTACTTCTTTCATCCATGTAGATCTTGTTCGTCCTCTTTTTCTTTTCCCTCCTGGATTACATTCTAGTAAGGCTGGGTTTTGCTCTTTAGCTCTATGTACATGGCCTAACCATCTCACTTTCTATTGTTTTATTTTCCTCAATATATCTCCCTCATTTAGTTCTTATTCCATTTCATGATTCATTCTTATTCTATGCCATTAATACAACAACAAAATCCAAAAGTTTTTAAAATGAAAAATACAATTTAATACAATACTTTTATTATGGGGTAGGTGGCTCAGTAGTATCGAGTCGGACTGAGAATTTGAGAATCCGAGTTCGACCTCATAGCTGAACAAAATTTCACCATATTATAATTACCTCTGTGGCTCCCTATCCACTAATATCTTCAGGGGTCGTGATTTGACGGCTGATAACCGCACTTTATGCACATAAATATATCACTTACCGATATCTGCTACTGCAGAGTGCCACATCCAGTAATGGCTAAAAGGCGTGATGATATCATTACTTTTATTATTGTATTTTTAATAGAATAAAAAATAATACAAATAATCGCTACGTATTTATTTTAATATCAATACTTTTAAAAAAAATCTAACATTTTTTATCTCAAATGTACATTTTGGCACGTAAAATCCTTTTAAACTCATAGTCTTCAATTATATTTAATATAGTAGGAGAGTTTCTCGCAACATTTTAATTCATTTCTCTAATTTGCACCATTAAAATGAAGTAATCTATATCAAATAAAATGTGAAAATGAAATGAGCAATTTGGTACCATAATTATTATTTTGTTGACAAAGTTACTTTATAATACAAACTAATTTCGCTTGTAGAATATCCGTGTTTCAATTTATTTGGGACATACAATAGATATTCTCTTATATTAATATTGTTACAATGTATCTGCATTTAAAATGTCAGTTTCATTATTCGTATCAATAACATTATTTGGTTTAAATTAATATGTATAAGTATTTTGGATTCTAAGAAAATAATAAATATGCAAAAATACTACATTGTATACTTATAATTTTCTATGAAATAACGCAGTTGAAACTGTGTTGTTCCAATATAAAACAAGTATAGTTGTTTGTAATTATTTATTCATCGAATCCAGTGGCGTACCAACCAAGAACAAGGCCTGAATATCGCTTCCTTAAAATAATAATAAGAAAAACTTGCTATTGAAATTTTTAATTTCGCGCACTTAATGCAAAAATAACTATTTATTATTGTTATTGAAATCTAAACAGTCCTCACTATACCGAGCTCGTAAGAAAAGGTACATCTATATTTAGAAACTCATGTCAGTTCTCCGTAAAACCAGAATATTGTCAAAGGGTTTATGTTAATCTCACCTTTGCCATAATCAAGGCAGGATTAGCGACTTTATTGTTCCACGTAGCCTGTATTATAATCTATCCGGTAATGGAAATACAATCTGCTGTAACTATAATCCGTTTCAGTTTCAGTGCCTCAGATACCTGAAACGCAAATTCTAATATTTTATTTTGAAAGTTTAATTGTTGATATCAAAAGTATGAGCCGTTGGCACTTGGTGAAACATTATGAATAAGAATAAAGAACGTAGACACTTGATGTAGTTTCACAAAATTTTGTGAAACTACATCAAGTGTCTACGTTCTTTATTCTTATTTAATTGTTGACACGTCCATTAAAATTCGAGGCTACGGCTCTGACATTGCTCGAAGATTTGTATGTTGTATTTTTCTTTTTTGAAGAGTGGGATTTAGTGGAAACAACTTGTTTAAAATGCGGAAGACGATGTGTAAACATTGGATGGATATTTTTCATTGTTTTCGAAATGGAAAATGAATTTCATATTCTATTGTTTGTGTTGAAAAATATAATTTTATTGACTTGCCTGACATTGCTTTGTTATAGACAGCGCCAATGCATACGTTCGCTGTTTTAAAACTTGTTTAAACGATAATAAATATCAGGATTTTATTGAAAAAGATAGTAGTTGTCATTTGTTTTAAATATAAATAATATTATTTGTTTTTATCATACAAAAATATTACAATGCATGATATTTAACATTTTTGTTATTTATCAATAAACAATGCAACATTCTCAAACAAAACCATATATGCTTTTTGTATCAGATTTAATTGTATTTAAATATATAGAATTTAATTTGTGTTTAATTTCAATTAACACTAAACTATAAGTATGGTTTATTTTTTTAGTTAGATTTTGTATTATGATCAAAATAGAATAAAGTTAGTATTAATTTACCACCATTCGCAAATTATGTTACCTACTTTACCGACATTCTGATAAATTAGTCAGTCAGTAATTTTTTTTTAAGTACATAAATAAATAAAATAAATATATCATCACGCTTTTTACCCATTACTGGGTGTGGCACTCTGCCTAAACAGATCTCGGTAAGTGATATATTTTTTCGCGTGAAGTGCGGTTACCAGCCATCAAATCACGGCCTCCAAAGATGTTAGTGGAGCCACAGGCGTAGATTTAATTTGGTGAAAATTGTTTGTCGGCTGTGGGGATCGAACCAGGGTTCTCGAGATCCACAGACCAACTTGATACCACTGAGTCACCTACCCCATTAAATTAAATTAAGTAAACTGCTATTTATTAAATGTGCCATAATCGTAGTTTACATTGTCAAAAATTTACTATAAAGATAATCTTCCGTGTCTCCCCGGTTGAGAGCCACTGCACTATAGCATACAGCTGACTGCTAGCTATGACAGTGCCGGTAGTACAGTGTCCGCCAAGTCGGTATGTTGCTTACAAGCGGTCAGCAAATGACCTTGAACGTTGCACACTAAGAGTCAGGTACTCTGCGGCGGCTGTGGACGGTCTGGGCAAGCAGGTGGGTGTGTCGGATGAGAGTTGCAAGCATGGGGAGCGTAAGAATAAGAAGAATAGTGTGGTGGAGGTCTGTTAAGGGTAGTCGGATGGTTTTTGGATTGTTGAAATATTTACAACGGTTTGAATTTTACATGGGTACAAATTTAGCTATTTTTTTTGTAAAAAATAAATATATCACGCCTTTTACCCATTACTGGGTATGGCACTCTGCTTAAGCAGATCTCGGTAAGTGATATATTTCTTCGCGTGAAGTGCGATTACCAGCCGTCAAATCACGGCCCCCAAAGATGTTAGTGGTGGGGGAGCCACAGGGGTAGATTTAAATTGGTGGAAATTGTTTGTCGCCTGTGGGGATCGAACCAGGGTTCTCAAGATCCACAGGTCGCCTTGATACCACTGAGCCATCATTTTTTTTTTGTATATAGTTATTTATTTATTTGCTACGGTGCCAGAATAGGAAATTAATAGTAGTTTAATAGAATACTAATTCGATATCCGGAGCAATCGTTCCCAATTGTATTATTTATTTAATTAATACTTTTTCCAAGTAAATATTTAAATAATGTAGATCAAATTAATTAGTTGTGATACTGTCAGGATTTGAACCTGGGAACCCATAACCTCCGATCATATGCCTTTATGGGGTAGGTGACTCAGTGATATCGAGTCGGCCTGTGGATTTGAGAATCCGGGTTCGATCCCCACAGCCGACAAACAATTTTCACCAATTTCAATCTACCCCTGTTGCTCCCCCACCACTAACATCTTTGGAGGCCGTGATTTGATGGTTGGTGACCGCACTTATATCACTTACTGAGATCTGCTTCGCCACTCCCAGTAATGGGTAAAAAGCTGGATGATATATTTAAAAAATCTACCCCTGTGGCTCCTCCACCACTAATATCTTTGGAGGCCGTGATTTAACAGCTGGTAACCGCACTTCACACGAAAAAATATATCACTTACCGAGATCTGCTTAGGCAGAGTGCCACACCCAGTGATGGGTAAAAGGCGTGATGATATATTTATTTTTATTTATTTATATATTTATATAAAAATCATGATTTTTTTAAAATAAAAAAAATTGGTATTAAGAAATAGTTTTGTCACTGAAAAAGCCGCAAAATTGTCTTTTTACAACTGTCAAAAAATGTTCACTTTTTCACTAATATCAATACGAGAAGTACGTTTTTTTCATTATTTACATTACCATAACAACGCGTATTTTGGCACACGCTAGTTGTAAAATGAGTATTTCACGCACGCACCCAATTTTTATTTTTTTTCACTATATATTGGTTAACAAACAGGTAGACCAAAATTCATATTACTTTTTACTGTTTCCCATCAATTTAAATCAATAATTATTGTAGGTATTATTCGTTTTTGACAGTTGTAGAAAAAATTGTTGTTTGTATTTTGGCACATTCGAATGTCTTTTGTCACGACCTGCGGTCTCGCCTAAAAGTGACATACTCACGTGTAACTAAAAATACATTTCGCGCACTTAACACAAAAATTAATAAACAAATGTTGTTAAGCACCATTTATGCTCTTGACTCTACTTCAAAGTTGTTTTAAGTATACACTAAATCAAATGTAATGAATTAATGGTCATTTATGTGTTATTTGTTGGTACTGTGTCAAATTTGGTTAAATGCCAAAACGTTTACGTAAAGAAAAATTGTAATTATACAATAAATTAATCAACTTTTCACGTCATTGCTTTGTGTTATGTTTAACATCAAGTACGATCGATTTATTGCTGTGTCCTAAATAATTATTATTCTATCGAATCATGTTTGATTGTTTAGACATCTGACTGTCCTTAAACTGTACAATCTGCAGAAAAAAACACAATAAAAAAACTTGTTGAATGTGTTGTAATAGTAAACCATATACTGGTCTTACTATATCTAAGGTCTTTACTAAGGTGATCAACTTTTTATTTTAAAGCCATGGCTTTAGAATTTTCAGTAAGTTCCTGTTAAAATAAAAATTAATTATCATTTAAATCGTTAATAAATGTAGTGTTAAATATAAAAATTCATAAATTAAATCTTTTTGACCTAGTGACCCAAAAGTGACTAACCAGTATATTATTATTATTTTAATTTGTTTTTTTCTTTTTATAGTTAAATAAACAAAATAAAACTATGCATTTTTTTAAATAAATATCTATTAAATATTTTTTTAGTATGAATATAAAATAAATTAATTGTAAGATGGACATGGATATTTAAAGTGAATCATGCATCTACAAGTAATTGTATTTGAAATTGACACCTGAATATTAATCTTTTGAAACAAGATATTTTAATTATTATAAATGAAACATTGTACATAATTGTAAAATTAAAGGTTGAAATTATTGTAATAAATTTGAAAATATAAAATATGTTTGCAAATAATAATTCAAAATGATTTAAAAGTTTGATTTAATGTCTCAAAACCAGTGCTACCAAGTTAAACTTATTGTAACTACTTTGGATATTTTGTTGTAAAGTTGTCAACTTGAATAGTTGTAAAAATGTCATACTTAAATTTATTGTAAAGGTATTATTGCTATTGGAAAATTATTGCAATTTTTTTTTTATAATACAATAATTATAAAAATTGCAAACAAATTAAAAAATAAAGATATTTAGTTTTATACATAAGTTAAATATTATGAATTTCAATTCTAAAGTAACTAATAAATGTCAAAATAAATTACATTTCAAATGTTTATTGAATCTGTCAGTGTTGCCACCCTGAAATTTTATAATTTTTCGTTAATATTTTTATTTAAATAAAAGTAAATAAATGCGATATAGGAAAAGTAGTATGAAAAACACGTATTACATTGACCAATTTTTCAATATACTATTGTAGTGTTTAATAATAATAATTTAATTATTAAAATATTAGAAATAACTATCAAACCAATGGCACTAAATATGTTTAATCAAAGTAAACCACCCTTAATTTTGAAAAAATATTTTTATGCATTATATAATATGGGGTAGATTGGTTTGATCCCCACAACCGACAAACAATTTTCACCAAATTAAATCTACCCGTGGGGCTCCGTCTCCACTAACATTTTGAGGGCTGTGATTTGACGGCCGGTAACCGCACTTCACGCGATGCAGTATATCACTTACCGAAATCTGCTACGGCAGAGTGCCACACCCAATATGGGTAAAAGGCGTGATGATATATTTATTTATAATATGTACCCGACAAACAATTTTCTCTACTTTAAAACTACCTCTGTGGCTTCCACTTCGCTATCATCTTTGGGGGACATGATTTGACAGTTGGTAACCACACTTCACGCGAAGAAATATATTATTTACCGACATCTGCTACGGCAGAGTGTCACACCCTTTAATGAGTAAAAGGCGTGATGATATATTTATTTTATTCTCATTCAGACGCCATCCTCGCATCAATCACATTCACGTTTCTTTCATATTAATTGTTCATTGTTAAAACATAAAATTGTATTTAATAAGAAAATAATGTAAAAACACATTTTATTTTTATTTAAATATTTTTCTGAAGTATTTCTTATTATTATTATATTTTGTAGATATTTGTTAATTTTGTATAACTGTATAACAGTTTCACCATCTAGATTGCCTTGTATTATAATATTAAATACAATATTTAACTAGCGAAAACATTCCCTATAGATTCCAGTGGCGTAGCATCTCCCCTCGCCCGCCATCGCTTATCAATAACATGAACAACCCTAACAAAGACACCCCCATGGCTAAAAGTGCACATCGGTGCATTTCATATCCAATGTCCTCCATCAATCCTCGTCGAGTGCGCTCGACATTTATTCTCCAGTGGCGGCACGTCGAAAACCGGTTAATAATAGTGTTTGATAACGTAATTGTACTTCGACTGGAATAATTGGTGGCGCATCGATCGTCTGCGTCGCGGTGGAGCTCGGAACGATGCCGACGCAGACGCCGAGTCATTTACGAACGACTGCTCGTGGCTCCTATAAATTACGATTAGCACGCGCGCCACTGGAATGATATGGATGGTTGTGGTTAGGACTAAGGAGGGTTAAGGTGTATACAAGAGTTTTATAGGGGAAAAAATTGATATAGTTATAAATTATTGGGTGAATGATCAGTTCTGATGTTGCTAAATTCGGTCGATAATATTTTATCATATCACTAAATTGTGGCGGTTAAAATATTTAATGAGGATAGGTTTTGTTATTAACCACTTTAATTCTTAAATTTTGTAGAGGGTGGTGGCCGCGACACCGGAACATAGAACCTTAACATGTAAAATAAAAGAAGTAAGAAATTATAAAAATAACAGGCGCGGTAGCCGAGCGTGTTAAGGCACATCTCTTAACATACTGTGACGTCACCCGAACCAAGGTTCGTCAGTTCGAATCCGCCTGTCGCCAAAAATACAGTTACATGTATTTATCACACTCGGGCGCTATAAGCTAGTCCCTTATACGCCTTAAATAATGTAGCATTCGACTACGAAAACCGGCAGTACGGCAGTGTAAAAACTACGGGTCGGTGTGTCCGGTAGGCCCAGGCCCGATTTGGGCTGTAGTGCCATCAAAAGAAGAAAAAGAAGAAATTATAAAAATATGATTTAAGTTCAGTTAATGAAAAAAATAATTATAATAAGGAAAATATACATTAATGATATTTACAATTATTTAAAATTAAATCATAATTATACGAGTGCATACTGACTGGTAGCACAAACTCTGTTTTACGGTGTTTTAAGAGCAAGATTTTAACATGTTAAAGATAGCTAAAACACCCAAAAAAAATTTCTTAGAACACCCAAAAACAGAGCTTGTGCTACCAGCCAATGTTTTTAAAGAAATTTTAATTTACTTAAAGGAATTGAAGTTAATTTCTTTACCTTGCATTGGTACCTACTGGTTTTGAAAACGTTTACATTTGTATCCGACTCCCACTCCATTTTGTTTCGCGTTATCGTTGATCAAATTTGTTGTGATTTGTGTGTTATATATTTGATAAATAATGCCTAAAGCATTTAAAATGTTATGAAATTTATTATACATTTATGTAACAATCATTGCATTTAATTTTTTGTGTATTCTATAAACGTAGTCGTCTTTGACGTCATTATTCTTGTTACAAATTTTGATGACTACTCTCTTCTTAAAAATTGTTTGTATATATACAGTTACAACATAAAATAATAATATCAATAATGTTTAAAACAATTAATGTACTACTAAAGCTTAACACATAGTGAAGCAAGCCTAACAGATTATCATAGCGCGCTAGTGATTACAACAATGATCACAATATTGAAAAATTACAACAATGAAAGATTGTGATTTCAACAATCTAATAATTAGATATTTTAACATGTGAATTTTCATAGTTATACAAACTGAATTCAGCAACAATACTTTTAATCTGTACAGTTTGAACAATTAATATAAACAATTTTGTAAATAAAATTAAACCACTAAAGCGTATCACAAATTGCAGCACTAACATAGCGCGCTAGTGATTACAACAATGAGAGATAACAACAATCAAAAATTATTATAATGCAAGATCATAACAATTAAAACTTACAATACAAAAAGATTATGATTTCAACTAACATATCATCAATAATTTTTAAATATGAATTTTTATTTTTGTGTGATATTAATTCAGCAACATTTCCGTTATGTATAATTTCCATAGCTATATTATACTACAATGAAACCTGCAAAAATTATCTTTTTAAAATTTTAGTTACTAAATTAATTTATTTATTTTGTTTATAATTATAAATGTTTGCACTCCACATTTTTTTATTCATGTTAACTATTGGCATTTACGTCCATAATTCAGGCCGCAAAATCAAACTTTTTTATAACAGTCCGACAAAAATACATGTTGTTTTAAAGCAACATCTTATAGAGAATTTGGATATTGGTGTAGCAAGTATTACTATAAAAATGCGTTCTGTACTAGGTCAGGCATGATTAGGGGTGTTTTTTTTTGTTCAACCAGCACCAAAACTGATGAAACTCCTGAAAAAAAAACACCCCTAACCATGCCTGACCTAGAACAGAACACATTTTTATGGAGTAATTGGAAGTGGTACATCAATAACGAGAATTTGTTTCGTTGTACACTTTTAAGTATATTATTTTTTTTTTCTATGAAATTCGTAGGAGTGATAATATTAAATTGAGTTAAAATTCTTATTGAAATTTGTTATAAAAGGAAATTGAATTTGTAGATTTTTGAAGTCAGGTATAAACCTATATCCGTATCCGTCGCCCACGACGTATCAAAAGTTTTGACATTTTTAGCAGCTCTTATAAATATCAAAAGTGAAAAGTTCACAAAAAATACTTTAAACCGACAATTCTTCAATAGGTATCCGCATTCTCTACTTTTATTACCAACCACGTTGGCAACCAACGCTAATATTAGTGAGGTAATAATAATTATCGATTTAGGATACAGATATTGAATTGATATCGTGTCAATAAATAGGGTAGGTGGCTCAGTGGTATCTTATCGGTTTTGTGGATTTGAGGATCCGTGTTCGATTTCCATAACCGACAAACAATTTTTACTAAATAAATAAAATAAATAAATATATCATCACGCCTTTTACCCATTACTGGGTGTGGCACCCTGCCTAAGCAGGTCTAGGTAAGTGATATATGTTTTCGCGTGAAGCGCGGTTACCAGCCGTCAAATCACGGTCCTCAAAGATATTAGTAGAGGGGGAGCCAAAGGGGTAGATTTAAATAAAAATAAATAAATATATCTTCACGCCTTTTACCCATCACTGGGTGTGGCACTCTGCCTAAGCAGATCTCGGTAAGTGATATATTTTTTCGCGTGAAGTGCGGTTACCAGCCATCAAATCACGGCCTCCAAAGATATTAGTGGAGGAGGAGCCACAGGGGTAGATTTTTTTTAAATTGGTGAAAATTGTTTGTCGGCTGTGGGGATCGAACCAAGGTTCTCAAGATCCACAGGCCGACTCGATACCACTGAGCCACCTACCCCATACAATTTTTACTACATCTACACTAACTAACATGGGGTAGGTGGCTGAGTGGTATTCTTATCGGTTTGTGGATTTGAGGACCCGGGTTCGATGTCCATAACCGACAAACAATTTTTACTACATGTACACTAACTTACATAGGGTAGGTATCTTGAGAACCCTGGTTCGATCCCCACAGCCGACATACAATTTCACCAATTTAAATCTACCCCTGTGGCTCCCCCTCCACTAATATCTTTATTTAACGGCTGGTACCGAGATCTGCTTAGGTAGAGTGCCACACTCAGTAATGGGTAAAAGGCGTGATGATATATTTATTTATTTATATTTATACTAACATCTTTATATTTTTGCACCCCCGGGTCAAATCAAAACCGGCGCCGCTGGAATTCAGTTAAATGTGATATCAAACCCTCCAGTATATATCCTATTCTAACTCACTGCTTTTAATACAATGCTTGCCTCACTAATTATTGTTATTTTGAATATTCCGCATAATTATTATTTCTCCACATTCCCCTAACAATCATCGCATTCATCCCCCACAAATTCCTCCCTTCTTCCACCATTCACCCTTCATAGTTTTTCCTCAAGTACTACTACATCTTCAGTCTCATTCCTCCTGACACCGTCTATCTGTTGTCCCCGTGGCCTACAGTGCCGGGAGGCGTCGTCGTCGGCGTCCACGTCCGCGGCGTCGCGGCTCCAATCAATATCCCCGCGACCACCGTGTTCACCACCCTGTCCCCTCGTAGCGTGAACGTGAGGCTTAGTTAGTAAACACGCAGTCATGCCGCGTGGCAGAAGAGTGACGTCAGACTCACGTGTGGGCGAGGATGGTGTGTAAGGCAACGTGAGGGTTGGGAGGTAATTAATTGGAGGCGGTGGAAAATTTGTTTGAGTTTGTTAGGGAATTTGTGTTAGATTTGTAAGGTAATTGATGATACTGGAAAATGTTTAAATATGTTGTACATCGAAACAGAAATTAAATAAAAATAAATATATCAACACGCCTGTTACCCATTACTGGGTGTGGTACTCAAATCACGGATGATAGTGGAGAGAAAGTCTCAGGGGTAGATTTAACGGGGTGAAAATTGTTTGTCTGATACCACTGAACCATCTGCCCCAAATTTGCAAATTTTCAACATATTTTTATAGAATTTTGTTTTTTAAATGTTATTAATCGGTGATTTAAATTTTACGGTCTTCCCGTTTCCAACAATTTACACGAATCTCCTTCACAATGTAATCAAATTTTTCAGAGAAAATGTATATGTATTTTATGTAAATAAATTTATCTACGATTGCTATGAAAAGTTGATAATTACACTCTCATTTGTCATCGTAAAGTTGACATTTTCTGTGGAACAATCGAAAAATATCTTTGTTGCGTGTCTCCAATGGCAACGCGCGAAAAAGATGTAAATACTCGCTATTTCAATGGCAACGCGCGAAGAAGATATTAAATGCGCGCTTATTTCAATAGTTACCAGGGTTACAAATAAAACTGAAACTTGTCATATTGACAGTTGACAGAACGAATTTATTTTCAGTACGTATACTTTTTTAATAATTTTAAGGTGTAATCGTAGAATATGTGTGTATCACGAGCGTAAAGTGTCTTTGTCCCTCTTACACTATTGCAGCTCTAGCCTTCGGCTCGCACTGCAATTACCGTGCTCGAGTAACAAAGAATCACTTTACACTTTTTATACACAAATAACTATTATCACACTTGTCCTTTAGAAAAACTTGGACGCATGTGAAAAAACATGTCATATAAAACTATTTTTTTAATATACTATTGTGAAATATTTTCTATTTATCAATAAACATTGATGTGATATTGTACATTATTTATCACAGAATAATATATTCAAAATTTAGTGCATACAGCTTAAAATAATGACCACTATTAAATCGCTATCAATTATTAATATAGAGCGAAATACCTTAAATAAATTATGCAACAAACTTAATTTTGTGTCATTTTATGTCCAACATTTTTCTCTAAACTAATACGAGAAAGGTTGAAAGCGAAGAATATACATATCTGCTGTCAGAAATAAAATTATTTAATTATAAATTAAAGTATGTATTGTGCTAATATTCACTTATACGCCTTAAATAAAATCTGACTAAAGAAACTGGCAGTACGGCAGTGTAAAAAAAACTGCGGCTCGGTGTGCCCGGCCTCTATGTTCCGAAACGGAATGATGGGACTCATTATTGTGCTAATATTAATCAGAGAAATCCTTGGTAAAATATACCAACCAATAAAAAGAAATATAGGATTTTGTGTTGTTTTTATTTTGCGCTATAATTTTGAAGTGGGTTCTTGTTTGCAGTTGTAATTTATCTTTGTAGTATAGGTACTCGTATAAAAATTCAGAATATATAGCGCTGATAACCACAAATCGTATTTTAAAATTTTTACATGCAATGTAAAACCGAATGTAAACTTGAAAACGGAAATAAATTCTTATCGATTTTCAGCAGATGTAATTTATCGTGCTACCTCACCCATATTCCATGTTCCTATTCAAGGGGGATATTAAACCAGGTTTGTTATATCTTATTTCCATGGTATATACGACTACTACTAGCACATATTTTCAGCACCGGGCCAAATATTATTTACTCAATTTTTCAGCACGATACACATTTTCGGCATTTCTTTACATATCAGGTAAGTTCAAAATTATAATCTCTTGATCTTTTCTATGTATACAGGCTGGTTCATCAGTCTATTTATTTTTATTCGATTATTTTAAATATTACTACAAATTTTTAAACAAAGTTTATTGTTTTTTGCAGTACAACTTTTTTTACTGGCTGTTTCATTTTCGCGGCATGATATGTAACTTTATAATTCAAATGGAATATCCTTTACAGGGTGGTAATAGCGACACCGGAACATATTTTTATAATTTCCTGCCTCCCTTATTATTTTAAAGAAAAAAGCTTCAAATAAATGTTGTAGAGCATAGAATTCTACATAAAGAGAATTAATTTTGTATGCTTTATAAAGGCAGAAATGTTGAAAATTAGCTTAAAAATAGAGATAAATAACTACTGGTAATAAATTTATGAAACAAAGAATATTTTTCTGCTGACAGATAAAACGTGAATAATTTGTTTAATTTTGTTTTATTTCCAGGGCTATCATCCCTATTTTGAAGCTAATTTTTAACATTTCAAATATACTTTCTGCTGTTATAAAGCACGCAAAATGTTCAACGTATATAAAAAATCTGATGTGGACACCACATCCTTGTACGCGTATTAAACTATAGATTTTTTTCTTATTTTTTGTTCTAATCCATAGCAAACTTAATTTAAAAAAAAAAACAATGAATATATGATTTTTAAATTTACATATCTCGCTTTACAAAAGGCTAATTAAATGATTCTTAATGTGCTAGACGCAGAATTTAATTCTCTAAAACTTTTATTTGCAACATTTATTTCTAAAATCAGAATAATTCAATTTTTTTCAAGAAAAACTGTTAGCAGCTTCATGTAATGTATCACTTCCGGTTAGTCCCTTTTAACCAAAATCTATTATGTTATTTCCATTAATATAGTAGTCTTATATACCAAATTTGAAAAGTTTTGAATTATAAATATATTATAGGCTCGATTATAGGCTTCAAGTAAAGTACCACTTCCGGAAGTTATATAATGACCAAAAAGGGAGGTGCACAACTAGATGTTATAACAGTCCTAAATACCAAATTTTAACTTTCTACGGCTTATCGTTTTTTAATTATGCGAGATACATACGTACGTACAGACGGCACGACGAAATTAGTCAAAATGGATTCAGGGATGGCCAAAATGCGTATTTCCGCTGAAATCTGAGAACCGAAAATTTTCGCGATTACAATACTTCATTTACTTCGTACAAGGAAGTAAAAAGAATTAATGCAAAAAGTAAAATATACAGAACAAGATTAAAATGTAATTAATATCGAAATTCGCCAGTCAATAAGTTTCGCAATTAATTGATTGTTAAGTGAAAAATATCAAGGTGTTGAAATTTGTCATTATAAGGTTGCATCACTGTATTGATGGGGAAATTTTTCCAGAGGTTAGTTGTTAGCTTGTTAATTGAAGGAAAGAATCAACAATAATATTAATTTGATACTATTGATGTGTTGTAACTAATGAAACTTGACAACAAATAATTTGGGAGCGTGCGCGAGATACGAAACAGTGCGCAAAATACTAATTTTGCGTACTAGGGTGCAAAATAATGCGTAAAATTTGCGTTGTCATGGTAATGTAAATTATGAAAAAATAACGTACTTCACGTATTGATATTAGTAGAAAAAATAAACATTTTTTGACAGTTGTAGAAAAAAATATTGTTAAAATTTGTGCCAAAACATACAGGACATACGTTAGATAATTGTTACAGTCTAATCAAATGTGTAACTCTAAAACTAGCAGACAAAATATTCAGTTTAAATTCAGAAGTAACTCCGGCGTTACATTTCCATTCAGAGAGCGTTATGAGTAAGGATCGCCGCTCGCACCGACTCGTGGCGCAGCAATACTGCAGATACAACGTTAGCATTTTTATTACTCGCGTTGCAGAAATTCAAATTGAGACCATTTACCAGTTAAAAATTGTTAGCGGAAATTACAGAACTCGACTGCATAAAATGGCGATAGATTTTAACGACAGGTGAACTAGAACGAAACAGCGACGATAAACTTAACAAGAAAATATGATCATGTTTATTTCATTATTATTTCTCTGTTTAAGAAAGGTTTATAATTGTTTATTGTTTCTTTATATTTTATGCTTCAATAATAGTATATTAAAGATAAAGTTTTCTAAAGGACAAGTGCAATAAAAAAATAAATACAATTTTTTTCTACTTTGCATATTGTATATATTAAAATAAAAATAATCCGCGATATTTTAAACCGAGTCAAAGTAGGAACATTTGTGAAATGTGGTTGGTAATCGTTATTGACATTTATGCAATTGTTCAGATTTTGAGGTTATATTGAAATTTTAATGTTCTCAGCTTGATATGTTCAGTATATCAGTCGCAATTAAATTAATTTTAAATTATTAATGCTTATTATTTTATATTTGAAACTTGGTAATTTTTAATATTTTAACATAAAAGTTTTAATATCATTTTAGCTATACAAACAGCTCCATCTACGGTGTCGTCCTGTTTCCTAGACAACACATGTCGTCATCTTAACTCTATATTCAATTTCCTGCTGAAAATATTTAAATATACAGTTTAATTCTTTAACAGGCAGATTCATTTTTTATTTCGTTTTTAACCCTCTTTCCAAATCACAAATAAGTTTATTTTAATCTGGGTTAAAAAGAGAGTTAATTAGCATCAAATTTCATTCGTTTCGTGAATCTATTAAATTTGAAAACAGAGTTATAAATAATATTAAAAGTGGTATTAGCGCTAATCCGATTGATTAATCTACCTGTATAATTTTAATTTGAAGCATTTTTCACTAAAATATTTTAAAACAAAAAATATCTGTTTCAGTTTTCGGTTAAAGTTTCATAAAAAGGTATATTTCGGTGCGGTTTACGGTAACGGTTTCGATCCATGGATACCACTTTTATAAAATATAAACTAAACACTTGGCTAAGTCTCACAAAATTCAGCCTCCAAGTCACCTTAGGAAGTCCTTGTCAGAGGCTGGCCAGCACAGTTAGTTTCGCTGTTATTAGAGCTCATCAGTATGGTATAACTCACTTCTTCACCTAGAACAAAGTTCACGTGAAGAAGCTAGTGACGAAGGACTGTGCCAGCAGAATAGTTAGTAGTTTATATTTTATTAAACCTAGTTTCACCAAGTGAACGGATGACAATTAATTTTGTCTTTGTTGATACAACTTTTGTTTATTTTTTTACTTTTAAAATTGTAAGTGTGGTAAAGTTGTACATGCAAATTTATTTGCCATTTAAATGTATGTATAATAGTTTTTTGTAGACACGCTGTATAAGATCATACTGTTCAAGCATCTTTTGTTTCAGTTCGCATTCACAAATTTCTTCTTACATATTTAACACTCACGTCTTTCATGGTACTTTGAATTTATTGCATATAAAATACTATTGCACACATCGTAAAATTTTGTTTATTGTCCCATTTTAATATAAATGCTTTCAACTGCAATGTATGTCAATTGCCAATTTCATTGACGTGCGCTATATTATTTCCATGAGGGCCACAACAAAAATTGTTTAGTATTCAAACAAATATTTTTTCTATATCGTGTTTACAGGGTAAATTTTGTGCAACTATTTTTGTTAAAAACAGTGCTACCAAGTTCAACTTTATACAACTAGTTTTAGGGATTTTTTTCTCTGAAGCTATTTAATTGTACTCGTTGTATCATTGCTCAGCTCATATAAAATTATTGCAATATTTTTAAATAATTTCCATAATACTTCTTTTTAATCAATTCGATTTTCCTTCTTTCCACCCCCGAGGGGGTGGAGGAATGAGGTTAAAATTTGCAAATCAATTACAGTTTTTAATGGAAAATACATACATACATACATACATAACATCATGCTATATTCCATTAAATGGGGTAGCACGAACCCGTCAACATTCTCATCCTGACACACGATACTCGTTTCGACCACATTAACACTTCCTCCATACGAACTCTTTTTTTCCTCACAACCAAAATCCATCATCACGCAACAAACATCCATCCATTCACTCCTGCACATCTGCTTCGTAAATCTTCACTTACGCCCACTTCTCTAACAACGAATCTATAAGAAATGAAGGCAACATCAACTGCGCTTGTTTTTAAAGGTGAACTCCATACAATTGCAGGTAAACACTCGAAAAATCTAACCAATGAATCTAAAATCAAGATTCATCATATTTATTTATTATGTTAGAATTTTTGAAAAATCATGAGTATTTGTAGCTCAAGTGGTAGAGCAGTCACCTAGCGAGTGAAAGGTTCTGGGTTCAAATCCCGGCGAATGCTCATGATTTTTCAAAAATTCTAACATATTTACTGGACAGACAGAGATGTCGAAAATATAATTCTTAAACTATTTATTTATTATATTTATCATATTTATTTATTTACTAAAATAAAAATAATAATAAAATGCAATACTGCAATAAAAAATAGGGGGTTTTCATTTAAGTTTTTGAAACTCACCTTCACCCCGCCTACCAGGGGGGTGGAAGGTATGTTTGCATATTATGCCTGAATAGAAATAAAAAAACACGTGTTTTGTAACTTTGTCATCAAATGCTTCGTTCTCGAGATATTTAAGCGTTTCCAGACTTTTTGGACACCCTGTACCTATCGGTATGTATGCCTCTCTTTTCTGTAATTAGTATTAGCTTTCAAGAAATCTGATATAATGACTAAAATAATGCTTATCATCATTAGCACAAAACTTACTGAACATTCAATACCAACTAAAGATAAAACTAACAAACTAACTTACAAAACAAAATAAAATATTCCAGTTTGATTACGCTTCATCAAGTTCCAATATCCTATCAAAACTGCGAATAGAATTAGTTCTGATATCAGAAAATGTTCAACGTTCTCACGTTCCGATTTAATCACTATTATCCGATCTTCGGTTCAATAGGAAACGATAAACGATTAAGTCCAACTTGAATAGATAATAAAGAAACAAACGTTCAAACATTTTCCTGTCGATGTTATCAACTTTACTATTTTATGCAATTCTGATGCTTTTGTGCTTTTGATTTTATTTTCTCTTACTTTCAAAACTATTGTTTTAAAGAATATAATGCATTTGTACACAGTTTATTAAATGTTCGTTGATGTAGTTGTTAAAAAGGAGCAACATAAACTATACAAATTTATGTGTATGTAGTTGCAGAATAGTGGAATGAAGTTTGTATATTAATTAGATAAAATTTCTTACCTTATCGCGGTGAAGTCGATTGATGGACCAGGAAGACGATTGTTGTTTTGTAGAATCTGTAACATATAAATTAAATATTTTAATTTGTAACATTTTAATATTTCAACAACGTGACGAACAGATTCTTTGGCTATTATCAAACTTATTGATTTTGAATTACTGACAATACATTTTATTAATTGAATATCTATTAAATATAAAGAATCGAGTCATGGTGACTAACTAGTACTACTTGTTACTGTTAAAAGTTTCTATAAATTTTCTCGATCATAAATTTGGATAAACTCGGTATAATTTGTACAACTATTAAAAAAAACAATTGACGATCGGTTAAATATATTTTTTTATGTTTTTACTAGACTTTCTGTGAAACAATTGACACTAGAATTTTGTCTGAAAGTTTTAATTTGATATCAAACTCAATTTATATTTTAAATAATTTTTGAAAAACAATTGACCAATTCTTAAATGTATTTTTTGACACTCATAAACTAAATAAATAAATATATCATCACGCCTTTTATCCATTACTGGGTGTGGTACTCTGCCATAACAGATCTCGGTAAGTGATATATTTCTTTGCGTGAACTGCGGTTACCAGCCGTCAAATCACGGCTCCCAAGGATATTAGTAGAAAGGGAGCCACAGGGGTAGATTTAAATTTGTGAAAATTGTTTGTCGGCTGTGGGAATCGAACCAGGGTTCTCAAGATCCACAGGACGACTTGATACCATTGAGCCACCTATCCCATTATACTCAATTACAAATAAATATATCATCACGCCTTTTACCCATTACTGGGTGTGGCAGATCTCGCTGGCAAGCAAATTTCACTACTTTAAATATACTCCTGTTGCTCCCCCTCCACCAACATATTTAGAGGCCGTAATTTGACGGCTGGTAACCGAACTTCACGTGAAGAAATATATCACTTACTGAGATCTGCTACGGCGGAGTGCCACATCCAGTAATGGATAAAAGGCATGATGATATATTTATTTATTTAATTATTTATTTTGCAAACAGCCTTGCAAGTTATTTCTGATAAAGCATAAAAGTAAGAATTCCAAAAGAAAAACAATTTAACTTTCTCCATATTCATCGGTGCGTAAAAGATGTAAGTGATAACAAATAGCAACAATTCGAAATGAAATTACTGTGACATCAGCTCTCATCACTTATTCGTACAAGAAACATTGCCAAGGGGCGCGAGACAGTCGCACCCCAGTCCTTAAAGTGCGAAGTCTGTTTAGCAATCAATTATAAGCAGTAAGGGCTGCGCTCTACGCATCCCTTCAACGCGGAACGTTGTTCTTGCAAGGGATGGAAGATAGCAACGTTCTACGGCTCAGAAT
This sequence comes from Pterostichus niger, assembly GCA_947425015.1. Classification (NCBI taxonomy): domain Eukaryota; kingdom Metazoa; phylum Arthropoda; class Insecta; order Coleoptera; family Carabidae; genus Pterostichus; species Pterostichus niger. The sequence continues at coordinate 31,743,491 of OX380343.1, forward strand.
TTCCAGGCAGTTTGGACGTCGCCAACAAGAATTATGTGTTTGGTAGTTGAAAGAAGTGATTTGTAATCTATTTAAACTTTTAAATGCTGCAAAGTTAACCTGTCACCTTATGCATATATTAATATTTAATTTATTATAGTTCCTCCATGCTAATACAATAGTAAATTATTCCAAATTTCAAAACAGGAAACCTGCAACTTACACTGCAATTTAAAACACTCGAATGCATATATACAGGGTGATTCTGCGAAGACGAACCCCCCCTTAACTATTTTATTATAAGAAATAGAAAATTTTTCTTCATATGGAAGTTTTAGTATATTAAATATACTATTTTATGACACATATAGAAATTTATTATAAAGTCAGGTTTACATGATACGACTATCAACTTTTATTTTTCAAATGGGAACCTAGAATTATTTTATTAAAATAAAAACCACCATTTTTTTCTCTTTTCAACGATGTATTACTTGTCATGAATGTATATGAAAAAAATCGAGATAAATAAGATAATTGAGACATATCAGAAATGATTTTTATTCGACTATTCTAGGAAGCTATGCGAAATTAAACAAAATGTAACAAGGTAAAATGAATGACAAAACACGTGAAACAAGTAACAAATAAATATTTGCATTGTTGTTATTAATTTTACCTCGTTACATTTTGTTTAATTTCGCATAGCCACCTAGAATAATTGAATAAAAATAATTTCTGATTTCTCAATTACCTTATTATCTCGAATTTTTTCATATACATTTATGACAAGTAATACATCGTTGAAAAAAGAAAAAATGGCGGTTTTTATTTTAATAAAATAATTTTAGGTTCCCATTTGAAAAATAAAAGTTGATAGTCGTATGATGTAAACCTGACTTTATAAAAAATATCTATATATGTCATAAAATAGTATATTTAATATACTAAAACTTCCATATGAAGATAATTTTTCTATTTCTTATAATAAAAAAGTTAAGGGGGAGTTCGTCTTCGCAGAATCACCTGTATATATATTTCATGTTTTCGTTATTATTATCATTGATTTATTTTGTGATTGACAACAATCTATGAAAAATACACCCTAACCTGAAATGAAATATATCTATCAAAAAAGATAACCTCGGATTTATTCTAGCTCGTTAATACAATAATAAATTATTCCAAATTACAGAACAGGAGACCTACAAACTATATTGCAATTTAAAACACTCGAGTGCTATTCACATGTTTGGTTATTATGAATCTGCTAACATCCAGTTATAATGTCATCATGGTACAACTAACCATTAATAATATGAAAACTATTAGTATATATTTCATGTTTTCGTTATTATTATCATTGATTTATTTTGTGATTGAAAACAATCTATGAAAAATACAACCTAACCTGAAATGAAATGTATCTATCAAAAGATAACTTCGGATTTATTCTGACTCGAACAGATACTCGTACATCATTTTAAGGCTAGCAGTTAGATAAATTAGTAAAATAAATGATTTCATGATTACTTACATTAATTGATGAAATAGTTCATAGATATTTATACACTTCACATGTCACTACATCAATACTATGCCATGACAGATTGACACTTATAAATACTTGGTGCATGCGCACTGGCCCTGATGGGACCTGACATATATTAGTACGAATTTTAAACTATATTCTAATGCAAAGATTGTTGATATATTAAACTAATGTTAAAACAGATTATAAAATTAATAATGTATCAAAGAAATCAAAGCCACTAATCGCATATTGACTAAATCAAAAGGTATACGCTAAATTAGAATGTCTTCTTATAATTTGATACTAATAACGGTAAATGTACATTTGCTATTTGGTTCAGAACTTGGACTATTGAAAGATATCACTTATTTAGATTTTTATTCGACTTATTCTATGCAAATTACATATGAGTAGTTTGTACTTTTTTAAATTCACTTAGTCATTGGCTTTGAAATTATCTGAGCTGATTTAAGTAAACCTAGTAGCCAATGGCCTACGATTATAACTGTTTTTATTTTGCAAAAAATTAAATTGATTACGCAGTGTACCTATAAATGAATTTATTTTTTACATTGTGACAATTACATTTTCCTCACTCAATTTAGTTGTGATAATAACCGTTTTCCTCACTAGTGATGAAAGTAAATAACGTGCCTCACTAGTGAGGAAAACGGTTACTATCACAACTAAATTGAGTGAAGGAAATGTTATTTGACATGGTGACCAAGGAAACGTGATGTGCATTTGCACAACATCTTTGATTTATATAAAATAATTATTAAATTCCTTGTATCACAAAAGTAAAATTTGTACGTTTAATGTTGAAAAAATAATATGTAACACACGTGGAAAAGAGCCATTGCAAAACTCTTTCCTCACTAGTATTACAATATACTATTTTCTAACTACAACTATCAAATATATTTAAAAAATATGTTTGTGTATGAAGTATGGGAAATGAGTTTTTTTTGTTGCAATTAAGAATGTCACTTTTAGTTGAGACGGCTAGATCGAAACAAACGAAGCATTCGAACGCGTTAAAAAAACAATCATTTCGCTTGCGAAACAATTTTTTTTACAAGTGTCAAAAATTAAAAATATAATAATTATTGGTTTATTGAAGTAACACATTCAAAAATAACATGAATTTGGTACTATTGATGTGTTGTAACTAAAGGAACGAGAAAAAAATATACAAACCATTGCAGAGGGCCCGCGAAACTTAAAAGTTATGTCACGTTTTAACTGTAACTGTACTTACAAGTATATTTTATCTATTTTATTTGATGTCTTATTTAAATTTTCCTTTGAATCCGATTTAGTAACAGATAATTGTATTTTAACAATTTGCTAGCGAAATATATGTAGTTTTTTTTTGTATTATGGTTATATAATAAAAATTAACTAATAATTTTCGAATTTAGGAATTTAAAATATTGCAGAAATCGTTTTTTACCATTATTAGTGTGAAAAATTATTTATTCCCCTTAAAAATAGAGATTTTTTAAAACGTAAACACTTTTAAACATCATTAAATTTATATATCTGAGGTCTTTATTACATCAGTCCTTATTATATATCAATATAATATTCGTAATTTCAGTAGAAACAGGAGGGCTACTTCATTAATACGAGTAATATTCAAGTATACTTTCTGTCAGGTCCGTAAAAAAGATATTTATTCACTTTAAATCTGTATGAATTTCACCGATCAGAGATATTACAAAATAAATTAAACAACTTCTGTAAATACCTAATTGCAACCTCCCTAAATACAATTACCCCCTAATTAAAAAACCAATCCCTAATTATTACCACCCAGTTAATAAAAATCCCCAGATATAAATCTACATTACGATGTCACGCAGCGTGTCGGATGATAGGGAACAGTTTCATTACACTGGTGACCGGGGGCGACGACGGCAACGGGGCGACAGGATGCTAACAAGATGTCGACGCGGCCGGGGATTAATTACGGTGCAATGTTGGCGCCCTGCGTCCTGCGAGGCGACAAGGAGATGGAGATTGCATGAAGGCGTGATCCGAAGATTATTTGGTGCATGATGAGATCATGAAGATTCAGACACTATTGTTGAGAATTGTTTTAGATGGACAGCTAGATTGTTCATTTATAACTTTGTCAGTGTGCATTCAAATATATTTATAGCATATATAAATTTTTTAAAAACAGACAGATTTTTATTCTCAAAATTAGATAAAATTTGTATTTTAACATCTTTGATGATGAATTTGATATTGGTATGTAAAGTACGGTCACTAGCTGTGAAGTTACGGCCCCGGAAGATGTTAGTGGTAGGGGAGCCACAGGAGTAGTTTTAATGTTGTGATCATTGTGGGAATTGAACCCGGGCTTTCAAATCCACAGGCCAACTCGATACCATTGATTCTTTAATAAATGTGATGAGTGAATGTTTTCAAGAACATTTTAAATGATAGAATTTTACCGTAGAACACTGATTTGACTGTTAACTGTGTCATGAAAAGTTTGTTATATTTAAAGTTATTTGTTTAGTTTTTGTTAATCTTCGTTTATTTGAAAATTTATTTATTTTTAATAAATAAAATGTTATAAAACAATTATGTGTTATGTTTTATATTTTTTGTTTGTTCTTGTGATGTTCTGACGTTTTAAAATGCTATTATGAGAATTTTTTTTTAAATTTTATTTTATTTCCTCGTGAACAAAATATTTAATTAAAAATGTAAATTTTTAATGTAGATCGAAATTTGCAATTTACAATTTTTTTTTGTATTTACAATTTCATCCTAAATTAAATTGAACTAAAAACCCCAAAATATCAGAATTTCGACATTGTATTTCCTAAATAACATAAAAAAGTAGATATCTGATATTTTTGTGAGTACTAGCCGTCAAATCGCAGCCCCCAATGCCAATATACGAGACAGAACCACAGAGGCAATTTTATCGAACTCATACATTTAATTTTTCGTCATCCAGTTTCAACTTACTTTCCCCAATCCACTAAGGTAAACTTCCCCTCCCTCCCTTACTCTGTTATATCCCCTGTGGTCGTGTGTTACAATAGCCGCCCCGGAATCCGCGTCGCCCTCGCTACACAACTTAAACAATTAATAACATCAGAATTGCACAACGCTACAAACTGGCGCTCTGTGTTCCACATTCTATTCTACACATACTTGCACCATTCAAGTGGGAGTGAGTGAGATGGCGTGAGTAGGCCAGAGTTATCTTACGGCGGAGTTTTTGTGGTGGAAGATGTTATGATGTAAGAGGAGGATAGCTAATCAGGGCTGGATTTCGTATTTTGTTTTGTTTGTTGTTGAGGTAAACAAGTGATTGATAAGTTGATAATAAATAAGGAAGTGGAAATTATCTTAGAACATATGTATTTTCACTTGTGGTTGGTTGTGGTTAGTTCCCAATTTTTTTTTTAGATGTACAAACAACAAAATAATAAAAATAAACTTTTTTAGTAACGATACAGGCTGTAAAGCAGTGGTTTCTAAACTGTGGAGCGCGCCCCCTTAAGGGGGCGCAAGATTGTTTCGAGGGGGGCGCGCTATATAAAAATATAATTGAGGCTTATGAACACATTCTCCATTTACATCATAGCACACACGTGTTTCTAACTCGAGCTCGCAGTAAAATATCCCTAGTTTAACAAACAAAGCCTTAGAAATTTTATTACGTTTCGTAACAGCTTATTTGTGTGAAACAGGCTTTTCCGCTGTAGCTGTTTTAAAGACAAAATATCGAACTCGATTATTCGTCGAAAAAGTATTGCGAGTGGCGATATCTTCAATGACTCCCCGGTTCGAGAATCTGAAAAACAAGCGTCCATTCAGCACACTCAAAAATTATGATTATATTGTATTAAATATGCCTAATTTAAATTAAATATTATTTCCAATCTTATTACAATTTTATGTTTATAAATGTTGTTACATTATTTTGTTCTATTATTATGTTGTCATAAACATAATTTTAGGTTAAAAAAAAAACAAATTTCAAATATGTAATATGACACGGCTAAACTTATGTATATACTTGTATACTTGTATGCCAAATTCAATAAATAAATAAAAGATTTATTATAACAATATTTGTTTATAGTACTTATTCTGTTGTATTCTATAAAATAAATTATTTACGATTTTTGAAGTTAGACTGTTATAAAAAATGAGGGGGGCGCGACAATTTTTTACGGAAAAAAGGGGCCGCTGAGAGAAAAAGTTTGCAAACCACTGCTGTAAAGTAAGTAAGAAATATTGATATTATTTTCCGAAATAATCATATAATCTAAATAATTAAAAAAATGTTTCAAGGGTTTATGTTTGCGACTATTTTGACATCAGATATTTTTATCGATAGTAATTTTTTACAGTATGACATACTATAATTAGAGTAATTTTTACTATATATATATCAAATAAAAAAAATATTATATTTTATTTAAAAAAAAAAGAATCCAGGTTTGATTTCCACAATCGAAAAACAATTTTCACCACATTAAAATTACCTCTATGACATCCTATCCACTAACATGTTTGGGGGTCGTGATTTGACGGAAAGTAGCCAGACTTCACGCGCATAAATATATCATTTAGCGAGATCTGCTGTAGAAGAGTGCCACATCCAGTAATGGATAAAAAAATTATTTTGTAGGTAGTTGGAATTCTGTGGTAAATCTATAAATAATGAACAAAATCACATCAATATTTGATGATAAATAGAAAATATATCATAATGTCATAAGTTTAGTTGTTCATTATTTACAAATTTAGATATAATTTCACTAGCAACCCTTTTATCGGACAGTTGAATTTTCACCATTTTAAAATTATCCCAGTAGCTGCCCCTCTACTTCGGAAAGCGTGATTTGACGGCTGGTGACCGCACTTCATGCGCATAAATATATCATTTACCAAGTTCTAGTACGGCAGAAATATCGTTTGATTAAACAAAATCTGTCAGATTTTCAAAGTCTACCTTGATTGAACATTTTAGTTATTGCGTTATACTATTGCAATTAATTTTATTAAATATACATATATTGTGATTTAAATCCCCATAAAACATTGTACAATGCTCAACCGTTACCTGTAATCTAGAAGCTCACACCTTCTTATTTTTCTATGCTCGTCTGTTAATTTCTGTATAACGGTCTTGCAATGTAAATAACTATTACGTCATGAAATAATATCCTACAAAGATGCTAGTGAAAAAGGATTTCTTAGATATGAAAATTTTTATTTTAATATATTGTAATACTAGCAGGGTTCGTAAATATCATGATATTTATAATAAATATCAAAATATCTGATATATAGGATATATATCAGATAAATATCACTTTTTGGATATTTATTTTTTAATTTTAATTTTTGTACACATTTATTATCACAATAGGTAATGAAAAAAAGTAAATATACATTGAATGGATACACAAATATTATATAGTACTAAGAATAGTAAGAATATTTAAATAATCCTATATCCTAAATAGGGGCAAATCATCATCTTCTGATGAACTTCCTGAACATAGCGTTGCAGATAGACTCACTTGGCCAAATCCAATCTAAATTAGTTTTTTTTTGTAGTTTCTTTTTGGTTTAAATATTTAAACATAAAAACTAATTTACCGGCTTTGGCGTTACCGAGACGATTACGTAATTGAGATTGGACAATGCCAAAAGTGGAGAAATATCGTTCCAGCCCTGCACTGTTCACATAGTTCAATAAATGTACTTTTATTTGGCCACTCTGACTCATTGATAGTTACACTTTTCCACCATATTAATGGATTTGTATTTCTAAAATGAGTACCAAATAAAAATTTTGGAAATGGTTCAGACTTTGCCGTTAATGACATCACAAATGGCACACAATTTGGATTTATGTCGTTGATGTGAAGTTAGTCAAAAGCTAGTAAAGTAAGAATTATCTTTAGAATATAATTTTAACAGAATTAATGAAAGTAATAATACTGTAATTATTATAGACTATTTGATATTTTTATATAATGGATATATATCTTCGAACCCTGTTTATAAGTTAACTGAAGCACGAGAAAATTAATGCCGTTGAGCGCGTTTTCATATCACATTTAGTTTTTGAGATATAGCATAGGAAAAGTAGAAAAACTAAAAAATTCGAAAAATTTCACTTTTCCGGAGGCTATATCTCAAAAACTAAACAAGATATGGAAATGCGCTCAACGGCGTTGAATTCCCCGTGTCCGAATTGACTTATAAGCAAATTTTCATACAATTTTAAGCAATTTAATATTTTTAATTATTTCCTAAGGGGTACCCCTTTGGTTTTTTCAGATTTTAATTCAATTTTCCCAAAAATCCTTAATCGTAGGATTATTAAAACGAAAATTTACATACATATGTATTTTGACCCACTGAATCCAGTGGTGCAATCTTCAAATGCATATGACTTCTGGTTTTCGAGAAAATGTTAAAAAACCGGTTTTTGCGATTTTTTTGGCGGAAAATTGAAAAAAAATAAAAATCGCTGAAACTATGTTTATAAGTTAACTGAAGCACGAGAAAATTAATGCCGTTGAGCGCGTTTTCATATCACATTTAGTTTTTGAGATATAGCCTCGGAAAAGTAGAAAAATTTAAAAATACGAAAAATTTCACTTTTCCGGAGGCTATATCTCAAAAACTATTTGATATTTTTATATAATGGATATATATCATTGCAAAAATATGACGATATATATCAAAATAAATATCATGATATATATCGATCGATATATATCTTCGAACCCTGAATACTAGTAAGAAAAGGGTTTAATTGCAAAACGAGTATCAATTTTGTAATAGTCCTTTTCCACGTATGTTACATACTATTTTTTTCAACATTAAACGTAAAAATTTTATTTTTACGTCCTCGCCACAAGAAATATAATTATTTTATAAGGAGTTGTATTTGCAAATACAGAAGACGTTTCCTTGGTCACCATGTCAAATGACATTTCCCTCACTCAATTTAATTGTGATAGTAACCGTTTCCCTCACTAGTGAGGCAAGTTATTTATTTTCATCACTAGTCAGGGAAACAGTTGCTATTACAACTAAATTGTGTGAGGGAAATATAATTTTCACAAGTAATGTTGAAATAGTTATTTACGTAACCAGTTATAAAAAGGTTGATATCGCTTGGCAAACATAATATTTGCCAAAACGAGTGAAGCGAGTTTTGCAAATTATGTGAGTCAAACTATATCACGTTTTCATAACATATTACGTACAAAATTTTATCTAATTCCGCTAAAAAATTTACAAAATACATAAAATTCTAGGTTTATGACAGCTCAGTATATATCAATTTACCAAAGCGTTGCTGTGAAAATAAATAAATAAAATGATTAAATTTAAAGCTTATGTCATCATTGAAAATTCTGAATCCGAGATAGGCCTTCCTTCTGATATCGAAGAATCTGCTAATTTGGCCGTGAACTGTTTAATACCTGAAAAATTATTAAATGTATATAAATCCTAAAAAATTTAATAAATAGTTTTTTCCGTTATTTGCAAACATTTTTGAGAAAGTTCAAACTGTCAACATTCATTACGTAACTATTTATGTAAAGAATTCTTTACATAACTCGTGAATGACAGTTATGAAAAAATTGACATTTAATAACGTCAAAAATTGATGTAAAACAGAACTTTTCATAACGGAATTAGGTAAAAAATATTACCACGTTTTTCATACAATGTTGGGTGTATTTACAACGAAGGTAATATATAGGTGGTTGCTAGGTTACCTCTACACAAACAAATGTATCAAATGTACAGAAATGAACATGAAGTATGTATATGTACAAATGATATTTTCTCAACCACTAAAAAATGAAATAAATAAGAAAAACTTGTAGGTATCAAAAATGTTGACTAAAATATAAGGAAATCTTTGTTTCTACCGGGAATATTTTATCTCATTTTAATATGCATCTCTCTTGTACCTTGTACGTGACGTCAATTCTGTAAACGTCTATCGCAGATCTTACGGTGGTATGACCATAATTTCAAGCTTTGTTTTTCTGAACTGAAATTGTGATTAATTTCCTGTTGCACAACATAACAAGAAAAAAAATAAAAATTTTGTACTGCAAAATATTATTTTAATTCTAGCAATTACAGCAATCACCTTTAAAATTGTGTAAAATAATCGCTCTCATATCAAATCAAAATTATAAAACGATTTATTAAAATACATTTAGCAATTTAATCGAATAATTGCATCCTGGCGCTAACGAAGAACACATGTAAATAATAAACAAGAATTCATTAAAATTTCGTACAAAATAGTCGTAAAACTCGGCAAGAAACCGAATCACGTTTAATAATTCATGTGGTCTAATTCGACGAATGCACGCAAGTAGTTGATGACATTAAAATTAATTCCGAGGCTTTGAAAGCGAGCCAGGCCGGTCCTGGCGGACCAATGTGGGGCTCCGCGCTCACCGGAACGAAGTCCCAAAGTTCGGCAGTAAAACTGGCTCGAAATACTAATAAACCAGCGACAGCGAACGTGGAGCCTCACAGTAAATACAAGCTAAGTTTTGATGGATTTCGAGGATAAAAAGGTCGTGCGATATTAGCGGTCGTGTGTCGTCTTACCCACCATTTTGTCCACGCTCGTCTCGCCTATTTTCATTTCATTTCGTAATTAAAGATGTTTGAATTTCACAATAATCTCAGACACTGTTGAATGAAAAAATTGTTTGGTTTTAATTATTCTACCGGCTGTAGCAATACGGGAATTTTATACAATTTTTTTCATTTGTTAATAACGCATAATGCGCTATAGTTAGATTTTTGTTTGAAGTATTTTTCTCTAAAACAATTTTTGAATGTATGCCGCCATTTATTGCTCTCAAAATCAGTAAAAATTTGTATTTTAACATCTTTGATGATGAATTAGATTTGAAAGTTCGTTCGGCGAGAGATTACAGTGTGGTTAGAGAAGGGTGTATTTTATTCTGAATGACCGATGAAAATGTTAAAATAAAGACAGCATAAACAAATTGTGTTTCTTTTGAAATTTTCAAGTTGATATTAATTTCTAGTAAACAAGAAATATATGTATATCCGTCACCAATTAGCTTAAATGTTGCTGTATACAGGGTGAGTTTAAAAAAATAATAGTTATTTAGGTAAAAAGTCAGGAAAGCGTTCAATTACAGGATGAATAGATAGTTTTGAAACAGCTTACGAATCCTGTACGTCGTTTTAATGGCGTGTTACGTATAACATTTTACCTGAAACTTATAAACAAATAATACATATTTTAAATTAATTTAAATTAAAAGAAATATTTGACTTACATATTCAGTCAGTATTTTATGTTGCTAAGTAACTAGACACTCAGGTTTCTTTCATTACCTGCCTAGGCAGGCAATATGTTATTTTCCTGACTAGGCAAGCAAAGCAAAGCTTTCCTGAGTCTTAAAGGTCAGGCAAATGTTTATTTTCCCGTCAGTTTCAGGTAAATATTTTTACCTACAACAAGCGGAAAGTGCTCATTTTCGTACTGTTTTTAATTGACATAAATACAAAGAATGACAGTGAGACATTGGAATTCGTATTAAACTTGAAATATAAATATAAATAAATAAATATATCATTAGGCCTTTTACCCACTGGGTATGGCGCTCTGCCTAAGCAGATCTCGGTAAGTGGTATATTTTTTTCGCGTGAAGTGCGGTTACTAGCCGTCAAAATCACGGCCCCCAAAGATATTAGTGGAGGGGGAGTCGCAGGGGTAGACTTAAATTGGTGAAAATTGTTTGTTTGAAATCAGAAAATTAAATAATTTCTTGTAGTGTAAAAAACTAATTTGTCATAAGAAATAAAAATCTTTACTCATATATAATATAACAATAATAATATATCATCACGCCTTTTACCCATTATTGGGTGTGGCACTCTGCCTAAGCAGATCTCGGTAAGTGATATATTTTTTCGCGTGAAGTGCGGTTACCAGCCGTTAAATCACGGTCCCCAAAGATATTAGTGGAGGGGGAGCCACAGGGCTAGATTTTTTAAATTGGTGAAAATGTTTGTCGGCTGTGGGGATCGAACCAGGGTTCTCAAGATCCACAGGCCGACTCGATACCACTGAGCCACCTACCTCATATATATGAGTTAGGAAAAGTCACCAAGCCAATCACCGAACGGAAATTTATTACCTAAGTTGTGTAACGCTATAAAAATACCAATAATTATCTAAGTAATTATCGGAAAATGAAAAATATTAAATTGATCTATCAATGTAACTCAACAATGAGCATCTAAATCTGAACAAACTGTTGAACAAATAAGTAACAACCAGACGATGTGAATGACCTAATCTAATGGAAATGACCAAAACGAGAATGTCCCGAGGAATGTCCTAAACAGGAATGTCCTAAACGGGAAGTCGCCATATTAGCAGCAACACAAAGTGGAGGGAGAAATAAAGTCACTTTTCCCCGTCGACTCGTTCATTCGTTGCATATTTAAACAGGGTTTCTTTAATTTTTCCGCCTGCCGGAACAGTTTTATATTTTCATCGATGCTGCGAACACTTTACGATCTTACTCGCTTGTTGCGGATCACCCGGTATTACTCGTTTAACTTTTCTGCCTTCGAAGTAGATCATCTCTAATTTAATAGGATACTAAACCTGTTTTAATTTTTTGTACAACTGGAAATAAAACTCATGAAATTGTGAGTTTATTGCGGGTAAATAGCATTTTTAATTACAATTTCTATGACTTTGGTTTATGGATGCGTTCTTTGTTCGTTTCTGTGTTCGTTTTCACGATTATGTGATTACTTTGAGTGTTCACTAACTCTCTTTCTTTCTCTCTACGATGCAATACAGTCTTCTAAGAATCCGCTCTACTGTCAAACTTACGTAAAGATAAATAACGATATTTTTCTTTATGTTTATAGTTGGTACTTACCTGTCTATATAAACTTAAGTTACAACATTGCTACACTGCAAAATACTCGCAGATTTTTACGACATTTCCTGCAAAACAAATCAATTAGAAATAAAAGAATAACACAAAGAAAATAAACGCACCTAAACCTGGAAGTACAAAACTACATTTGTTAATTTAATATTTACTCGTATGCAATTACGAGTTTGCGAATAATAAATGGAAATTGTTTAATTCTAACTGGCTTCGTTTGCGTTTTTATGTAAAACCCTAAACAAAAAGAACCTCGAATTGTTTATTTATATATTTATCTACGATCATATATGTAAGTAGGCCATTAAAAACAATTTGCAAGAACAGTAAATGCTTGTTTACGGTTGCTAAGGGTTTACTGCACTAGTTACGTAATATGTATTACGTAACTGTTCTCAAGAAATTTTTCATTTGTTAGGAGGAAACACTGCTATTTGACAGTTGATGTTACGGATATAACCTAACAAATATTCTGTAATTGTTCTTATTATTATTTATGGTCGTAGATAAAGTATAATACACAACTCGAATTGTAACGCAATTACATTGCTCGTGAAATTACTGCACTCGCCCAGGCTCGTGCGCAACTTTTTCACTCGCACGTAATGTGCTTGTTACAATTCTCGTTATGTAATATGTTATTATGTCTGTTACGCTGTTCAGAAACTAATTAAAATTACAGTACAGTACGAAAAATCCATTTGAAAGATTAAATAACAAGGCTAGTAAGTATAGAAAATTAAGTCAGAAGCAAAAAATAGTATATTATGAAACAAGTTTATAATGGTACCTATTATCAGACGGCTATGAATTTTATGATAATTTTTCTTTGATATGCAAAAAAAAAACTATTATTAATTTATTGAGCAAACCCTGGAAACAATGGAAACAATAAATGTTGTATTTTATTAGTCCATTTGCTCGTGGTATAATGAAAATCTGTGACATAATGAATGTCATTAAAGTATAAATAATACATATTTAATAATTAAATAGAAGTATGGAAGTAGACACAAATTTTATTTGAAAAACAGTAAATTGGAGCAAACAAATCAATTAAAAGAAAAAGAATTTTCCGCAAACAAAGGGAGAAGCGTCGAGATAAATTTATTCATTTATCGCAGCAATTATATGACTAATAAATGGAGTTCATTATCGTTCGCAAATAAATTTGCACGTTACGAACAAATTAAAGAATTGAATTATTCCATTACACATCTTAATGAAATAGTTGTGGATAAAGTTTTGGTGCAGTGCAGTGTTTGCCGCACTCGGCAATCCAACAGTGAGAAGTTAGTTGCAAATTACACCGCGAGATTTCTAGATAAAAACAACGGCGCAGGCGAAGGTAAGCGTAATGTGCCACGCCCACTGAAACTCACCCTCTCGCACACTGGGTCACGGGGTTGTTTACACAGTAGCGTACGTCAGCGAGGGCAACTGTCAGGAGTTATGGATGCGTTGAAGTAAACTTACTGAAAATATGTGTGAGGTGCTTCAATTGTTTCTTAAAGAATTATTATTATTTTAAATTAAATGGTAGGTGGCTCAGTGGTATCGAGTCGGCCAGTTGATCTTGAGAACCCTGATTCGATCCCCACAGTTGACAAACAATTTTCACCAATTTAACCCCTGTGGCTCCTCCACCACTAATATCAGAAAATCAATTTAAATACTAGCCATGCACTTAATACAATTAATTAATTAAATACCTACACGTTTAATTTAAAATAAATAAATAAATATATCATCACGCCTTTTACCCATTATTGGGTGTGGCACTCTGCCTAACCACATTTCGGTAAGTAATATATTTTTTCTACGATTGCTTTGAAATGTTGACAATTTCGCTCTCATTTGTCATCGTAAAGTTGACGTTTTCTGTGGAACAATCGAAAAATATCTTTTTTGCTCGTCTCCCATGGCACGCGCGAAAAAGACGTTAAATGCGCGCTTATTTCAATAGTTACCAGGGATACAAACAAAACAGAAACTTGTCCTATTGACAGTTAACAGAATGAATTTATTTTCAGTACGTATACGTTTTTAATAATTTTAAGATGCAATCGTAGAAAAAATGATGTGTGTATCACGAGTGTAAAGTATCTTTGTTCCTCTTACACTATTGCAGCTCTCGCTTTCGGCTCGCGCTGCAATTACCGTGCGCAAGTAACAAAGAATCACTTTACGCTCTTAATATACAAATATCTATTGACACTATATACATGGCATTTTCAAAACTTGCAATGTTTTAAAACAGCATGTAATCTTTGTATACGAGTTCTGAAAGATTTTTCAGATTGTTAAAAGCCTTATTCTTTATTTCCTTCAGTAAAACTTCCCCGAAATCGTCTTACGATTTTCGCGAAAAAATGGTATCTAAAACGATTTTTTCCTCGGTATCTAGTAGCCAAAACGGCTTACGTTTTATAAGACATGCAATAAACCTACAGCATAATCCGAGACATTCTCCTCGACCAGAAATTCCCAGAGGCAAAATGAAACTCGAAAACGACAACAATAAAATAATGTCCTAGCTTTTTAGCTGTCTTCAAAGCGCGCCTCACCACGACCGAACAAAATTTTCAAAACAAAAAAGCGAGCATCGGTACAGATGACATCGGGTAGATGTTGTGACGTTCGACGCTTGTCTGTTATTGAATGCAGTTGCCTCGGGCAACCGGGTCCCGACATTTCGACAAATATACTGTGGAGATTTTGAGCGGGAATGGTTACCCCCTGCTTCGACTGTCTGTGACGTCATTGTCATTGATTAATATGCTCAGTGTGAGACCATCTTTCAATGTGTGTCCTACTTTATGATTTTAACATTTGGTTCATAGATTAAGTTACTTAAAAATGTTGGTAAATACTTAAGTACATTCAAAAAAACTTTACCGTCGGTCGGTGAAATAAATGAGATTTATTTATTTATGTATGGGGTAGGTGGCTCAGTGGCATCTTGAGAATCCTGGTTCGATCCCCACAACCGACAAAGAATTTTCACCAATTTAAATCTACCCCTGTGGCTCCCTCTCCACTAACATCTTTGGGGGCCGTTATTTGACGGCTACTAACCGCACTTCACGCAAAGAAATATATCACTTACCGAGATCTGCTACGGCAGAGTGCCACACTTAGTAATGGGTAAAAAGCGTGATGATATATTTATTTGTTTATGTTACGCTGTACATCAGGAACTTAATCCCAAATACAGTACAGGGTCCACACTCACCAAGCCGTAGTGTGGTAGTTCATATAATTTTTAGCTTGAGAGAGATTCGAATTCGGGATCTTCGGATTCGAATTCCATATCACTATCCACACCACCGTACTGACGGACTAGACTATAACGTTCGTACTTATACAGGGTGTTTCACAACTTAGAGCAAAAAATTAAAGGGTATATTCTGTACGACGTACTGATCATGAAACAGAAAGATTTTTTTTTAAATTCGAAAAATTAAGGGTTGTTAACCTAAAACATTTTTTGTAGTACTGCACTGGATTCGCTTTCCTATTAAACACAAACAATGAAGTAGGTATCAACTACGAAAGAATAATTACACAATTCAATTATTAACAGTTATTTATAATAGAATTTTATTTAATTAATAACTTTAACATAATCATCCACCCAGTGGCAGTGGCAACGAAATATTTTGGACTGGGAAACATGGAAAATAGTTTTGCGATTTAAAAAAAAATCTTTTTGTTTCATGATCAGCACGTCGTACAGAATATACCCTTTAATTTTTTGCTCTAAATTGTGAAACATCCTGTATTTATTGTTTGCCCTCCAAACAGCTGATGGAAGCCATGTTGTGACGTCAGTTGTACGAACCTTATAAAAATTCAAATTTAGGTAAAATATAATTTTGTAGTAAGCAGAGATCCCTCGTAATTAGTAGGTCTTTTATTTTATAATATGAATCAATAATTATTTCTTTAACTCTTGGTTTTCAAAATTCAATATTGCGTGAAACAAAAGAACACTGAACACCCTGTATACTCGTACATAATTGTAAACTTTAATTTTTGTTGAGGTTTGGAATGTAATACGAATTCTCGGCGCCAGGATTGATTCTTCAATGAGGGTTGCTTAATTGCATCAATGGAAGTTTGTTATAATTAAGTAATTGGTGCTACATTTGAACAATTTGTGAGAAATTCAAGGGTGAAAATATAAATCATTCAGTGAAATTTCGGCTAGGATTTAATGATAATTTTATCGTGATTATTTATGTTGACAACAGGATTTGTTATAAATTTATAACCTGGATTAAGATCCAGATTAACATACTAATCTCGTGTGATATGTGTCTGCAGATCTGATGATAATTATAACGTTGGTGGAGAGGGGGGCACTATGTAACATTAGATACAATTATAGGTAAGCTTAAAAAAATTATTGAACATATTTATAAATAAAAATAAATATATCATCACGCCTTTTATACTTTAATGGGTGTGACACTCTGCGGTTGTAGATTTCGGTAAGTGATATATTTATGCACGTGAAATTCGGTTACCAGCTGTCAAATCACAGCCTTCAAAGATGTTAGTGGAGGGAAAGCCACATGAGTAATTTTAATAAATAAATATATCATCACGCCTTTTATTCATTACTGGGTGTGGCACTCTGCCGTAGTAGATTTCGGGAAGTGATATATTTATGCACGTGAAATGCGGTTACCAGTCGTCAAATCACGGCCCTCAAAGATGTTAGTGGAGGGGAAGCCACAGGAGTAATTTTAAAAAAATAATAAATATATCATCACGCCTTTTATCCTTTACTGAGTGTGACACTCTGTCGTAGTAGATTTCGGTAAGTGATATATTTATGCGCGTGAACTGCGGTTACCAGTCGTCAAATCACAGCCTTCAAAGATGTTAATTTTAATGAGTACATGAGTAATTTTAATAAATAAATAAATATATCATCACGCCTTTTATCCATTACTGGGTGTGACACTCTACCTAAGTAGATCTCGGGAAGTTTGTCAGTTGTGGGGATCGAACTAGGGTTCTCAAGATTCACTGGTCGACTCGATACCACTGAGCCACCTACCCCATATGAGTAATTTTAAGTAAAAACTGTTTGTCGGCTGCAGGAATCGAACCCTGAATCTTAAATTCACTTTGGCATATTTTTATTGTTTCGAAAATCATAAGTTTGAAGTCAATTTTAATAAGAAAACTCTAAACATTTTTTTTTCGATATTATGATTAATTGCAAGCATAAATACAAACTTTTGTTTTTGTTTTGTTGTTTTTACCTAAATTAGTTTATTTTGGTTTTATTTCTTCAATTACTCCTACATTAAACTTAAAATAGTAGCATATTATACAAATCAATTACTATCGTTTCCTAATATTGTAATATTCTTATATTATAAAAATGTATTTTGTATGCAGGCATGTGAACAAACATAAAACAAAAACAATGTATATGTCAACAGCTGGAAATAGTCCAATCCACTAGACAAAGACAGACAAAACAGTAACTATATTGAGTTGTGAATGAGATTTAAAGTTACGAATAAATGAAATATTTATTATAAGTTGTCAATAAAAATGCTAAAAGTTGTTCGTTTAATATTCGTAAAACATGAAAATTAAAAATAAATAAATTCCTGCCGTCCTTCCCCTAGTCCGCCCCTCCACGTGTCATGAAAAACACCACGTGACGTGACTCAACCCTGCATATGATTCCCGTTCACCGACAACTTTTAATATTGCATATGTGATCGATAAATTTCACAAGCTTCGCTCCTGCTGAGCACAGCCTGCCTGAATATTATTTCTTCTTTCCTCTCTTTTTACGCAGTGACGCGGCACGGTGACAAATATGACGTCTTCATTCTCCTGCGTCACACCAGAACATTTGAACGTCGAATATGAAACAAAGTGCGTCGTTGCAAGCACGTGACTACTATGATCCTTGATGAATATACATGTAGATTGAAATATGCATGTCATGGTAATGTTAATGATACTGCGTTAATATTAAGACATTAATTATTAATTGTAATTATTATTTTATAGGCGGAGATATAGGAATTAATTAAGTATATAGAATTTTTAAAGGAACTTGTCATTCAAGTCATAAATATGCATTAAACAGCAGAAAAATGTAAGAACTGACTGGTTTGAATTCCTTAACTATATTCTACATAATTTAATAAAAAAGTACTACCAGCAAACATACAATAAAACAAAAAATCTGATGTGGACACCATATTAAGTACTTCCTTGTACGCGTATTATACTATACCTACATATTTTTTTATTGCACATATTTGACGTAATTTAACATTGAAATATTTTTTTTTGTTCTAATTCATAGCAAACTTATTTACAAAAAACAAAAAATATATAATTTTTAAATTTACATATCTCGTTTATACAAAAGGCTAATTAAATAATTCTTAATATGCTAGACGTAGAATTTAATTCTCTAAAACTTTTATTTGCAGCATTTATTTCAAAAATCAAAATAATATCATTTTTTCAAGAAAAACTGTTAGCAGCTTCATATAATGTATCACTTCCGGTTAGTCCAATTTAACCAAAATCTATTATGTTATTTCCATTGATATAGTAGTCTTATATACCAAATTTGAAACGTTTTGGATTATATTTTAATATTAAAATGTATTATAGGCTTCAAGTAAAGTATCACGTCCGGAAGTTATATAATGACCAAAAAGGGAGGTGCATAACCAGATGTTATAACAGTCCTAAATACAAAATTTCAACTTTCTACGGATTACCGTTTTTGAGTTATGCGACATATGTACATACTTACGTACGTACAGACGTCACGACGAAATTAAACAAAATGGATTCAGGGATGGACAAAATATGTATTTCCACTGAAATCTGAAAACCGAAAATTTTCGCGAGTACAATACTTCCTTTACTTCGTACAAGGAAGTAAAAATGAATTCAAGGATGATCAAAATGGATATTTCCGCTGAAATCTGAAAACCGAAAATTTTCGCGATTACAATACTTCCTTACTACAAGAAAGTAAAAACAAAGAAATACAAGTGACAGCAATGCTAAGCTTATGGATATCAACTAAAAGTGTACTTTTGTCTCAAGTTTGACATGCCGTGATCAACGCCATCTCTTAATAGTTAAATATCCTAACAGGATCTGAATAAGATATATTGTAAAATCAACAAATTATATGTCCGTCAGTACGGTGGTGTGGATAGCAATATGGAATTCGAGCCCGGAGATCCCGAGTTCGAATCGCACTCAAGCTAAAAATTATATAAACTACCACACTGCGGCGCGGTGAGTGCGGACCCTGTACTGTAATTGGGATTAATTTCCTGTTGTACAGCGTAACATAAATAAATAAATAAGAAATTATAATTGCAACCATTTTAGGAAAGGAAATCGAGGCAATATGATGAAAGGAATGAAGGCATTTGAAGGCCCAATGAATATAAGAATAAAAAGAACATAATTAGAAACTAGAGCGCCAGCAGTGTAAATAAACCTAAGAACCAAATATTTTGTAAATTCTACTCTCTCTGATGTTGCTATGCAGGTTAGGAATTAAACATTTAATAAAAAAAAAATATCATCACGCCTTTTACCCATCACTGGGTGTGGCACTCTGCCTAAGTAGATCTCGGTAAGTGATATATTTTTTCGCGTGAAGTGCGGTTACCTGCCGTCAAATCACGGCCTCCAAAGATATTAGTGGAGAAGGAGCCACAGGGGTAGATTTTATAAATTTAATAACATTTGCAATTTCAGATTTTGGTAGCTTTACGCACTTGTTCTCATCGTAATTGAATATCTCAATACCCTTTCATTTTATTTTTCAAGTAACTTAGAAACATAACAATTTTGTCATTGATAAATTCTTGTATTAATTCTGTGTCTCTATTCATGCGTCTTTGTAATATTCAAGAAGAAGAATAGACAATAGCAGGATATGTTTTCAAGTTACTCGTAAATAAACATGAAAAGTAAAATAGAATCATGGTAGTGCATCATATCGCCAGTTGTATCATTAATACATATATTTATTTAAACACAGTATCACATGTGAATAATTCATAGACACTGTTTGAGCATTAATAATTCTAATCGATTAAAGTGAACATGTTGCACTCGGGTCACTGATGATAAAATTTAATGTCACATAGGCACTCACTGCTCTGCAAGCAAACAGACACAAATAACTAAAACATTGAAAGTATCACAAAAACTCGTTACATGAAAGGTTTTTTAGATCAAATAGGTCATGGGTGTGACAAATATTCAATTATTGATATTATTTTCACTTTCCAGTCAATCAAGGCTTCGGATTAATTATCATAATTATTATGAATGAGCCCATGAGCATTTTAAATACATATCGTGTAATTAATTTTTTCGTTCCAGGTGTCTTTTAATTAAAATAAAAGTTGTAAAATAATTTAGTAAATATTAACTAGTGAATGACAAATGCACATTTTATAATGTGACGACAGAAGTTCTTCTGAAAAGACGTGGAAAATGAGATATTTATTGTCTGCAAATGAAAACTGATTTTAGTCTAGTTTTAATTAAACTAGAAATTTTAGTTTACGCAAAAATTAGACAAATTTTATTTGCAGCAGGACAGTAATTAAACAACAAATTACAACGCAATTTAAAAAAAATGGTCATCAGCATCAAATCCTAATACGTAGAAAGAAACTATACAATTAGTCAAAAAGTAATTACTAATATAATATAAAATGAATTTATAAGTATAGCAAGATCTGCAAATACAGATTTTATAAAATATTTTCAATTCAAACTTTGTAGTTGTAAATTTTATGAAATGCTGAATTTTTATCCTAGCAAATTCAACAAATTATATTAAATTTTACAAAATATCAAATTTGTAAGCTGATCAAGATCTGCAATTGCAGATTTTATAAAATATCGAATTCCAACTTTAGTAAGACCAGTAGTTATTGTAGATTTTACAGTTTGCCTTACTAGTGTTGCTGGGAGACGAGCCGAGATTTAGGGTTAGTCTCGTCGCGATGTCGAGCTGGTATGACTATGTTAAGTATCGTCTCGGTTTTGAGTCTTGATGAAAGTCTCGACTTTCCAATGTCAAAGTATAACAATTAATAATACAATATTTTTATTTAGAAAATACATTAACATTTAGTAAATAACATAAGAATAAAACAAATTCAAATGAACTCATTAATTACTGATAAAAAATTATAAAATAAATAAATGAATAAATATATCATCACGCCTTTTAATCATTACTGGGTGTGGCACTCTGCCTAAGCAGATTTCGGTAAGTGATATATTTCTTTGCGTAAAGTGCAGTTAGCAGCCATCAAATCACGGCCCTCAAAGATATTAGTGGTGGGGGGAAGCCACAGAGGTAGATTTAAATTGGTGAAAATTGTTTATCGGTTATGGGAATCGAACCAGAGTTCTCAAGATCCACTGAGCCACCTACCCCATACAAAATATCAAATTTCTAATTCGACACTATTGTTCCTCAATTTCAATTAGCTATAATCAGTCAATCACTTGACATTCGCACAAACTATCTCCATTTCAGTACTTTCTCTCTCACTCACACTCACACACGCATCTAATACCACAAGCAGATCCCGCTGCGTTCGTTTGTTCGTCTCACAGTCTCGTATTTCGTTCCCGAACGTATTTAACAATTCAACGAAGAGCGAACTACACTGTAATGTCATCACGGTAAATTTAACCGCGGTACGCGAATTCAGCATTAGTCGTCCGGGCGGAATTCGGCCGCGTCGTAAATTAGCTCTGCCAGTGGCGGAGACTGCGTGGGCGGTGGAGGGCGCACTGATTTGTATGATTGCTGGATTTGTGAGATTAGGGTTGATTTGGTTGCGAAATGGTGATGAAAATATTAACTAATGTATCATCGTGGTATGCTGGGTGGAAGGATCGTTGGAAGAAATATTTTCATCCAAAATACAGCCGTGATCAACGCCATCTCTTAATAGTTAAATATCCTAACAGGATCAAATTATTTGTTCGTCAGTACGGTGGTGTGGATAGCGATACGGAATTCGAATCCGGTGATCCCGAGTTCGAATCTCACTCAAGCTAAAAGTTATATAAACTACTACACTGCGGCTCGGTGAGTGCGGATCCTGTATTGTAATTGGGATTAAGTTACTGTTGTACAGCGTAACATAAATAAATAAATAAATAGATTGAACCAATGACAGTAGTATTACAGCGACAATTTCACTAGTGAAAATTGTCGCAAACTGTTGTTTAGATATAACGTTTGTTAAATATTTTGAGTAGATGAATATTGTTGAATTTTATTTGACTTTGTTTACTTTGCTTAGTTATGTCAAAAAAAGAAACAATGTAAATTGATCACCAAGGTAATAGTAGTTCAGACATTGTTTTAAAAATACTGCAGGTAACATTTTTTTGGAGTAAATAAAATATAAATAAAATAAATAAATATATCATCACGCCTTTTACCCATTACTGGGTGTGGCACACTGCCGAAGCAGATCTCGGTAAGTGTTATATTTCTTCGCGTGAAGTGCGGTTACCAGCCGTCAAATCACGGCTCCCAAAGATGTTAGTGGAGGGAAAGCCACAGGGGTAGATTTAATTTGGTGAAAATTGTTTGTCGGTTGTGGGGATCGAACCAGGGTTCTCAAAATCCACAGGCCGACTCGATACCACTGAGCTTCAGATTCGTGAAAAAAGTATAGCTTTCAGTACTAGTTATACAATAGCTATTTATGAAACTAGTATGGAAATGAACTTATGTGCTTACATAACTCGGCTACGTTCTGCATATTTCACATTCGTAAGGTAATAACCTATTTCTTTACTAGTTTCATATAATATTTTTTCTACTTCCGTTCTAATAAATACGAAAGAGCGTTTCTGAAATTATGAAATTTTGACATATTAATGACAGTTATAAATTCAAAAAATAAAAGAATAACATATCAGAATTCATCTACCAAGATATCTGTTGCTATGTTACCTCATTATTTCACTAGTTAAATAATGCAGTTCATTACCTAACTCAAATAAGTGAAATAAAACGTCTATTTCCTAGCGGAAGTAGAAAAATATCTATTTCAGTCTTGTTGTGATAATAATCACGGTAAGATCATGGCCACATTAACAATTAAATTGCCATAAATACAATAACCACGCCAAAATCTAATTAACAAAAGAAGAAAAACCTTTATAAAGAAGCAATTCTTCCATTTTATTGTCAACGTTCCTTCCATTATCCCTTCACAGCAAGCAAACACAATAAACCACCCTTATCACTTACAAGTAACACTCTCGTCCTATTTCTCAGTGCTTGCTCTCCAATGCGAACCTATTAGCACTACACATCCATATTTCAATATCCGTTGTACTCACAGTATGACAAAGCACGTGTGACCCGCGATAAGATTCCGCGGTGGCGACGGCGGTGGCAATGGTTCGAGTTGCGACACACGGTCTGCGGCGCCGCGAAACCAGAGTCAAGGACGTGTGTCGCATGCGCGATCGACGCAACAGGCGATTGAGGATCTCGATCAAGATGTGAGGGAACTGAGGAAGATGATATGGAGGAGAGGGTGGTGTGAGGTTTTCGTTTGGTTTCTTTCCTTCTTCTCAGACGTTTAATTAAACATATTTAAATGGCAGCTCTTTTTACAGCCGCCAAACAATTTTCACCAATTTAAATCTACCCTTGTGGCTCTCCCTCCAATAATATCTTTGGTGGCCGTGATTCGACGGCTGGTGACCGCACTTCACGCGAAAAAATATATCACTTACCGATATCTGTTTAGGCAGAGTGCCATACCCAGTAATGGGTAAAAGGCGTGATGATATATTTATTTATTTTATTTAAATACCAGCTCTTTTTACAGCCGCCAAATAATTTCCACCAATTTAAATCTACCTCTGTGGCTTCCCCTTCACTAATATCTTTGGGAGCCGTGATTTGACGACTGGTAACCGCACTTCACGCGAAAAAAATATATCACTTACCGATATCTGTTTAGGCACCCAGTAATGAGTAAAAGGCGTGATGATATATTTATTTATTTATTTTTTCCCTTTTTAATAAAAAATATAAAGTTAGTAACCATAGACGCGTTTCGCTCTTATTAGAGCTCATCAGTATGGTATAACTCACTTCTTCACCTAGAACAAAGTTCACGTGAAGAAGCTGGTGACGAAGAACTGTGCCAGCAGAGAATAAGATCTCTAACAACAGGTAAGATGACATGAGAAGTTCTGTGGAACAGAACGCGTCTATGGTTACTAACTGTGCTGGCCAGCCTCTGACGATGCCCTCATAAGGTGATTTGGAGGCTGAATTTTGTGAAACATAACCAAGTGTTTACTTTATATTTTTTATGTGGATAGCATTATGTGGATAGCATTATGTGGATAGCATTACGGAATTCGAATCCGGAGATCCCGAGTTCGAATCGCACTTAAGCTAAAAATTATATGAACTATCACACTGCGGCTCGGTGAGTGCGGACCCTGTACTGTAATTGGGATTAAGGTCCTGTTGTACAGCGTAACATAAATAAATAAATAAATAAATAAATAAATAAATAAATAAATTAAACCTTGTTTCACCAAGGGTTGGATGACAATTATTTTTGTCTTTGTTGTTATTTTCTCTTTTTACTTTAGTTTTTTGTTCTGGATAGGTGTACATAGCAGCGCGAATGTCGACTTTAGTTTATAGACGATGGGCAAGGTATTAAAAATAAAGGAATTACAATACACAATACTCAATACTCAATTGATTTAAATCAACAAATGAATGGAAATAAGAAGAAGAGTTTAATTTATGGTTGTCGGTTAGTGGTGGATTTGAGAACCCGGGTTCGATTTCCACAGCCGACAAATAATTTTCAGTACATTATTAAAACGGTATTGGTGTAGCACGTATCCACCTCCAATTACTTTTTATCATAAAAATGTGTTCTGTACTAGGTCTGACCTATGGTCAGGGGTGTTTTTTTTTTAAGTTCAACCAGCTCCAAAACTGATGAAACCCCTGAAAAAAAAACACCCCTAACCATCCCTGACCTAGTACAGAACGCATTTTTATGGTAAACAGTAAAAAAATACGTGCTACACCAATACCTATTAAAACTACTCATTTGGCTTCTCTCCACCAATATATTTGGGAGCCCTAATTTGACGACTAGTAAACTGCACTTCACGCGTAAAAATATATCACTTATTGAGATTTGCTACGGCAGAGTGCCACATCCAGTAATGGACAAAAGGCGTGATGATATATTTATGTATTTTACTTTTTTTACTCATTTTCACCACATGATTAAAACTACCCCTGTAGCACTTCCTCCACTAATATCTTTAAAGGTCGTGATTTCACGGCTGGTAACAGTACTTCACGCGAAGAAATATATCACTTACTAAGATCTGCTACGGGAAAGGCCTTACCCAGTAATGGGCAAAAAAGGTGTGATGATATATTTATTTATTTTACTTGTTTTACTAATTTTCACCATATTAAAATAAAACTACCCTCTACTAATATCTTTAGAAGTCGTGATTTGACGACTGATAAACTACACTTCACGCGTAAAAATATATCACTTATTGAGATCTACTACGATAGATTGCCACACCTAGTAATGGGCAAAAGACATGATGATATATTTATTTATTTATATATTATACGTTACAAGTAATTATTTTCGCTGTTAATAATTTCTTTATTTTTATTATAATTTTATTTCTATTATTGAGGTTGGCAATACTGGTGAACGTTTACGTCACATTTCTGGCTTTAGTTGTCATTGATCTGTCATTCCTTTCAAATCTTTACTAGTTTTATGAATAAAAACAAAGAAAACGAGTATTATTTTTAATTATTCTTCTCTCAAATTTATCATGTTAGCATAACAGCATATAACATTACATTTTTTAGTGACGTAAGGGAATCCTTTTAACGTTTCTAACATAATAATATTATTACACAAGTCTTTAATCAAACGAACTTCAAACCAATTTTAACTCAAATTAAAAAAAAAGTCAATAAGTAGCTAATAATTTAATAAGGACTATTAATCAATACAAATATTTTTTCGCACAAATATGTTTACGTACATTTGAATCGTAAGGAACTGTTTACTTAACTCTGTCTCTAGGGGTTACGAGACTTATAACGTGCTAGCCCGTGTAAATTTTTTAACGGGCTGTTGACATTGGTTATCATGACAACATATCTAATTTTAAACGTTTGACACTTAAATATGTTTTGATTAAACAAAATCTGTCAGATTTTCAAAGTCTACCTTGATTGAACATTTTAGTTATTACGTTATACTATTGCAATTAATTTTATTAAATATACAAATATTGCGATTCAAATGCACATAAAACATTGTACAATGCTCGACCGTTAACTGAAATTTACAGGCTCACACAGATAACAGGCTCGCTGGCGCTCGCCCGTTACCTTTCTATGCTCGCCTGCAAATTTCTGTATAACGGTCTTGCAATGTAAATAACTATTACAAATCAATTATTTACTCATCGTCATGTTGTACACGTAATACACACATTTTTTGCAAATATCAACATAAAATAATAAAAACAGTTGCAAATTATTCTTGCCAATACTAATTAATAATGTTTGAATATCCGGATTTAAACTTTACTTTTCAAATATACTATTATTCAGATTAATATTGTTATGAACTGAGAGTTAGTTAGCTTGTTACCTATGAAGTTACATCTAACATGTATCAAATAGAAAATGGAAATTATGGTATATTGATATAGAAGCTTTAATTAGTACAGTTATTGAGTATATATTGAAGAACGTAGATTGCTCTTGTAGTTCATGCTATTGTGATTGTAATAATTCCTAACTTCTAAGATATATCTTATAAGATAAATTGTAATAGTAAATTATGTAACAAGTTTTATAAACGTCTCTTTAGTTAGGAGTGTATAAAAAACGAGTCACATACTCTACTTTTTTTACTATCGCAAATTAAAATAACAGAATGTAAAGTAAAAATATATTTACTATAGGGATAATAAACTACTAACAAGTAACACTACCCAACTGTCACTCACCGATTTAAATGAAACTTGGCACACTAATAGAACTCTAAAAAATATTGAACCCCTATTTTTTTCTACTGGAAGTTGCTTTTTTGGAGTACAAACCATTCTTGAAAGGTGGTAAAAGTAAGAATCGCCATAAATGAAATTAAATAATACCAAAATATTATGCGTTCAACATTGGTTACCCAGGGGTTTTTGGGATCGCCAAAATCTATTTTTGGGGTCATTTCGATCATATGCACTTTTTTAAGGGGTTAAAAAGGGGATGGCGGATGAAATTACGATATTCAACTGAAATAGAGTTTTAGGTTCAAAACTAGTTACTCGGGGGTTTTTAGGGTCGCTAAATCTATTTTCGAGGTTACCCCTGTTGAACGCGTTATATGTTGGTATTATTTAATTTAATTTATGGCAATTCTTGCTTTTACCACCGTTCAGGGGTGGTTTGTACCTCTAAAAAGCAACTTCCGGATGAAAAAAAAGGGGTTCAATATTTTTAGAGGTCTATTAATGTTCCAAGTTTCATTTAAATCGGTGAGTGACAGTTGGGTAGCGTAAGACAAAAGTACACTTTCAGTTGGTATCCATAAGCATAGTATTGCTCTCACTTGTATTTTTTTTGTTTTTTATTTTATTTTGTGTGCTAATAATGTTTTTTAAATTAATGTTTTAATAGAATATAGTTCCGTGTTGTCGTTAGTTGTAGTTTTAGTATTAGTCTCATTTATTGTTTAACTTTTAGGTACAAATTTAAATATATAACAATTTGTTTGTTTATCGGCAGTATTTTATAATCGTGTTTTTAATTAGTTTTGAACAGTCCACAAAGGCTGACAGCCCAAAAATGAATTTTTATCGGGCTGTTGAGTTGAATTTCGTGGGTTGAATTAATGTCAAGTTTGTTTGACATTTGTGTGAAAAATACGATTGTGCTTCAGTGGTTCGGATTCCGCTTTAAGCTAATTTAATTGGTATTAACTTCCTATTCTGCAGAATAACAGAGAAACAAAATAAAAAAATATTCCAACATGATCACGCCGCGCCGTTTTGCGGTTTCTTTCATTACAGTAGAAGCGAACAAAAACACGCGTTACGATCAAAGCCGCGTGGGGCGTTCTACGTTGTTTCAACACCACATACACACACACACTGTCATATACATGTAGTCCTAGTTGGCCATGAATCGATCCGCAGCACAGCACGTTCAAGTGTTTCCTTGATAACGCAGCTTATCACGCAGCATGTGGATCTAGTGACCGCTGCCAGACATGCTGGCCGGTGCACTTTGCTTTTGTTTTTGTTGGGGATTGAAGGTTGGTTTACTACAATTTGCAGTTCATGCTGATTTCATTATTACCGCATATTTATACGACATAAGATCGAAATTGGAATAATATCACTGTATAATCCAACAGATCAAGTAGCATACTCTTGAAACATTAACTAAACATTTATTCATTAATTGTCGATAAACATCCATTTTATACAAGCTCGTTTATCCTATCCTGTTCTATTTTAATATTTACTACAAAATTTTATTCGTGTGAACATGATAAAATCTGCTTTCAGCTCAACGTATACGCAATATTTCCAGTATAGAAGGATACATATTCGATGCGATGTTTTTAGTTTTAGCGAACCTTTGAATTTGAGAGAAAGTAGCTGGCCAATAAAACTTTAATTTTGATCACACAAAAGTAAGGGGATAGTAGAATTTATATGTGATTTTTACCTCTACGAGGGTCATGACCCCGGCAAGTTTGAAAACCACTAATATAGAATTATTTGAAAATGAAGTCTTGTAAAAATAGTCCTAGTGCATACTCATCGAAAGGGGTTAATTCTGGCTTAGATTAAGCCTTAAGCAAATGCACTGCTAGACATGGCAACGTAGCATTTTTACCGACTATCACGATGTCAGCACCGCCTGGTGGTGCTTATCTTAATTGAAACACTTTGTACGGCTTTAAGAACAGTTCATTTATTGGTGAACTTGCGATATTGATGCAGAATGTTTCATATAATTTTAATTAAAAATTTAGCCAGAGATTAAGAAAGTTTTTAATTTTAAGCGAAATGAGAAACTTTGGTTCACTGTTCGGTGTTTGTTAAGACTTGGCTTAAATATTTTCCTCGGCGAGTTTAGATAAAAAAGATTCGACGTTTATTTACATAGGTTACCGAAAAATTCGGATAATCCGGAGATATTACCTTCGCAAAAAATAAAGAAAATGACGATTTACCTCGGTTTAATTTTTTATTAAAAAATTAAATGTGAAAATGTACGAAATATTGTTCCATACTGTTAGTTTTTGTTGTATAAGAACAACAAGAACATACAGGAATAAATGATTAATTTATTTTTTCGAAAATTTTCTTATAAAGTTTAAATTTACATGAAAACTATCAACACGCGAAATGAGTGTTTTTGTCTACAGAACGCAAAAGACATTTGCATGCAGGATGCAAAAGTTTTTTCCTGCAATTTTTTGATAGAAGAAAGGCTCACAATTTCATAAAATTTGTCACTTAATTTTTTTGCTTAGAAACAATATTTCTATTCTTTAACAAAATTTATATTTAATGTTCCAATTGAGCAATTATTCATATTTATCCCGCTTGAGGAAGCTAACTGGTGTACTGGAATAGTTTCTTGAGAAATGCAATGCGAATCCCAATAAATCGCAGAAAAAAATTAGAATGTTTGTTTGGTTTCTATTGCCAACCAGTTGTCAATTGCTGGTCAGAGAATACCAGATTTGATAGCAATTATATTACATACATTGTTGTCATAGAGACATTAGATGTCACATTAATTAATCCTAAACGTCAAAATTTTCTCATTACACTATTACTAATTTTGGGACATAGTTTTTGAAAAAACGTTGTTTGATACTCGATTGCGAAATGCTTTTGCATTCATCAATAAAAAATAACTATTTTCTACAACCGATAAAAATAAGTTTTGCCCACTTTAAGCGACAATTTATCGTACGTTGCCTATAACAAAGTTATTTTCGTAACATTTGCACAGGAAACACGTTCTTATTCTCTAATTTTAGAGAGAGAGAGACACTTCTTTTCTTCCCTAGGGAGATGTTTCTCTCCCTAGGTAGCATGTTTCTCTCCCTAGTCCAGTAATGTTATTTTATGTTCGGTTGCATTTGACACTGATGAGTATCAATAAATGTTACTTTATTGGAATAGTACGATAAAATAGCAAAATTGGACTCATTTATGGACACTCACCAGTGTCGCTTGAGCTATAATTATTTTTCAATAAAATAAATATATAATGTATTAGTAGATTTCTATGATCACCCGTGAACTACTCTTTTTATTGGAACTATTGCCTCTGGTAGCCTATTGCCACATGTAACCCGCCGCGCGGATCTGACTCACGAGGACTAATTTAAAGTAGAGGTAACCAAAAGAATTATTTAATTTAAGAATAAAGTCGTAAAAATTACAAAAAACAGAATGAACAAAACATTATAAATCCCTATAGTTCCAAAATATGTTGCCACCATAAAAACAACGAAACCATTAACAGAAACAAACAAAAACAAGACTAAAGTCTCCATGGCGCGTACTCCGTAAAGAGTTTGAAATACATAGCTTGATAAAAAACATAATAAAAGAAGCCCCTACATCAAATCCAACGTTGTGTAAAACGAGTAATCCAGTTTTATGTACTCGGAGGAAATATTGCCGCCTGGAAAAAATGACAGTCGCGCGGATCATGGCCTACTCCGTCGACACTTGGCAGTGCTAAGCCTCGCTGATATTAAACTGCGCCTTGTAGTTTATAAGCGTGTTTAATCTGTAACTTTGGTTAATTAATAACCGGGATGTGAAACTCCAGCTGGAACGAAACGATACTCGAATGAAGTTTGTTTCACTGCGAGGAGAACTTTGCTAATCGAAGTGGTGCCATTTTTCCTTATAACGACCGGTCTTTTACTTTTTTACTTCTTGTTGTTCTTTTATGATATTGTTTTATATTAATTGATGTTGGAGATTTTTTTTTATTTTTCTGACTTATAACCATTAGTTATTAATAAAGCCCGGATGTTTAGGCAATTGCCTAGATTCAAATTTTAATATACTTTCGTTTTTTTATACATAGGTAATATGTTTACGTGTAATAGAAGGTTTTTTTTTCGTGCCTTAGAGCCTATTTTTTCTATATTTTGATTATTGTGCCTATTTTACCTTATACAGCCTATTTTGCCTATTTTTGTTGCCTATTCTAACTTTTATTGAGCAGACAAGGTTTATCATCTACTTCGTTGACTAATTCAGCACTCGACAAAGTGTTTCAACCTAACCTATAATATTACTTTAATCAAGTTTTTGTGTGTGAATTTAAAATGCCGAAAGAAAAAACGTTTTTTAGTCAAAATTTTACTTGGGAATTGAATTGTCTTTGCCATTAATCAATGGAGCTGAGATAACTTTAGACGATATGGCTAAATATAAGAACGCCCCTGTCACATTTTGTGATGTCGAACGAAGTTTTCAACTTACAAGCAAGTTCTGACAGACCGAAGATAGTGCCTTTCATAGAGCAATTGCTCGTAATATTTCGTGAATTAAAGTATACTACATAATTTGAATTTGCATAATAGTTAATAAAATGAGAACCCTACATTATTATTTTTCAGATTGCGTTAATTTTTGTTTAAAATGATTATTGTTTTCTAACGAAGAGTAGATACGAGTACCAATATTAGAAAAAGGAATCTTTTTTTTTTTAAACAAATTATTTACATTTATGCTGCCTAAAATCCCGCCTATTTTAGAGTAATTACCGGCCTATATGCCTGCTTATTTGGGTGTTTTTAAGAGCCTAAATATCCGGGTTTTAGTTATTAACATGACCAAACAAACTCAGTGACGTAATTATTTGGCATATATCTAAAATATTTGTTTTTAAATTAAAGCAAGAAAAAGAACAAATTTTGAAATAATCTTACATGTGGTTTCGTTGTATTAGAGATTTCACATAATTTAATCTTATTTTAAATTAGAGCACTTTCAAATTATCCAGAAAATAGAAGTAGCAAAACTTGTCTAGAATCTCGTTACGTAGTTTTATGTGTTCATATGTTAATCTACTTAAGTTTGAAACTTTCCACCAGGAACTAAGTAAACGTACGATATAAATTCCACCGACTACAACGGTCTGAAATTGCACCTCTTAAATTTCTCACCACTTACCAACTTCCAACTTAATTACATTATTTACATCGCTCATTTCACTATTTCAAGAAAACAATCAACAATTAATATTAGGGATCGACCGATATGATTTTTTGTGACCAATACCGATATACTCATATTCGATATCGGCCGATACCAATATATCGGCCATAAAATTTTGTCGTATTTTTTTTGCTATTTAAATGAGGTAAATAGTTATTTGTGTATTAAGAGCGTAAAGTGATTCTTTGTTACTCGAACACGGTAATTGCAGCGCGAGCCGAAGGCGATAGCTGCAATAGTGTAATACACATAATTTTTTCTACGATTGCATCTTAAAATTATTAAAAAACGTACACGTACTGAAAATAAATTCGTTCTGTCAACTGTCAAAATGACAAGTTTCTGTTTTGTTTGTATCCCTGGTAACGCGCATTTATAATCTTTTTCGCGCGTTGCCATTGGAAACGCGCGTATTTAACGTCTTTTTCGCGCGTTGCCATTGGAGACGCGCAAAAAAGATATTTTTCGATTGTTCCACAGAAAACGTCAACTTTACGATGACAAATGAGAGCGTAATTGTCAACTTTTCATAGCAATCGTAGAAAAATGATTTATAATGATATACTGGAATACTTTTGATGAACTTACTGGTATGACGACAAGTAAATCAGTGTCATATAAGAAAAGTAATGATGATATGATGAATAAAATTGATGATGAGATTGAATTGTATAAGAAATTAGAAAAAATATCAAGAAATGAAGATCCTTTGACTTGGTGGGCGCAAAAAAAGACATTTTTCCATTGATGTACAACGTTGCAATAATATATTTAGCACCACCGCCAAGTAGTGTTACTAGTGAACAGCTATTTTCTTCAGCTGGACATGTTTATGAAAGCGCAAGAATCGTCTACTCCGGAAAGAGCAGAAAGCTTAATTTTGTTACATTACAACTTGCCAAAACTTAACTTTAAATATTAATTTGTTTAACTTAGTGTGTAACTTTACTTATACATTTTTAATGACTTTTTTGCTAAATTTTGAATAAGAATAAACTTGATTTGTTTTTTATTTAGTATTTCTGTTATAATTTCCTTCAAAAATCCTTAGCAACTGAAATATTAAGCAATTTATATTTTTTTAGGCCGATACCGATATTGGCCAAAAAGACCGATATGGCCGATATACCGATATCGGTATCGGTCGATCCCTAATTAATATTAAATAAATCCTGCTATTAGGAATATTATGTACATGTGTTGAAAATGGACAAAATCATGTCCGAAACATATAAATAAATAAAATAAATATATCATCACGACTTTTACCTATTACTGGGCGTGGCACTCTGCTGTAGCAGATGTCGGTAAGTGATATATTTCTTCGCGCGAAGTGCGGTTACCAGTCGTCAAATCGCAGCCCTCAAAGATGTTAGTGGAGGGAAGCCACAGGGGAAGATTTAAATTGGTGAAAATTGTTTGTCGGCTGTGGGAATTGTACCAAGGTTCTCAACATCTACATTATAATACAACATATTACAATTGATTGAAGTCTTTTTCCAATAACTATCCAATTAATATTTGGTATTTATTATATTATTTTATTCTAATAATTGTTTTTTTTTTCAGGTAAACCTCATTTCTATATTACTCATTATGGTATCAACCGAATAGGTAACTATAATGATTATTTAATTACTTTTTTATACTTTTGTCATACTTTAAATGTCATTTCTAAATGATAACCTTAAATATTTTAAATTGTTCTTTTATAACAATTTGAAAGTATTTCCAACAAAAGATAATAATTTTATGTTATTATTAAGAAAACTTAATAAAAAAAGCTATATAAAACGATATTACAATTTTGTAAGCTATAACATAAATTGAGAATTTAAATGATCAAAATATACAAAAAAAAAATTAAACAGAAGAGAGATGTCATCAAAATTTGTCAAATACAGCTGCCTTTATAGGATATATAAAATAAAAAACAACAAAGACAAAATTAATTGTTTGCTGCTCACTTGGTGAAACTAGGTTTAATAAAATATTAAAATGGATATATAAAAATGTAAATGCAATGACTCGGGTTTTTGAGATTGCCAAAATCTATTTTCGGGTAAATTTTGATCATATGCACTTTTTTAAGGGGTTAAAAATGGGATGGGAGGATGAAATTACGATATTCAACTGAAATCGAGTTTTAGGTTTAAAACTTGTTACTCGGGGGTTTTTGGTGTTACTGAATCTATTTTCGAGGTTACCCCTGGGTAACCAATGTTGAACGCGTAATATTTTGGTATTATTTAATTTCATTTATGGCGATTCTTGCTTTTACCACCTTTCAGGATTGGTTTGTACCTCTAAAAAACAACTTAAGGAAGAAAATAAAATAGAGGTTAAATATTTTTTAGAGTTCTATTAGTGTGCCAAGTTTAATTTAAATTGGTGAGTGACAGTTGGGTAGTGTTACTTGTTAGTAATTAATTTAATAAGTATTATTTTAAACTCATTTTTGTCCCGCGTGATGGTCGCGCGGGTTGAGGGCCTGACTCGCAACCATAAGGTCGTGGGTTCGGGTCCCGCCCGTGGCGACCATACAAAGGACATATCGGCATATGACCTTAGTAGTTGGTCCGATATATAATTAAAAAAAAATAAATTCATATTTAGTTTTGAAAAGAAATAATAAATATGCATGTCTTTTTCGCTTTTAAAGAAACATGCTTGAAATATAAATATTGCAATAGTAATGCCGAGAGTTTATAACATTTTTCATTGACTGGACGTTAGTAATTTCATAAACCTAATACATCATGCTGCAAAATCAGATAACTCTGCAAATAGTGATATCAATTCCGTGCAGTAAATTCTGTAGAAACATTCTCGATAATAAATTTCAACATTTTGATAAAAATATTTTCATTGGACAAATGCAGTAAATCATCGAAATCTCGACGAGGCGTTCTTCTATTTTCATTACAAACGAATTCTGCCCTGAAACAACATCTTCCGAAACATTTAATTCCAGTTCTGAAACGATTTCACAGCAATAATAAAAGATTTTCAGGACCACCTCAAAAGTCTTGTTTACTTGTGAGCTAAGAAAACGAACGAAGCTAGAAGAGGAAGAGAGAGTTAATTCTCTATTGGTGTCTCTTTCTACGCACGTACTCGCCGAAGACCATATTGATTCTGTTTGTCACAGGAAATTGTTTGATTTTATCGACCTAATTTACTCATGTTGGGTTCAATTTAATTAACATGTTGCCAACACTTTTATTAAAGCGCATTGCGAGGGCTTCGCTTAATATCTTCGCGGGGAGAGAAGGAAATTTGTTGAAAACATGTCATTTCGTCGTTGGTTGAGTCGTCATGACTAAATTACATTTTCTCGTGCCACGAGGGACAAATTTTATAATATTGTGCAATGTTGCATAAGTAATATTGTTACAGTATTGTGCAATATTTTAATATTATTTTTATGCAGAATTGTATATTTAAAAACTAGTATTGCAATTGGGCATTGTAATACGTGTCTTTCATATTAGTTCTCCTATAACGCATTGATTTATTTTTTATTCTACAACTATGCAAACAGAATAATACAATAATTATTGATTTATTTAAGTAAGTAACTTGTTCTTTTGTGCCTTTGTTTCTGTCGAGATCTCTGACTGCAATATTGTTCTGTATATTGTTTGTGTATTTCAAAATGTAATTTTATATGTAACAATGACCTGTCATGTCTAAATTGTATATTTTTTGACGTTTTCTATACATGTTTGTAATGTGTCTCCAGAAAAAATAAAATTATTATTATTATTAAGTTGAAGGAAAAGAATCAAAACTAATATGAATTTGATACTATTAATGTGTTGTTTTGGGACCGTGCGTGAAATACGCGTTGTCATGATAATGTAAATGATGAAAAAGTGACGTACTTTGCATACTGATATTAGTGAAAAAAAGTAAACATTTTTGACAGTACTATAGAAAGTAACTGACATTAAAAATCGCGATACCGAAGAGGGGAAAATGTTGTCGAATGTAAAATTGCTCAAGTCATTTATTTGTGTATTAAGAGCGTAAAGTGATTCTTTGTTACTCGAACACGGTAATTGCAGCGCGAGCCGAAGGCGAGAGCTGCAATAGTGTAAGAGGAACAAAGACATTTTATGCTCGTGATACACACATTATTTTTTCTACGATTGCATCTTAAAATTATTTAAAAACGTATACGTACTGAAAATAAATTCGTTCTGTAAACTGTCAATATGACAAGTTTCTGTTTTGTTTGTATCCCTGGTAACTATTGAAATAAACGCGCAATTATAATCTTTTTCGCGCGTTTCCAATGGCAACGCGCGCATTTAACATCTCTTTCGCGCGTTGCCATTGGAGACGCACAGAAAAGATATTTCTCGATTGTTCCACAGAAAACATCAACTTTACGATGACAAATGAGAGCGTAATTGTCA
The DNA here is from genome assembly GCA_947425015.1 of Pterostichus niger. Classification (NCBI taxonomy): domain Eukaryota; kingdom Metazoa; phylum Arthropoda; class Insecta; order Coleoptera; family Carabidae; genus Pterostichus; species Pterostichus niger. The sequence goes on from OX380343.1 coordinate 31,780,801, forward strand.
ACTTTTCATAGCAATCGTAGAAAAAATTATTTATGAAAGCTTGGTACCTATTGACGAAACAAACTGACATAAAAAATCGCGATATCGAAGAGGGGATAATTTTGTCGAATGTAAAATTGCTCAAGTTTTTTATATCAAAAAAACCAAAAGAAAATTAAAGTTTGGGCTGGGATGTACAGAACTTCGAGTGGTATTTTATTGAGATAATATATCGAATGAAATAATTTATGAAAAATTATATACATTTATATTTGTCGTTTCGAAGATAATGTAGGTAAATAAAAGTTTATCCACTTGTAAATAGTTCTCTATCCTATTTCTGCGATGTCAAACAGACAAAAGTAACGTTGCCATTTAGAGCTATTATATATGAATTGAATTATTATCATTATAATTTCTGAGGGATGAAATAAGCCAGGTTGAATCTAGCGCAAAGTAATTTACGCACGCCGGTGGAAGGCCGCAATCATAACCCAACTTTCTTCACTAAGTTCTTAGAATAATTTCTCCGTAACGATAAATTAGTTCTGGTTTAAAGTTTAACGAAGTCCCAGAAAAGACGACACAGAAACTGAGGTTGGTATCGTTGGTGTGTTGTATACGAGATTGCAACGGTTTGCCGGCGAAATGGATATTTAATATTGCTTACTAATTGTTTGTGAATTGAGCGTGTTCATTATGAACGTTTAATTAGTTGTATTTACTTGTTGGGTGGAAAATTAGCGGGAGACTGCTGAACAGTACTTTAATGAATTCTCTTATTTTGATATTTAATTGAAATTGTTGTATTAGTTTCTATGACTTGAACTGTTCCACGGTTTGGCTCAACCATTGTAATTGGATGGTTTATTCATTTGACAAGTTGGGACTTTGTCCGGGTTGGAATCCGTATAACTCGCAATGTAATCACCAGTTAATATGATTTGAAAACGGTAAACGATACGAGATTTTTTTAACTTTGATGATAAAATAAGTTTCATTTAGAATTGATAGTTTAACGTTATTTAAAGATTGCCATGAGAAATAATATGTTGAACTTTTGTGGCGTTGTTCTGTAAAAATAAATAAAAAAAAAAAAAAATATATCATCACGCCTTTTTCTCATTACTGGGTGGGCCATTCTGCTGTAGCAGATTTCGGTAAGTAATATATTTATGTGGGTGAAATGAAGTTACGAGCCGTCAAATGATGGGTCTCCAAAGATGTTAGTGCCATAGAGGTAATTTCTAATACGTAGAAAATTGTTTGGCGACTGTGGAATCAAAACATAAATAAATATATCATTACGCCTTTTACCCATTCCTGGGTGTGGTACTCTGCCTAAGCAGATGTCGGTAAGTGATATATTTCTTCGCGTGAAGTGTGGCTACCAGCCGTCATATCACGGCCCCCAAAGATTTTAGTGGAGGGAAAGCCACAGAGGTAGATTTAATATGGTGAAAATTGTTTGTCGGCTGTGGGAGTCGAACCAGGGTTCTCATGATCCACAGGCCGATACCACTACTCTACCCCATATCATCATCATGTAGAATTGACGTTTATAAAAATATTGAAAATATCATTTATTTTATTCGTAACCAAGGATATTATTAACAGTGGTATTTCCGATATCAATTTCACTAGTGATGAATTTCCGACGAAATGTACATTTCATTGGTTCATTTTCAAACAAATTCGTGATGCTATTGGTTGACAGTGACGTGTGGTGAATTCTCTATGTAAAACAGATACCTAATGTTGTTTATATCACATATAACAAGAATAAATTCAATGACACAATTAGCATTGTTCAGCCTTAATGAGAAAACAAACCTCCCTAGATAAAAATGGCAGAGTACGGCCATGGAATTAGTACAAAGGTCAGTATATCGAATACCGGTCATGGCACGAGTATTTGTATCTGTCCTACCTTGTCACAGACTAATCCAGCAATTGAATTTGTTCCAAAAAACTGTCCAGTTAAAAATATATCCATGCGAGTTCACTAATTTGAAAGCCATTCATTACGAATTTATTAACTTTGAACTGAAAATAGTGCTGCTCGCTGCTAAAATATGACTCAATAATATTTGTGTTACGAAATTAGTTCGGAGAATCGACTGACCTCTGCAGATATTAAATTCGTAATATAAATATTTTTGTTCTATTTAAAGGTACTCAACTTTATTGCCATAATTTTATGTTTAAGGTTCTTTTTTTTATAAAATTTAAACATACATTTATTAAGTTTATAATATAAATAATGGGGTAGAGTAGTGGTATCGGCCTGTGGATCTTGAGAACCCTGGTTTGATCCCCACAGCCGACAAATAATTTTCACCAATTTAAAATCTGCCACTGTGGCTCCTCCTCCACTAACATCTTTGAAGATCTGCTACGGCAGAGTGCAAACTTAGTAATAGGTAAAAGGCGTGATGATATATTTATTTATTTATTTATAAATCGTAAAATATAAAAATATATCATCACGCCTTTTACCCATTACTGGGTGTGGCACTCTGTCTAAGCAGATCTCGGTAAGTGATTTTTTTTAAAGTGCGGTTACCAGCCTTCAAATCTCGGCCCCCAAAGATGTTAGTGGAGGGAGAGCCACAGGGGTAGATTTAAGTTGGTGAAAATTGTTTGTCGGCGGTGGGGTTCGAACCAGGGTTCTCAAGATCCACTGGCCGACTCGATACCACTGAGCCTACTCCAAATCGTAAATTTACTATTTTCAACTACTGTCCAAAGCGAGCTTATTTATACTTAAATAATTTCATAAAATGTTGGTTTCAGTCATTAATCAAATATCTTGTCTTTTTTCCACCTAAAAAATCTACTAATTTAGTTATCCTAATTAGCCTTCTGTCATAATTAACTCCTAATTTGTGAATTTTTGTTCAAATGAATAACGAAGAAGAATTTTTATATATTTTATATTTTCGTTTGTAGAGAAAATAATGGCGAACAAAGATGTATGTTGTATACGTTTTCTATATTGTTTTTCTTTCTTTGGTTATTTTGTAAAGTGAAAACAAACTGCAAAATAAATCCCAGTTCTGTGGTAAATAATATTTTTCTTTTTCAAAGGCGCCAGAAATAAAATTGTATATGAACTCATATATTACAAGATGTAATTTTATTATTTTCTTAATGCAGTTTTCCGTAAAAGTTAGTATGTTTTATGAAGAAAAGAAAAATAATGACAACACATTGTAAACTATAAAAATACATTTTAGAGAGAAACACTTAAAAAGAAACTATGGAAATTCATGAATATTATTAATAAAAATACACAAACAGGAAGTAAAGTCCTCAGGCGCTTTGAGAAATTAGGTTTTGTTCGTAATTCATTTACAAAATAAACAAATCTAAAAAAAAAAACCTTTAAAATATATTAATATTAAGATAACAGTATAACATATAATTTACTACTTATTTTTCTGTTTGTAACTGATTTGAAAACTATAGAATGGATAATTGATCGTTTTTGTCCGTCGAAGAAATAAATAAATAAATATATCATTACGCCTTTCAACCATTATTGGGTGTGGCACTTTGCCGTAACAGATGTCGGTCAGGGATATATTTCTTCGCGTAAAATGCTGTTATCAGCCGTCAAATAACGGCCCCCAAAGATGTTAGTGGAGGGAGAGCCACAGGGGTAGTTTTAAATTTGTGAAAATTGTTTGTCAGCTGAATCGAACTAATATTTAAATTATAATAATATATTTTTCACCAACTGTCAAAGTTAATATTTACGCGCATATTTCAGCCCTCAAAATTCAATAGTTTTATAAATTATTTAAAAAGTAAGGTTGAGTTACAGTGACAGCTAACTTTACCCCGTGCTTAATATCTAATACCGTGACTAAAACGTTTGAAACTCCAGCTTGTCAACATGTGATTAAGATGTTATTTAGCGCCATGGAAACCAGTACGTTAAATGACATTTTAATAACGGAGATAGAAAATAGTATATTAAGTAACAAGTTTTATAAACTTCTATAAAGACTTTTTAAAATCAGTCACATACTATACTTATTCTACGATCGCAAATTGAGACAACAAAAAAACGTAACATTTTATGCCTGAAGCAAACTTCACCCCGTGCCTAATATCTCAAGCCGTAACTAAAATATTTGAAGTCACGGCTTGTCAACATGTGATTAAGATTTTATTTAGCGCTAAGGAAACCAGTATATTAAATGACATTTTAATAACAGGAGTAGAAAAAACGTATTAAATATAAATAAATAATAAATATATCATCACGCCTTTTACCCATTACTGGATGTGGCACTCTACCTGAGCAGATATCGGTAAGTGATATATTTCTTCGCGTAAAGTGCGGTTACCAGCCGTTAAATCGCGGCTCCCAAAGATTTTAGTGGAGGGAGAGCCACAGAGGTAGATTTAATATGGTGAAAATTGTTTGTCGGCTGTGGGAATCGAACCAGGATTCTCAAGATCCACAGGCTGGCTCGATACCACTGAGCCACCTACCCCATATCATCATCTGTGACGCTACAGCCCAAATCGGGCCTGGGCCTACTGGACACACCGAGCCGCAGTTTTTACACTGCCGTACTGCCAGTTTTCGTAGTTAAATGCTACATTATTTAAGGCGTATAAGTGACTAGCTTATAGCGCCTGAGTGTGATAAATACATGTAGCTGTATTTTATATTTTACGACAAATCACACATTGTCGACAGGCGGATTCGAACTGACGAACCTTGGCTCGGGTGACGTCACAGTATGTTAAGAGATGTGCCTTAACACGCACAGCCACCTACCCCATATATTAAATATATATTTAAAAAAATATATTGTCAAATTCTTTGTGATATTAATGAAGGATTCATGTCAATTTGAAGTTGTAACAGTCTGCATATTTAGTTTAACCTATGTACTTAATTCCAGTATTGAAGGGTTATTTATGTACTGCTAAATAGTTTTGTCCTAAGTAAATTTTGTCCAACGAATTGTATTACCTTGAAATTGCTTCAGTATTTCTATATTTTGATAGCAGTCAATGGAAATAATGATAAACTTTATTTGAATAGGCTGTTTGATTTTACATTACATTTATTTCTCCATTAATGTTTAAAGTTTGATCACGCTTTAAACATAATCTTTTGTATTTTTAATAAAATATTAAAACAAACACTTGTCAGAGTTTCACAGAATTTCAGCCTCCAAGTCAACTTATTAAGTTATCATCAGAAGCCGGCCAGCACTGTTAATATAACCATAGACGCGGTTCGCTCTTATTAAAGCTCATCAGTATGGTCTTAGTATATGGTATTGCCGGTTCAACAGACCTTCTCATGTCATTTTACTGATTGTTAAGGATTTTATTCTCTGCTGGCACAGGTCTTCGTCACAGCTCCTTCACGTAAACTTGTTCTCGTTGAAGGAGTTGGTTATACCATACTGCTGAGCTCTAATAAGAGAGGAACACGTCTATGGTTACTAACTGTGCTGGCCAGCCTCTGATGATGACTTTAATAAGTTGACTTGGAGGCTGAAATACTGTGAAACTAAGTGTTTTTTTTTTAATATTCTATTAAACCTAATTTCACCAAGTGTATGCAAACGAACAATTAATTTTGTCTTTAATAATAAAATATAAAAATAAACACTTGTCTAAGTCTCACAAAATTCAGCCTCCAAGTCAACTTATGAGATCATCGTCAGAGGCTGGCCAGCGCAGTTAGTAACCATAGACGCGTTTCGCTCTTATTAGAGCTCATCAGTATGGTATAACTCACTTCTTCACCTAGAACAAAGTTCACGTGAAGGAGCTGTGTAACGAAGGTTTTTATATTTTATTATTAAACCTAGTTTCACAAATTTAGCATTTAAAGACAATTAATTTTGTCTTTGTTGTTTCTTTTTTTTTAATTTTGTCTTTGTTGTGTCTTTTTTATAATTTTGTCTTTTGTTTTTATTTTGTATTTTTATTGGTTTGTTGTAATATTCTACTCGCAATATGTTAATAAGTTTGTATTCCAATAATTTATTACATATTGACAGTATTTTTGTGATGGATTTACTTCGATTATTTCGAAAATATCCTAGCAGTGAGTGTGCAGATTAAAATTATGAATAGTAAATCTATTGAAGTATTGTGTATTAAAACTCTATTAATTTTTTATTACTGTAGCTTTTTCATCAGGTATGTTGATTATAAAATTTTTATAACTGTTTTTACTACTATTGCACATAAAATTTATCATTTATCAAATTTAGTTCCTGATTAAAAATAAAAAGTTGACTGTACATTTATGTGTGACGAAAGGAGATTAACAAGTATTGGATTAACTTTATTTTTTATTATCAATTGTAAAATCTCCAGGTGCATATATTTCAATTTTTGAGATAATGTTAAAATACTTCTTTTTCGGAAAATTTTGAGGGAAATTAAAAAAATTTAAATCGATGAAACCTTGTTTGTAAATTAATTAGAATACGAGAAACTCAACGCCGTTGAGCGCATCTTCTTATCTCGTTTAGTTTTTGAGATAGAGCCTCGGGAAAGGATAAAATTTGAAATTTGAGGGAAATTTAACTTTACCGGTGGATATATCTTAAAAACCAGGGTTCGTAAATATCATGATATTTATAATAAATATCAAAATATCTGATATATAGGATATATATCAGATAAATATCACTTTTTGGATATTTATTTTTTAATTTTAGTTTTTGTTTATTATCACAATAGGAAATACAAAATAAATTATTTCTCCTAAATAAAAAATTAACATAGGTAATGAAAAAAATATACATTGAATGGATACACAAATATTATATAGTACTAAGAATAGTAAGAATATTTAAATAATCCTATATCCTAAATAGGGGCAAATCATCATCTTCTGATGAACTTCCTGAACATAGCGTTGCAGATAGACTCACTTGACCAAATCCAATCTAAATTAGTTTTTTTTTTGTAGTTTCTTTTTGGTTTAAATATTTAAACATAAAAACTAATCTTTGTCGTTACCGAGACGATTACGTAATTGAGATTGGACAATGCCAAGTGGAGAAATATCGTTCCAGCCCTGCTGTGGCTGCTACAGCAGTGTGTAACTGTTCACATAGTTCAATAAATGTACTTTTATTTGGCCACTCTGACTCATTGATAGTTACACTTTTCCATCATATTAAAGGATTTGTATTTCTAAAATGAGTACCAAATAAAAATTTTGGAAATGGTTCAGACTTTGCCATTAATGACATCACAAATGACACACAATTTGGATTTATGTCGTTGATGTGAAGTTAGTCAAAAGCTAGTAAAGTAAGAATTATCTTTAGAATATAATTTTAACAGAATTTATGAAAGTAATAATGAGAGGTATACTGTATTTATTATAGACTATTTGATATTTTTATATAATGGATATATATCTTCGAACCCTGTCTATAAGTTAACTGAAGCACGAGAAAATTAATGCCGTTGAGCGCGTTTTCATATCACATTTAGTTTTCGAGATATAGCCTCGTAAAAGTAGAAAAACTGAAAAATTCGAAAAATTTCACTTTTCCGGAGGCTATATCTCAAAAACTAAACAAGATATGGAAATGCGCTCAACGGCGTTGAATTCCCCGTGTCCGAATTGACTTACAAGCAAATTTTCATACAATTTTAAGCAATTTAATATTTTTAATTATTTCCTAAGGGGTACCCCTTTGGTTTTTTCAGATTTTAATTCAATTTTCCCAAAAATCCTTAATCGTAGGATTATTAAAACGAAAATTTACATACATATGTATTTTGAACCACTGAATCCAGTGGTGCAATCTTCAAATGCATATGACTTCTGGTTTTCGAGAAAATGTTTTAAAAAACCGCTTTTTGCGATTTTTTTGGCGGAAAATTGAAAAAAAATAAAAATCGCTGAAACTATGTTTATAAGTTAACTGAAGCACGAGAAAATTAATGCCGTTGACCGCGTTTTCATATCACATTTAGTTTTCGAGATATAGCCTCGTAAAAGTAGAAAAACTGAAAAATTCGAAAAATTTCACTTTTCCGGAGGCTATATCTCAAAAACTAAACAAGATATGGAAATGCGCTCAACGGCGTTGAATTCCCCGTGTCCGAATTGACTTATAAGCAAATTTTCATACAATTTTAAGCAATTTAATATTTTTAATTATTTCCACATTTAGTTTTCGAGATATAGCCTCGTAAAAGTAGAAAAATTGAAAAATACGAAAAATTTCACTTTTCCGGAGGCTATATCTCAAAAACTAAACAAGATATGGAAATGCGCTCAACGGCGTTGAATTCCCCATGTCCGAATTGACTTATAAGCAAATTTTTACACAATTTTAAGCAATTTAATATTTTTAATTATTTCCTAAGGGGTACCCCTTTGGTTTTTTCAGATTTTAATTCAATTTTCCCAAAAATCCTTAATCGTAGGATTATTAAAACGAAAATTTACATACATATGTATTTTGACCCACTGAATCCAGTGGTGCAATCTTCAAATGCATATGACTTCTGGTTTTCGAGAAAATGTTAAAAAACCGCTTTTTGCGATTTTTTTGGCGGAAAATTGAAAAAAAATAAAAATCGCTGAAACTATGTTTATAAGTTAACTGAAGCACGAGAAAATTTATGCCGTTGACCGCGTTTTCATATCACATTTAGTTTTCGAGATATAGCCTCGTAAAAGTAGAAAAACTGAAAAATTCGAAAAATTTCACTTTTCCGGAGGCTATATCACAAAAACTATTTGATATTTTTATATAATGGATATATATCATTGCAAAAATATGACGATATATATCAAAATAAATATCATGATATATATCGATCGATATATATCTTCGAACCCTGTTAAAAACTAAACAAAATATGAAATTGCGCTCAATGGCATTGAATTCCTCGTTTCCGAATTGACTAATAAGCAAATTTTTAGCAGTTTAATTTTTATTCATTATTTATTTTCCCTTTGATTTTTTTTACGATTTTAGGCCAATTTTTCTAAAATTCTTAATTGTACGAATATTCTAACAAAAATTTACATATACATGTATTTTGATCTGCTGAAACCAATTGAAAATTTTCCAAGTGCATATGTTTTTTATTTTTGAGATAATGTAAAAATACTGCTTTACAGCAAAATATTGGCGGAAGTTTAAAAAAATATAAATAACTGAAACCTTGTATATAAGTTAATTGGAGTCATTTAGTTTTTGAGATATAGCCTCGGGCAAGGACAAAATTTTAAATAATTCATAAATCTTAAAAATGAAATAAGATATAAAGTTCTATAACTCATAAGCTTATATAGTTTAGTATTTGAGAAATAGTCTCAGGAAAGACAAACTTATTCAACATTCTGTGGTTAAGGATAAAAACTACTAATGTTAATTTTCCTTTTAAAGGATTAGTGCACTAAACAATTCTCCACGTCAGACAAAAATAAAAACCTGTTTCTTCTTCTTTTTCTCAATAACAATTCATGCGACATGCATCCACAATTTTCCTCCACCTTGAGTGCGCAACCACTTTGAAACAATCCGCGGCATTACTTCGTTACTGTGAGAACGATACCCGATAGTGGTCCCATGTCCTCATCCTCTGTCCGAGGATCAAATCCTCTAGTGGCGTCGCCGGTCCGGGATTACAGGACTTTGCCGACAAGGGTCACACCGGACAGGACGGCATTAAGGGGGTGGCTTTTGTTTTATGCAAAACAGATGAGTGGTCGTTCCAGATTTAACGTTTTATTTTATTTCTGGAAAGGGTTTACTTTCTTGAAACTTCGTGACATTGGAAAGCTCCTTGGCCAACGATACTGATTTTTTGTGTATGATGTAGGTTACAAATTTTGATATCCTTAATTCTATAAATATAAATAAATAAATATATCATCACGCCTTTTACCCATTACTGCGTGTGGCACTCTGCCATAACAGATTTCGGTAAGTGATATATTTATTCACGTGAAGTGCGGTTACCAGCCGTTAAATCACGGCCCCCAAAGATTTTAGTGGAGGAGGAACCACAAAGGATAGATTTAATAATAATAATATAATATATCATCACGCCTTTTACCCATTACTGCGTGTGGCACTCTGCCCGAGTAGATGTAGGTAATTGATATTTTTTTTCGCGTGAAGTGCGGTTACCAGCCGTCAAATCACGGCCCCCAAAGATTTTAGTGGAGGAGGAACCAAAAGGGTAGATTTAATAATAATAATATAATATATCATCACGTCTTTTACCCATTACAGGATGTGGCACTCTGCCAGAGTAGATGTCGGTAAATGATAGATTTTTTTCGCGTGAAGTGCGGTTACCGGCCGTCAAATCACGGCCCCCAAAGATGTTAGTGGAGGAGGAGCCACAGGGGTAGATTTAAATTGGTGAAAATTGTTTGTCGACTGTGGGGATCGAACTAGGGTTCTCAAGATCCACACGCCGACTCGATACCACTTTAGGCGGAAATTTTAAATTCAGAATTAATATTTTGCTTAGACTTAAATAAATTCTGAAGCTTGAATTTCTTTGAAAATTGACAGTTCTCATTGTTTTCCTAGGTCAATAATAATCCATGATTGACCGCTAATAAAGAAGCGGTAGAGAAAAACAATTTCACGACTCAAAACAAAGTCAATAATTGCATGTTACTAGGCTAGTAGTGGTAAAACAAATTATGAAACTTCTTAATAGACCACGTGAGTAAAAGTTAGATCTAATCACGCCCACTCACGAAAAAATATATTTTTTCTACAACTGTCAAAAACTGTTCAATTTTTTTTTCACTAATATCAATACGCGAAGTACGTGATATTTTCATCATTTACATTACCATGACAACGCGTATTTTGCGCATTATTTTGCACTGTTTCGTATTCTAGTGCGCAAAATGAATATCTCTCGCACACTCCCAAATTATTTGTTGTTAGGTTTCATTAGTTACGACACGTCTATAGTATTAAAATAATATTATTGTTGATTGTTTTCCTTCAATTTACTTAAATAAATCAATAATTATTGTATTATGGTCTCGACTAAATATAACATTCTCAAGCGCAAAAAAAACGCTAATTTAGCGCACTTAATACAAAAATAACTATTTTTAAGTATATTTCACTATAGTTAATGACTACGCTTGCACATGAATTTTATAATTTATTGTAGATTGTTAGACAAGTACAAGTTTAACTATTAATGTAAAACTAAAAAAAGTTGTCTATTTGTTCATTTTCTTTTTTCTAATTATATATAGGTTTCTATCATTCCTAGTTGGAACATAGGGCCTCTACGAGATTTCTCCATCGGATCCGGTTTTGTGCTAGGTGTTTTAGTTCTTGCCAGGATTTTCCAGTGATTTTCGCTTCATTGATAATTGTTCTGCGCCATGTTATTTTCGGTCTGCCTCTTTTCCGGCTGCCCTGCGGGTTCCAGTCCAGAGCCATTCTAGCAATATTTCCTTGTGACTTGCGCAAGGTATGGCCCAGCCAACCCCATTTCCTTTTGCGTATTTCCATTTCAATTTTGGTTTGTTTGGTATTTTTCCATAGATCTACGTTTGTTATCTGGTTCGGCCAGAATACATGTAGAATTTTTCGTAAGCATTTATTGATGATTTTTTCTAATTAGTTCGTAAATATTGTGATACGAGTGTGTAAAGGGCTTGCACTTAAGGCACCCACCTTCTGTTTGTGTCTTAAACTTCACAACTCATGCATAAAAGCCTTACTTTACACACTTGTATTATAAATAACTATTTATTAAACATGACTTCCAAATTAACTTCTAATAGCCCATATATTCCTTAACAATTATCACCCAATTTAAGTACATGGCACACAGCAAATTCCCGACAATAACAAGACAATTCCACCCTCACACCCTCCCAATCAAACTTCGTACTTCGACCAATCCACTCGCAAAACAATTCCACAGTTCCTCCCAACCCCAGAAGGCATCGCCACCGTCTTCTCTTCCTCCCGTCTTCCCGCCCAGACCAAACGAGATCTTAATGGCTGTTTCGGAATAATAACCATGCACCGTACATTGCACGTACAATTAAATCTAATACCATTAATGCTCGAACACACACTGTCACTAGATCTAAGGCAACCAATTTTCAATTTCCGAATTAATCTCGCGCTAAGACATGTCGTGTAACGTTGCCGGGTTGTGATGGTGTTAGGGATGATGGTGGGGATGGTGGTTGTGGTGCGGTGTTGCCGTGTTGCACCGGCGCCATCAGGTGGAGATTAAACTAACTGCAGGATGCAGGAAAGTGATTTAGATGTAACAAAGCCAATTGGAATTATTGTCAAGTTGGCATGATGGAGTAAAATAAGGTTTTTAGTAGGTGGCTCAGTGGTATCGAGATGGTCTGGGGATTTGAGAACTTGGGTTTGATTCCTAAAGCTGTGGCTCCCACTCGAAGAAATATATCACTTATCAAGATCTGCTGGATATCATACCCAATAATGTAATTTTTACTTCCTTGTACGAAGTAAAGGAAGTATTGTAATCGCGAAAATTTTCGGTTCTCAGATTTCAGCGGAAATACGCATTTTGGTCATTATATAACTTCCGGAAGTGGTACTTTACTTGAAGCCTATAATATATTTTAATGAAAAACTATATCAAAATATAATCCAAAACTTTTCAAATTTGATATATAAGACTACTATATCAATGGAAATAACATAATAGATTTTAGTTAAAAGAGACTAACCGGTAGTGATACATTACATGAAGCTGCTAACAGTTTTTCTTGAAAAAAATGGATTTTTTCTGATTTTAGAAATAAATGCTGCAAATTAAAGTTTTAGATAATTAAATTCTGCGTCTAGCACATTAAGAATTTTTTAATTAGCCTTTTGTATAAGCGAGATATGTACATTTAAAAATCATATATTTTTTGTTTTTTTTTAAATTAAGTTTGCTATAGATTAAAACAAAAAATAAGAAAAAAAATTAAAATGTAATGTCAGATATGTGCAATTAAAAAAATATCTATAGTTTAATACTCGTACAAGGAAGTCATGTGGTGTCCACATCAGATTTTTTTTCAACATTGCTTGTGAAAATTATACTTCCCTCACTGAATTTAGTTGTGATAGTAACCGTTTCCCTTACTAGTGATAAATGTAAATAACTTTCCTTACTAGTGAGGGAAACGGTTACTATCACAATTAAATTGAATGAGAGAAATGTCATTTGACATGATGACCAAGGTACGTAATGTGCATTTGCAAATACAACTACTTTGATTTATATAAAATAATTATTAAATTCGAAACTATTGGAAAACTCCCAGTCGCTCGTGCGTCAACTTTCGTACTCGTTTTGCAATTAAACCCTTTTCCTCACTAGTATTACACTATACTATATTTATGCTACTCTATACAACAGGAACTTAATCCCAATTACAGTACAGAATCCGGACTCACCGAGTCGCAGTGTGTCAGTTCATATATTTTTATCTTGAGTGCGATTCGAATGTTGAAACGCTACCCGCATTGGGTATGCCACTCTGCCTTTATATTATATATATGCGCGAGAATTGCGATAACCAGCCGTCAAATCACGGTTCCTAAAGATGTTTCTGAAGACTCAGATCAGAGAGAGTAAAAATTGGAATGACATTAGATTTTTTTCTACTTCCGTTAGGAAATAGACATTTTATTTCACTTATTTGAGTTAGGTTATGAATTGCATTATTTAACTAGTGAAATAATTAGGTAACATAGCAACAGATATCTTGGTAGACGAATTCTGATGTGTTATTCTTTAATTTTTTGAATTTATAACTGTCATTAATATGTCAAAATTTCATAATTTCAAAAACGCTCTTTCGTATTTACTAGAACGGAAGTAGAAAAAATATTGTATTAAACTAGTAAGGAAATAGGTAGGAAATGTGTTTACATAACTCTGTTCTGCAAATTTCACATGTGTAAGGTAATAACCTTCATTTCCTTACTAGTTTCATAAATAGCTATTAATTAACTAGGTATCGCAACTTAGTTCGATGAAACATTTGATTGAAGTTGACGGTCCCAGGTTTAAATTCTGGTGGTACCCAATTTTCCTCTCATAATAAAATTTGATATCCCAAACATTACTATTAATTTTGACAAGAAACATAGTACTGAATATAAATCAAGGATTGAAAATAATGAGTAATTAAATTGGTGACATAATAGACAGTTGTTTGAGACGCACTGAATGTCTGTGAAACCATTTGTCTTTTATAGTTGCATGAACTCATTTTAACGGCAGTGTAGTTACAAATGAAATGATGGGGTTGTAGACAGAAAGTCTATTTAATTGTTTTTGGACTGTTTTATGTTTTACTCAAATGCATTTGTGTACAAGTTAGCACAAAATGTAATGCTTTTCAGTTAGATAAATACAACATTATTAGACTATTGGGATTTTAAAATAAGAATGCGCTCATAGTGGCGAAAATTGCAACTAGAACAAAGGTACACTTTGCTATTATATTAATAACTAAATAAAAATTAATAATAATAGAACTAATATTTACAATAACATAAATATATCGTCATGCCTTCTACCCATAACTGAATGATATATTTCTTGAAGTACGGTTACCAGCCGTCAAATCACGGTTCTCTAAGACATGAATGGTGAGGGAGTTACAGGGGTAGATTTAATTTGGTGAAAATTGTTTGTCTACTGTGGGAATCAAATCCGGGTAGTCTAATCCCCAGGCCGACTCGATATCACTGAGCCACCTACCCATATTTACAATAAAGAAAATAATAAAACTATATTTAACTAATATTATACTGAAAGAAATAATTTGTAATAAGAAAAAAATATATTATTAAAATGATCTGTGAACTATATACTTAAATTTGTACCTAAAAGTGAAACGATAAATGAAATTAATACTAAAACTACAACTAAGGACAACACGGAACTATATTCTATATAACTTAATAAACAAACCACTACTAGCAAAAACAAAATGAAAGAAAAAAATAAAGGAATACAAGTGACAGCAATGGTAAGCTTATGGAGACCAACTGAAAGTGTAGCTTTGTCTCAAATTTGACATATTATGATCAACACCATCTCTTAATAGTTGAATATCGCAATATATTGCTTCACCTCCACTAACATCTTTGTGGACCGTGACTTCACGGCTGGTAACCGCACTTCACGCGTATAAATATATCACTTACCGAGATCTGCTACAGCAGAGTACCACACCCAGTAATGGGTAAAAGACATGATAATATATTTATTTTATTTATTGCTATTTTTAAAGAAAATATACCAGTTGATAGTTTAAAGAACTTGTTTTATATACTCCTACATATTTTTTTTACTAATCCTACTTGAAATAAAGTGTCATTCAAATATCTTTCGTACACTACTACATTTTATTTTTTTGTACTAATCTCTCCATCAAGTGCCATTCTAATATTTCGATATTAAAGAACTAACAACAAATATACAACTATTTATAATACAAAGAATAAAGTAAAACATTGTATTTTCTTTATTCTGATAAAAAGTTGCAAGTTGCAATGTGTTACAAGAAAGTTACTGATGTTGTAACAACTTTTATTGTCAATGATAAATCGTGAGACTATAATTATTTCCAGTTTTACTTTTTGCTATTGTATTCTGGTTCTACCTATAGATTATATTGTAATAGATATGATTGATAACTTTAGCTTGTGCTGTTTATACAAGTTCGCGCATTTTCTGTTAATTTATGAAATATTTAATTATTAACTACCCTAATTGTTTCTCAACAAAACAGTTAATTTGTTTTTTGTAGACATGAAAAAAATCTGCATCTAATATAAATAAATAAAATAAATATATCATCACGCCTTTTACCCATTACTGGATGTGGCACTCTGCCTAAGTAGATCTTGGTAAGTGATATATTTCTTTGCGTGAAGTGTGGTTACCAGTCGTCAAATTACGGCCCCTAAAAATGTTAGTGAAGGGGGAGCCACAGGGATAGATTTAATTTGGTGAAAATTGTTTGTCGGTTGTGGGGATCGTACCAGGGTTCTCAAGATCCACAGGCCGACTCGATACCACTGAGCCACCTACCCCATGATCTCGTATTTAATGATATCTTAAAATATAATTCATTGGTTTAATAATACATTTAATTATTTATAATTATGCTACTAATGAAATAAAAGTATAAACACTGTCTACAAACAGGGTTCGTAAATATCATGATATTTATAATAAATATCAAAATATCTGATATATATGTAGGATATATATCAGATAAATATCACTTTTTGGATATTTATTTTTTAATTTTAGTTTTTGTACACATTTAGAAAAACTGAAAAATTCGAAAAATTTCACTTCTCCGGAGGCTATATCTCAAAAACTAAACAAGATATGGAAATGCGCTCAACGGCGTTGAATTCCCCGTGTCCGAATTGACTTATAAGCAAATTTTCATACAATTTTAAGCAATTTAATATTTTTAATTATTTCCTAAGGGGTTTTCAGATTTTAATTCAATTTTCCCAAAAATCCTTAATCGTAGGATTATTAAAACGAAAATTTACATACATATGTATTTTGACCCACTGAATCCAGTGGTGCAATCTTCAAATGCATATGACTTCTGGTTTTCAAGAAAATGTTAAAAAACCGCTTTTTGCGATTTTTTTGGCGGAAAATTGAAAAAAAATAAAAATTGCTGAAACTATGTTTATAAGTTAACTGAAGCACGAGAAAATTAATGCCGTTGACCGCGTTTTCATATCACATTTAGTTTTCGAGATATAGCCTCGTAAAAGTAGAAAAACTGAAAAATTCGAAAAATTTAACTTTTCCGGAGGCTATATCTCAAAAACTAAACAAGATATGGAAATGCGCTCAACGGCGTTGAATTCCCCGTGTCCGAATTGACTTATAAGCAAATTTTCATGCAATTTTATGCAATTTAATATTTTTAATTATTTCCTAAGGGGTACCCCTTTGGTTTTTTCAGATTTTAATTCAATTTTCCCAAAAATCCTTAATCGTAGGATTATTAAAACGAAAATTTACATACATATGTATTTTGACCCACTGAATCCAGTGGTGCAATCTTCAAATGCATATGATTTCTGGTTTTCGAGAAAATGTTAAAAAACCGCTATTTGCGATTTTTTTGGCGGAAAATTGAAAAAAAATAAAAATCGCTGAAACTATGTTTATAAGTTAACTGAAGCACGAGAAAATTAATGCCGTTGACCGCGTTTTCATATCACATTTAGTTTTCGAGATATAGCCTCGTAAAAGTAGAAAAATTGAAAAATTCGAAAAATTTCAATTTCCGGAGGCTATATCTCAAAAACTAAACAAGATATGGAAATGCGCTCAACGGCGTTGAATTCCCCGAGTCCGAATTGACTTATAAGCAAATTTGAGGCTATATCTCAAAAACTATTTGATATTTTTACTTCCTTGTACGAAGTAAAGGAAGTATTGTTATCGCGAAAATTTTCGGTTCTCAGATTTCAGTGGAAATACGCATTTTGGCCCTCCCTGAGTCCATTTTGACTAATTTCGTCGTGACGTCTGTACGTACGTATGTACGTATGTACGTACGTACGTACGTATGTATCTCGCATAACTCAAAAACGGTAAGCCGGAGAAAATTGAAATTTTATATTTAGGACTGTTATAACATTTAGTTGTGCACCTCCCTTTTTGGTCATTATATAACTTCCGGAAGTGGTACTTTACTTGAAGCCTATAATAGATTTTCATGAAAAACTATATTCAAATATAATTTAAAACTTTCCAAATTTGGTATATAAGACTACTATATCAATGGAAATAATATAATAGATTTTGGTTAAAATACACTAACCGGAAGTGACACATTACATGAAGCTGCTAACAGTTTTCCTTGAAAAAAATGGTATTATTTTAATTTTAGAAATAAATGCTTCAAATAAAAGTTTTAGAGAATTAAATTCTGCGTCTAGCACATTAAGAATTTTTAAATTAGCCTTTTGCATAAGCGAGATATCTAAATTTAAATAGTATATATTTTGTGTGTTTTTTTTAATTAAGTTTGCTATGGATTAGAACAAAAAATAAAAAATAAAAGATTTTATGTCAAATATGTGCAATTACAAAAATATCTATAGTTTAATACGCGTACAAGGAAGTCATGTGGTGTCCACATCAGATTTTTATATAATGGATATATATCATTGCAAAAATATGACGATATATATCAAAATAAATATCATGATATATATCGATCGATATATATCTTCGAACCCTGTCTACAAATAATCATTTATTAATTAGTTATTATGTAGGTACCTGGTGTAATGCCTTATTTTTATTTTTTAAATTAAATGTACTATTAAACCAGTGACACTAAAAATGTTCGCTAGGAATGAAATTTTGCGAATTTCAAAAATAAATTCTTTTTATTCTATAATCAGTATATCAAATTATATATGTCATTAAAGCTTCGTGCAGAGATATAAAAACACCCTGTATATTTTCAACTGTTAAATATCTCTAAATGAAATCATAAAAAGTGGTAAAATTATTTGATCATATTTCCTGCCAAATATGTCAACATCTTTTGAAGATATATTAGGTAGAGATGCACTGGTCAACATAGAAAACGACTACTGTTGCCTCGGTTTGTTTAACTCGCTGTTTGTGCATTGGTTTGCAATGTAAATGTTGTTTTGTGTGCCATACATTTTGTTTAAGAACTCTCTCTACCTAAACTTCGTTGCTAACCTCTGGAACAAGGTCGGGTGACCGCCTGGAGTTTATTGAGGTTACCCTTATCCATAATATCCTATTACAGGTAGTTAGGCAAACATTCGTTTTGCTATGGAAAATTTTACGGTATTATCTTCGCCGGAGAGGGTATAGGAGGACTTCACGGACTATTATTTTCTAAAACAATGGCCGTATCAAATTTTCCGGATTAGATACACTGTTATTATAAAATGGAATATGTAAATAATGTTTTAAATATCTCTTTTCATTGTTTTATCCGATCTACTTTTTCATGAATGTTATGAAAATATAGATAAATATTATTAATCAAACACAAATATTTTCATTGTTTATATTAAATTATATAATATATAAAAATGATTACATATTATTTATATTCTTGGTTGTATTTAATTTACATGAAAGTATTTTTCATATTTTATCATATTTTGTATTGTGTTTAAGCCAAGGCTGGCCTCACTTAAATCATTGTGAATTTTTATCTCAAAATTAAAATAGTGCAAAGTTTCAAACAAAAAATACCTCAACTTTAGCGCCGTTTTAAGCGTATAAATTCGACTTTTTCTTTGAAAATTAATGTCTTACGAAATCAAACAGTAAGCAACAATAAAAGAACAAAGCAATAAAAATGTAACACTGACTCATTTAGCCTAAGATTAACTAAATAATTAATTATAAACCATATGGATTTATGTCCGTAATTAAAAAATTATGACAATTCCGTTCGCCATATGTAATTACATAGATCGATATGTAATTGTTTATATCTATAACAAATTATTATGATAATATTATAATTGCCATTGCTCGTATGTACACATGCTTGTAATATAGCATTTATATTGTTTTTATTATCCAGCTACCGGATTATTTAAATTTCTTTTGTTACTTCAAAACACCTGTTTGCAATTGATTAGTCCAATAATTAGTAATTTTCCGATCATTAGCTATTTTCAAATATTGCATGCAATATAATAATAAAATAAATAAATCAATATATCATCACGCCTTTTACCCATTACTGGCTGTGGCACTCTGCCTAAGCAGATCTCGGTAAGTGATATATTTTTTCGCGTGAAGTGCGGTTACCAGCCGTCAAATCACGGCTCCCAAAGATATTAGTGGAGGGGGAGCCATAGGGGTAGATTTGAATTGGTGAAAATTGTTTGTCGGTTGTGGGGATTGAACCAGGGTTCTCAAGATCCACAACCCGACTCGATACTACTGATAATAATAATAATAATAATTTACAAAAATTCAAAAAATATTAATCTCTTGAAAATTTTACCATTCTTTTGACTAGTAAAAGAAAGAAAAATATCATGACGCCTTTTACCCATTACTGGGTGTGGCATTCCCCCGTAGCAAATCTCATTAAGTGATATATTTCTTCGCGTGAAGTGCGGCTATCAGCCGTCAAATCACGGTCCCAAAGATGTTAGTGGAGGGGATGTATCTAACTAATTAGGATTAATTTGCCATTGTGCATATCATCACGCCTTTTACCTATTACTGGATGTGGTGCTCTGCCATAACAGATCTTATTAAGTGATATATTGAAATGTTACTACAGTTTGAGATGTTTACGTCATTCCTGATATTCGTATGTTTAAAATGTAAAGTAAAAAGTGGGCGTAATCATGTCTTGATGCAAGAAGTAATGACGTAAACATCATCACATTTAATTTTAACTGTACCTACACAAGTAAAAAATAAGATATAATAAAATAAATAAAACGAAACATGAGAAAAACGAAAAGGCGCCCCACCCGACTCCGAGAAAATCACACCATAGGAGTAAAGAAAGGAGAACAAGGAGCCATATACTTTTTATTAGAGGAATGATATTGTAATTACTGCAACAATCACGTATTATATTATGTTATAAAAATTATGTAGATTTATAAGCCGAAAGGCAATAAATAAAGCTTATTCATTCATCATTCATTCACAAGTTTCTCTCCGATGAGTGCACCTGGCGAAGGTTAGTTTGATAGTCCGGAAGTACATTTCGATTATTCCATTTCCCAAATAAGTTCAAGGTTACGTTGCTTATAAATAAACACACCGCACAGCATAACGTCATCACAACGTTAGCGTTAACACAAGGCTTTTCCTCCAGTCAACGGCAAATAAAATAAACAGACACCGACCGCTCTTGCTCTGCTGCGCTTCTTAGCATGTTGATGTTATTTAGTTCTTCCTGCTCCGCTGGCTCTGCCATCGGCTCGCGCTATTCATGAAGCTTGAACTGCGGAGGATTAGAAGAGGTTTTTCTCTTTTTGTAGATGATGAAAAGGAAATAGTTGGATTGTATTATTAGAGTGATGTTACCTTGGACAGCAACTAGAGTCGAGAGACTCTCGATTATGATTTAGTTGTTTTTAAATAGTGAAGTTACTTTAATTGTGTTACGTAAATATCTATAGCACTGCTCTTTAATTCAAAAGCTTCTATAAAAATTAATGTTATTTTTAGTCGAGACCGCAGGTCGAGGCAAAAATGTCATTTGAACGCGCCTCAAAACATGAATTTCGTCCACGACTTTTATAATATTGTGCAATGTTGCATAAGTAATATTGTTACAGTATTGTGCAATATTTTAAAATTATTTTTATGCAGAATTGTATATTGTAATACTAGTATTACAATTGGGCATTGTAATACGTGTCTTTCATACTAGTTTTCCTATAATGCATTGATTTACATTTTTTTCTACAACTGTCAAAAAAGAATAATACAATAATTATTGATTTATTCAAGTAAATTGAAGGAAAACAATAAAAAATAATATGAATTTGGTACTACTGATGTGTGTTGTAACAAATGGAACGTTAAAAATAAAATACTTATTTAGATTTTATTTTTTTACTTTTTTTTTGTATTTTGTATTAATTTAATTATATTTCTGGTACAGAACGAAATAAGTCTTAATAACAATTCAGTTGTTTAATAGCTATTTATGAAACTAGTAAGGAAATGAAGGTTATTACCTTACGCATGTGAAATTTGCTGAACGAAGACGTAGCCGAGTTATGTAAACACATATGTAAGGTAATAACCTATTTCCTTACTAGTTTCATACAATATTTTTTCTACTTCCGTTCTAATAAATACGAAAGAGCGTTTTTGAAATTATGAAATTTTGACATATTAATGACAGTTATAAATTCAAAAAATAAAAGAATAACACATCAGAATTCATCTACCAAGATATCTGTTGCTATGTTACTTCATTATTTCACTAGTTAAATAATGCAGTTCATTACCTAACTCAAATAAGTGAAATAAAACGTCTATTTCCTAACGGAAGTAGAAAAAAAAATTTTTAAAGTTTTTTGTAAAAGAGACAAATAATTTTCCATATTTATTTATTAAATAAATTAATATTAAACAAAACATAATATCCATTCAATAGAATCATAAAGAAATATAAATAAACTAAATCATACATTCTTATGAAAAAAGTCACTCTCATTTATCTTTCTATTATTCGTTAATTGTTTTACAGTTATAATATTTGATCAAAAATACCAATTTTCCTGCCTTTTCAACACCTCTTAATTTTACCACCCAATTTGTAACCATGTATAGTCGAGCATATAGTTTCAGAAATTCGGGTTAAAACTTGGATTGTGCAATAATAATCGAAACTACATATTTTTTTTTTAACGCAGGCGCGGTGGCCGAGCGTGTTAAGGCACATCTCTTAACATACTGTGACGTCACCCGAGCCAAGGTTCGTCAGTTCGAATCCGCCTGTCGACAATGTGTGATTTGTCGTAAAATATAAAATACAGCTACATGTATTTATCACACTCGGGCGCTATAAGCTAGTCACTTATACGCCTTAAATAATGTAGCATTTGACTACGAAAACCGGCAGTACGGCAGTGTAAAAACTGCGGCTCGGTGTGTCCGGTAGGCCCAGGCCCGATTTGGGCTGTAGCGCCACAGATGAATGAACATATTTTTAACAGAGATTTTTCAAATAAATAGTTAAATACTAATCACTTTTACTGCATTTAGTGATATAATTTTAAAAAAAATCAAAATCCAAGACAATCATGATTAATTCAAAAAATCTATGATTTTTGAAATTTTTTAAAAATAAGATTTTTTCAAACCTTGTTTATAAGCTGTCAAAAGTTTCTAATTTTTTTTTTTTAGAGAAAAATGCGTGTTATGAAAATGGTTCAATATCTTTTATTCGAACTATTATAACCTTTATTTAAATTTATCATATGTTCCGGCTTAAAATCAGTTCATTTTAGGTTAAATGTCAACGATTAAATAATTCAACCTTTTATTTATCTTATAAGGAAATAGTAATAATCATCTTTTGACTTTTTTTACTTTTAATGCTTTAGTATATTTATCACTTTTTTGTATTAATTTTTATATTATTATATATTTCGTATAATTTTTTGCGTATTTAATTTAAAATGAAGGCTTTTATACTTGCGCGAATAACATTTGATTTTTTATTAACATTAACGATCATGACATAATATTTAATTAGACTTTTACAAATTGTTATCATCATTAGGTAATTGCTGTAAATGATTATACTTTTTACAGTTTAGTTTCTTGTGTCTCCGAATTTCTGAATACAAAAAGGAAATGTTGTTCGCGATGTATTAGTAACTTTCCGCATCTTAAATCCAGTTCCGCGATTTGAACTTTAGCGGTTCGCTATAGTTTGTACGTTAGTTTTTAGTTTGCAAAGTTTAAAATAGGTTGAAATCTGAGGAAGTGCAACATACATCACCGCCTGTGTCGTCCGCAATTTATAAAATGGAATGCACGAGCGAATGTGTGTAGTAAGTTTATAAAATAATCCAAACACGTTCGCCTTTTATACGTGTTTATCCGGATTATACGCTTTGTATTATTAAATCAACTTCTAATTTCAACTTTATAGTTTCCATTTACCTACAGGTGGAATACATAAATTATACACTTATTTTAAAATTTAAATATGTACTGCACTCGTTACCTTTTAAGATAAATTATGTATTTAAAACAAAAATATTTCACATACTGGAAAATAGGTTCATTGGAAAGAAAACAGAAAACTAAGATCACAATTTGCAATACAATTGACCGAGCGATATTTATTTACTTATGGTTGAGAAAAAATTAATTTTAAATTTACTTAATTTATGATTATATAAACAACAAATTAATTTAATTGTAAAGTGACAAATATATTATTTGTTTGATATATTTATTTTGAAATTTGAAATAATGGCTGGTAGCACAAGCTCTGTTTTTGCCTGTTTTAAGAGCAGTATATTTGGGTGTTTTAGCTATCTCTAACATGTTAAAACCGTGCTCTTAGAACACCCAAAAACAGAGCTTGTGCTACCAGTCAATGTGTTTATTTTGAACTAAAACGGTAACCGAAAAATATTGAAACCGTAATAAAACCGAAAATTATAATTTAAAAAACCATAACCGAAACCTATATTAGTATGTTATGCATCAAGGGAGGGAAACAAGCGAGTATTCCCGCGTGTGAAGTTGACTAACCGAGACGTAAGCGAGAGCCGAAGGTTCGAGCTAAAGTCGAGGTTTGCCAACTTCACACAAGGGATTATCGTGCCCTCCCGTGAAGCATATTATATTTTTCGTAACAAGTGCACAAAAATTACTGTCTTATCGGGAGAAATGTCAAATATGGGTTGCGTAACTAGTTACCTAGGAAATGCCACAAACAGCTAATAATCGTAGTCCCTAGGGAGAGAAACATGTCCCTAGGGAGAGAAACATGCTACCTAGGGAAAGAAACATAATGTTTCTATCCCTAGGGGAGAAAAGCAGTTTTTCTCTCTCTAAAATTAGGGAATAAGAACGTGTTTCTTGTGCATGTGTTACGAAAAATACTTTTTAAAACCGTAACCAATAAACGAAACCGAAATTTTACTGATATAAAAACAAATAACAGT
Organism: Pterostichus niger; assembly: GCA_947425015.1. NCBI lineage: Eukaryota > Metazoa > Arthropoda > Insecta > Coleoptera > Carabidae > Pterostichus > Pterostichus niger. The sequence continues at coordinate 31,805,514 of OX380343.1, forward strand.
AATTGAATCTCAATTTTTTTCGGTTAGAGTTCCTGACTTTAGGGACCCAAGAAATCGATTAAGAACAAAAACAACTTCACCAATTGTTTCGTTATATGAGTGAAAATTCGAAAGAAAGTTGTTACTTTTATCTATTCATTGGTGTCTTATTTTTCATTTTAAACTGCCTACGAGATTTTGCGAGTGAAGTTCGATCTCCCGGATGTCTCTACCGCGGCATTTAATACCTCAAATAATGGGTTTAATTGACTTGACTGAAAGTTTGTGCAACCCTATCGTAATATTTATAATAATCAAACCATGCTATGTACGAATGGTATATATATATTAAATGCTTTAGGCATTATTTATCAAATATATAACACACAAATTACAACAATTTTGATAAACGACAACGCGAAACAAAATGGAGTGAGAGTCGGATACAAATGTAAACCTAGGCTATGAAATAAGTGATTGGCAGAATAAAATTGTCGGTTGAGGCAGACAACATTTTGAATTAGGTATAGACAATAATATCTCCTCGTTGAATATTTGTTGTTACTAAGAAAATATATGGTGCTATTCTGTAATTTTCTATAACGCTACAGATCTGTAAATTTGAACAAAAGCGCATCATATTTAGCTGTCAAATGGCATTAAATGGATTTGTCAATAAAATTCTATGCGCTTTTGTTCAAATTTACAGAACTGTAGCGTTATAGAAAATTACAGAATAGCACCATTAGTCGCGATATGCTGTGATGCCCAATTTTGTTTGTTATGTGAAATTGAGAATTTAATTTATTCGCTTCATTGTAAAATCGAACCTGACCTCGAGTTTTTGACTGGTAGCACAAGCTCTGTTTTTGCCTGTTTTAGAGCAATATGTTTGGGTGTTTTAGTTATTTCTAACATGTTATAACTAAAGCCCGGATATTTAGGCTCTTAAATCGCTTCGCTTCGCTCGTTTCGCCAAATATTATGTTCGTCAAACAATATAAACCTTTTCATAACTGGTTACGTAAATAACTATTAATAAGTCTACACATTTCTACACAGTACGGTGGTGTGGATAGTATTACGGAATTCGAATCCGGAGATCCCGAGTTCGAATTGCACTCAAGGTAAAAAAGCTCGATGACTGCGGAACCTGTACTGTAAATGGTAAAGCCCAGATATTTAGGCTCTTAAAAACACCCGAATAAGCAGGCATATAGGCCGGTAATTACTCTAAAATAGGCGGGATTTTAGGCAGCCTAAATGTAAATAATTTGTTTAAAAAAAATAAACGATTCCTTTTTCTAATATTGGTACTCGTATCTACTTTTCGTTAGAAAACAATAATCATTTTAAACAAAAATTAACGCAATCTGAAAAATAATAATGTAGGGTTCTCATTTTATTAACTATTATGCAAATTCAAATTATGTAGTATACTTTAATTCACGAAATATTACGAGCAATTGCTCTATGAAAGGCACTATCTTCGGTCTGTCAGAACTTGCTTGTAAGTTGAAAACTTCGTTCGACATCACAAAATGTGACAGGGGCGTTCTTATATTTAGCCATATCGTCTAAAGTTATCTCAGCTCCATTGATTAATGGCAAAGACAATTCAATTCCCACGTAAAATTTTTTAAATTCACACACAAAAACTTGATTAAAGTAATATTATAGGTTAGGTTGAAACACTTTGTCGAGTGCTGAATTAGTCAACGAAGTAGATGATAAACCTTGTCTGCTCGATAAAAGTTAGAATAGGCAACAAAAATAGGCAAAATAGGCTGTATAAGCTAAAATAGGCACAATAACCAAAATATAGAAAAAATAGGCTCTAAGGCACGAAAAAAAAAACCTTCCATTACACGTAAACATATTACCTAAGTATAGAAAAACAAAATTGCCTGAAGTATATTAAAATTTGAATTTAGGCAATTGCCTAAACATCCGGGCTTTAGTTATAACCGTGTACTTAGAATACCCAAAAACAGAGCTTGTGCTACCAGCCATTGAAATAAACCATAAATATAGGGTAATTGAGTCGTGTATTTTACATATTTTCGTGAGTTTGTAGTAGCTTCGAATGCGTGCATCTTGGCCCGTTAGTATTTCGTTCACGCTAACATTCGCGTTCTGCGACTACGCCTGACGAAGGACAGGCGTAGCCAAGCAAAGTGGAAGCAGCATTAGAGACTTCCCGTGCACAGGTATCAAGCCTGGGTCTGGCAGATTTCGCAACGATGGCAGCTGTCTTCAAACATGTTAGACTGCCCTTGCCTCCCTGTTGACAATCCTAACTCGAGAGCAGTCTCATATACTATTTAGAATCTTTTGTGGAGAATTTCAATGCGAGACGCTCGAACTGGGTATTGCTGGTAATGCAGTAATGCCAACGTATACTTTTAGGTGGTTCCTTAATATTTTGGGGGACTTCTCAATTCGGACATTCTCGTATGACTCTGAAAGAGTTATTTGTATAGCTAAGGAAGAAAGTGAGTAGGTTCTTTTCGAAGGTGCCGTTTCAATTTATGTTATTTATGTTACGCTGTACAACAGGAACTTAATCCCAATTACAGTACAGGGTCCGCACTCACCGAGCCGCAGTGTGATAGTTCATATAAATTTAGCTTGAGTGAGATTCAAACTCGGAATCTCCGGATTCGAATTCCATATCGCTATCCACACCACCGTATTGACGAAGTCGAAGACAAATGATATATTCGTTACCATGTTACGAGAAGTCTGTTTCCGTCGTTTGTTGAATAATTTCACATTTAATCGTTTTTTTCTTCGCGGATTTAAAATTTGGATTATTGGAATTATATATATATATATATATATATATATATATATATATATATATATATATATATATATATATATATATATATATATATATATATATATATATATATATATATATATATATATCGTCGCTGCTTTGGCAAAACCACGTATGAGAAAAACAAAAATTGGTTTTTTTGTGTATTTATGTAGCGAAATCTCGTATCTACCACTAGGAAAAATCACGTTTCGGGAAATGTAGTACAAAATTAGTTTTTGCCAGTTTGTTAAAACCTCGTATACTAACTGTACTTGTAAAAACACGTATGAGCTTAGTTCAATACGCAGATACTGTGGTGTGTATAGCTGGATGTCCGTTGTCACGTAAGTTCATTTATTTCATTAGTTCTGTTTAAAATTAAGCAAAAATCACATTTAGAGTATATATTACATGGATGAATCTGTACAATTTTATAAATTTATTGGTTTTTTAAACACTGGTAATTCCCCAGAGAGCTTTTAAAATATTCGTCTCTGATACGTGTATTAGATTTTACCTTAAATACTGATACGTGTTTTTACACTTACAGAATATTATTATAACAAACAGTTTTTTTCACTTGCCGTAAAATCAACTTTTTTCTGATACGTGTATTTGCCAAAGCAGCAACGATATATATATATATATATATATATATATATATATATATATATATATATATATATATATATATATACAGGGTGTTAAAAAAGTGCTTGAAATAAATTTGCTAAAGGATTTTATAAAATAAACGTTATTTTATTCCTTTATTGTTTTTTGAGGTGACTTATTTTCGATGAGTCCCCTTGCGATTAAAGCGCCATTTATTCCGAATTGGAAAATAAGTATTAGATAAGATTAACTTAATTTTTTTCCCAGAATACGAATCTGCAATAAAAAATGGGGATTCCCATTTAAGGTTTCAAAGTTGCCTCCCGCCCCACCCCCTTGAGGTGGGAGTTGAGGTTTGTGTTTGGTGTGCTTAGATAGGTTTTTGCAAAATATGAAACACGCGTTTTTTTGTTTCTTAATTCGATGTGTATTTCTCGAGATATTTCACCGTCCCGCAACTTTTTTAACACCCTGTATATATATATTTCAAGGCCCGGAAACCAAACTGAATCAGAACCGAAAACAGTTCCGAACCCATCTTTTTTGAGAACCAGTTAGCTAAACAGGTTTTCCCATCGCTAAATACGACTATTGTTGAAGTGGTAAAGACCGAATTGAAACCCCCATATTATTCCCCTCCACGCCACCCTTGTGCCCTGACGTCACTGCCTGCATTTGAATGAAGCTTTAGAATTTTATTCTTTTTCGGATACCTCTCAAGGTAATTACTGAAGGCTTTCTACCTTTGTCGATTTTTTGACGAACTAGCTAGCAATCATAAGCAGCACAATAGAGGAAGTTTTGTTGTTTTTTGCTGCAGATATTCTCTCTGTAATTTTGGAGAAATTCTCCACGTTGAATGACTGTTGAGAAGCTACAATTAAAATTGCTCAACTTCTACACGAAGACGTATAATATCTGTTCTGTCGTAACGACAAGTAAATAAATAATTTTCTCTAGAATACGAAAATCTGCTTCGGAACAGTGCCACATCCAGTAATGAGTAAAGGGCGTGATGATATAATTATTTATATTACTCTGCTCAGTAATATCGAGTTGGCCTGTGGATTTGAGAACTTTGGTTCGATTCCCACAGACGACAAATAATTTTCACCGCATTAAAACTATGCCTGTGGCTTCCTCACCACTAATATCTTTGAGGGCCGCGGTTTGACGACCAGTAACTGCACTTCACACAACGAAATATATCACTTACCGAAATCTGTTTCGGTAGAGTGTCTCATCCAGTAATGGGTAAAAGGCGAGATGATATATTTATTTATTTATATTACTCTGCTCAGTAGTATTAAATTGGCCTGTGGATTTGAGAACTTGGGTTCAATTCTCAAAGCCGACAAACAATTTTTACCGCATTAAAACTATCCCTGTGGCTCCCCCTACACTAACATCTTAAGGGTCGGCAATTTGACGACTGGTAACTGCACTTCACACAACGAAATATATCACTTACCGAAATTTGCTTCGGTAGAGTGCCACATCCAATAATGGGTAAAAAGCAAGATGATATATTTATTTATTTATATTACTCTGCTCAGTAGTATCGAGTTGGCCTGTGGATTTGAGAACTTGGGTTCAATTCCCACAACCGACAAACAATTTTTACCGCATTAAAACTATCCCTGTGCCTCTCCCACCACTAACATCTTAAGGGTCCGCGGTTTGACGACCAGTAACTGTACTTCACACAACGAAATATATCACTTACCGAAATTTGCTTCGGCAGAGTGTCTCATCCAGTAATGGGTAAAAGGCGTGATGATATATTTATTTATTTATATTACTCTGCTCAGTAGTATTGAATTGGCCTGTGGATTTGAGAACTTGGGTTCAATTCTCAAAGCCGACAAACAATTTTTCCCGCTTGAAAACTATCCCTGTGACTCCCTCACCACTAACAACTTGAGGGTCCGCGGTTTGACGACCAGTAACTGCACTTCGCACAACGAAATATATCACTTACCGAAATCTGCTTGGGCTGAGTGCCACATCCAGTAATGGATAAAAGGCGTAATGATATATTTATTTTACTCTGTACAATAGGAACTTAATTTCCGAGCCGAAGTGTATTAGTTTATATTATTTTTTAGCTTAAATGAGCTTTGAAACCACTGTGCTGTCGAACAATAATTTTAATGCTTTTAAGTTCAATTTTATAAATATTAATTAGTAAAAGGAAAACCTTATACTATGTAATATACCTACGTACGATACAAAATAAATTTATAAATATTAATTAGTATACTATGTAATATATACGTACAATACAAAATGTGTTTCATTTATAATAACAATAATATCTTGCTTGATAACGATCAATATTCATCTAGCAACTTCAATACTATTTGGTGGCATAAATCACCTGAACTGTTCGTGTTCTATTTTTAAGTTAATATCGTTTCCCTTTCGAATGTAACTACCAGAATAACATGTTTATTACCCTCACTTACAATAAATAATGTACAGTTTCAATTTGAACGCAGCCTCGCCAGAAACTAAAAAGGGGTAACTGGTAACGAGTAACGATTCTCCTGATTAAAATTTAACACATCCTGTGTGAAAAGACGCTTAAAAATGTACAAAGTGTTTTTCCGAATTGAGACGGGTGTTCAGTCTTTACTTGTCAGAGGTGGCTCTGAAATGTCACCGTCGTTCGTTTGTTTGTGCCGTTGGGACCTCGGGCACCGGGTCAGTGTAAATATTAATTCCGAACGGTTAAAATATCTCGTGGAACCCGCGATGCGTCCTTGTTTGTTAACACCCTGCCTCACATAGCCGCCTCAGGAGAGGATATGGAGATGGATTTTGAGATGTGCTGGTTTTATACTCGACATTTGGCCCCATTTTGTGGGTAATAAGATAGTTTTGAATTGGGCAGAAAGGATGATTAACATATTGAAACAACTTATGAAAATGAAAATTATTATTAACAAAGTTGACATTTATGCGCAAAATTCAGTCAGTTATTTACGTGGCCAGAGTAGTAAACTAATTATTTCTACTTCCGTTAGGAAATAAACGTTTTATTTCACTTATTTGAGTTAGGTATTGAACTGCATTATTTAACTAGTGAAATAATGAGGTAACATAGCAACAGATATCTTGGTAGACGAATTCTGATGTGTTATTCTTTTATTTTTTGAATTTATAACTGTCATTAATATGTCAAAATTTCATAATTTCAAAAGCGCTCTTTCGTATTTATTAGAATGGAAGTAGAAAAAATATTGTATGAAACTAGTAAGGAAATGAAGGTTATTACCTACCTTACTTATGTGTTTACATGCGTAAGGTAATAACCTTCATTTCCTTACTAGCTATTTACGGGCGGGCTGAAAAGTCTGTGAGATGAGAGACGAAGAATCGAGTCTCCATAATCCAGTGGGCCAAATAAAAGTTAATTGCAATCGTGTCGTATATAAAGTTTTATTTCCACCTTCACATCATTATTTATAATATTTTATTAGTTTTATATAAAAATACATCACATATTGTAATGAAATATTGTTGGCAGTAGGGCAATTTATAGCTAGATGTTGTCATGGTGTCGTGATCGTTGTAATAAAAAAAAAACAACTATTGTCAGTGTCAACAACTTCGTGAATTCTAGAAATAAATAATTTGAAATAATGGATTTAATACCCGATGAGGATTTTGAAGGCGATTTTCTTGCAGGAAATATACAAAATATTACAGACTTTGCAAGTAATAACTTTTAGTTTAAATATATCAGTTTTTTTGTGAGCATTGTAAATTTTGATAGGTCTTTTCTATGAGCCTGTAAAACTTTACAGGTCGACGCGCTGTAATTACTCATTTACTTAGTGCCCATAAATACCTACAACGTGTCATTAGAAGGAGACAATAAATATTCAACTACTTTTGCGGGTTATTCTGAACCAATCAAAAACTAGATTACAAAATGTCGTCTTCAAGCCGTGACTAAAATATTTAAAGCTACAACTTGTCAACATGTGATTAAGATGTTATTTAGCGACATGGAAACCAGTACGTTAAATAACATTTTAATAACGGAAATAGAAAAAAATAAATATGTCATCACGCCTTTTTATCTATCACTCGGTTGTTGCCAGCCGTTTACATCCCCCCCCCCCAATTTGTTAGTAGTAGCGGAGGGGGAGCCACAGGGATAATATTAATATGATCAAAGTACGTATAAACAAATTCAATGACGTAATTATCAAGTAATTTGACATGAAATATAATCTAGTTCCATGAAAAGTACCTTGAACGCTTGAACGTTGCTATAAAATTTTATTCTGATGTCAAATTGGCACGGTACGAATAAGATGATAGTCATTCATCATACGTCGCTTTTCATCTTTGTGTGTCTGAAATATGCCAAGTTCTCGCTTTGTCTAACACTGAAGCAGCCGCAGAGCACACCCAGCAGTGTTGCCACCTACATGGCAGAAATTCCTACATTTCGAAGCTGCATCTCCGTCTCCGGGCTTTATACGTTTGCTTACTGACCCAGATATGTAAAATGTTTACGTTTATTTTAAAACAATTATTTGTTTTATCTAAATGATAAATTATTCAAGACAGGTAAATTTCAGCATCCATCGTACAGCATATTTGTGTATTAGTAATAATAATTGCTTGATAATTTGTATAAAGTGAAAAAATATTATATCGAAATTAGAGTGCAAATATTTCATTTTAATAAATAGTTATTTGTTTAAATCTGCTTTTTGCCGTGTTGAACACATATGTCAATTGTTAATTAATATTCATTTTGTGAATATTTTCTATTTTTTAAATGTTATTGATATCATCATACTATGTACATACATATTTGACGTTTATAATTAAATGTCATTCTGCTTTTTGTACATTAATTAAATTTACAATGTATGGAAACTAACGAAGAAGTGTTAAACCCATTCGAAATTAAAGAAAATTATATTGATTAAATTATTATATATAATACCATTAGTGACTATGATTTTGGCGGAAATTTTTGTCGTCATGATCACGACTGCTTGTTGCAATGAAAATCTACACGAGTGCGATAGCACGAGTGTAGATTTTCTTAAAGCAACAAGCAGGAGTGATCTAGGCAAAAATTACCAAAGGAAAATTATAGTAACGATTTGCGACAATTTTCACTAGTGAAATTGTCGCTGTAATACTACTGTGATTGGTTCAATATAGCAAAATACTGTCATTTGATTGGATGAAAAGTTATGAAATTTGTTATTTTGCCATAGCAACACTTTTACAGCATGTCAATTTAATTGTCAACAAAAGTCCACTTTTTATGACCAGAGTTATTTTTAGCCGATTTCACCAACAAAAGTAAAATTTTAAACTTAAATAAATAAATATATCATCACGCCTTTTTATCCATTACTGCATTGTAGCAGATCTCGGCAAGTGATATATTTCTTCGCGTGAAGTACGGTTATCAGTCCTCAAATAATTGCCTTCCAAGATGTTAGTGGAGGGGGAGTCACAGGGATAGTTTTAATATAATAAAAATGGGAATTGAACCCGAGTTGTCAATTCCACTGGCCGACTCGATAACACTTACCCACCTAGCTTGGTTTAAATAAATAAAAGCAAATCGAATGTATTACAGCAATGTCAATTACTTTATTTGACATATAATTTTGATTTGCTTTGATTTATTTAAACCAAATTTAAAATTAAGTTTTGTTGATGAAACGGCCATTAGCGTTTTTGGAATTACATTTTTGTATTTATAGTAGTTACAGACTATCAGCCCAGCCCGATTTACAATATTATTTTTAGTTAATCCTGAATTTTGGATTATCTAATATTAATCTAATCCGATTTAAAAACAATAATCCAAATCACATTCCGAATGTCAAATGGTAATTAGATTATTTAGAATTTATTGAATTTTTTTGAGGTTATATTTCCGCTTAATTAATTTTTCAAGTCGGATAAATTTAGTGTCTTTTTGTTTTTTATTGCTTGCAAATTACCAAAATATTGTGTCGAAAAATCGCCAAATAATTAAAACTAAATTACAATTTAAATTGTTTAAAATGACTTTTTTTTGCTAAAGCCTGAAATCCAATTAACAGTTATAAAAATAATAATTATAGCTTAGAACCCCATAATGTCTACATTCGACCATGAAAACAGGCATTCTATAGCTTGTACATCAATTATAAAACGAAAATAAGTATTAAATTATGTTATATTATTCAATACTACTATCATTTAAAGGTTTTCTAATATTTGTTTATTTTGTACATAATGCCTATGGCACACTGGTCGATGAGCGTCGATGAGCATCGATGAGCTCTTCGATGAAACAACAGAACGCACCCGTCATTAACGAAAAATAAAAGCTTCTAAAGTTGAGGAAGAAAAACTAATTTCTAAAATATGCTAACGTGAAATGAGACACAAAAGATACGAGTGAAATGAGATACGTTCGTTTCATCGATGAGCTCTTCGATGGAAATAACGTATAAACAACAACGTTTCATCAACGTGCACTTCAAGTTGGTTTATCTGCATTTGTAATTTTCTAATAAATGTTTCTTTTTGCTAGGTAAGTCACGTTACTCGATGATTCATTCAGATGATAAAAAACCCGCAAGGTAATTAGAGCATATAAGTAGTCAATTAGTGCATGCATTCAGTAATTAAATTAAATTATGTGTTTATTATCAGCGCTACTTAATCAGGACGGAAAATACTAACAAACCTTCTGATTCATCTTGATAAATCCAATAAATACAAATACACTTAGTTACATATTTCTTCAAAACGGAACTCCTCAAGAAAAGTACTTTTCAGAAAAGTAACGAAGCTACAACTACAGACCATAAATTTTTATGGTGTTGTCCACCGTACTATAATATATATATATAGTGTATATAGTATTATACTATATTTTAGTTTGATGTGCTATATACTGTTGAAAAGTAACATGGTACGCAAAAAAACTATATTTTTTAAACATCAATAAAGTCAAAAATTTTAATTTACTAAAAGATGTTGTGTTTAGCAACTATAAATCTATTATTAAAACTGTAGGATTAGAAGAAAAGCTAAATATTAAAATAGATGATGTCTTTTCCGAAATATACATTTTGAACTAAGTTTACTGTAATATCAAGGACTCTGCTGATTTTATAGATACAGAGCAAAAATGGCAATATGTTTTTAAAAAGGCAGAAGGTAGATAAAGAACAAGACTAGGTTTTATAAAAAAATGAGCTGTTTATACGTATAAGTTTATAATGTCAGTGTAATGATGCATATAATATTTTTTCAAAAGATTGAAATAAATTAATAACGCAAGATCTACAAATAAATATACATTTAAAAAATAGTTTCTTATTTTTTTAAAACTACTTTTTCTTGACAATTATGCTCTCATTTGTCATCGTAAAGTTGACGTTTTCTGTGGAACAATCGAAAATATATTTGTCGCGCGTCTCCATTGGCAACGCGTAAAAAAGATGTTAAATGCGATCTTATTTTAATAGTAACAAGGAATAGAAACAAAACAAATACTTGTCATATTGACAGTTGACAGAACGAATTTATTTTCAGTACGTATACGTTTTTTAAATAATTTTAAGATGCAATCGTAGAAAAAATTATGTGAGTATCACGAATGTAAAGTTTCTTTGTTCCTCTTACACTATTGCAGCTCTCGCCTTCGCCTCGCGCTGCAATTACCGTGTTCAAGTAACAAAGAATCACTTCCCGTTCTTATTACACAAATAACTATTTAATTGACATACTATATTTTTCTTTCATATACTATTTTTTTGTTTGGCTTTAATCTCTGAAGCATTATATTTCATATAAAAAAGTTGGCAGCCTTACATTTAAGGTATACCAAGGTAAATGTGACCCAAAAATTCTGTAGGTCAACTTTTGTGAGTTTTAATTTTATTTCTCTACAGAGTTTAATAAAATTTTCTATACTTATTGCCGGGCACGTACAGAAGATATTTAAATATTATAATAATGAATTTAAATATTTTAATAATCAATAAGATTCAAAAATCATAAATTTGTAATTAATTATCTGTCTTAATTAACAAATTATCTGTTATAAATAACAACGGAAAATATCACCGATTGTGGAAAACTAAGATATGTCCAGTATATTTTGTCTTTGTTTTTCATGACATAATTTGATACCATTTTTTTAAATCAACCTTTATGTATGTTTACAATTAGTAAAGTTATAGCTATAGCTCAAATAATTATAATTAAGCTTCAAGTATAAAAGTAGTTAGCTCTTGTTCAGCTCTGCTCAAAATGAACCAAACAAGATGTTTGTAAACAGAAAAACTAGTTTTTTCTTCTGACGTTTAACATATTTGTTCTTTGTGCAAGAAGACATTAAAATTCGCATGATTCATCACATCTATTTATTTGCATCTGCTCATCGCTAACGGTAAACTAGCATTTGCAAAATCAAGTTGGCGGAACGAATACTTTCTAATAGAAAATGTGCATGTTTTTGTGTTTGTTTTATCGGTTATTAAACCCATTGCGTGTTCTGTAATGTTGCTAGTTTATTTACAGTGTAACGAAACTAGAATGCATTTGAGTGTTAAACGATTTTCTTTAGATGTTCTTGAAATAGTGCAGCAAAATTATAGAGCCCTAATGATGTTTTACACTTTACAAATTATATTGTGGAATTGACAATTCGACTAATGACGTTTCGCTCGATATGGCAGATTTTTATGACTATACAATTCATCAAAAATTTGCATTAGTTACGCTGTATAACAAGTGTGTTTCGCGAAACACAAACCTTCGTGTATTATCATTTACTGAGATTTGCTACGGCAGAGTGCCACATACAATAATGGGTAAAAGACGTGATGATATATTTATTTATTTATTTACAGTAAAAATGAATAGAATGCAATATTTACCAGCACAAAACAATAGTGAATTATATTCATTTGACAGCAGATAAATACCAATATTTAGTTCCAAATTTTATTATTTATTTATTTATTTATGTTACGCTGTACAACAAGAGTTTAATCCTAATTACAGTACAGGGTCCGCACTCACCGAGCCGCAGTGTGGTAGTTCATATAATTTTTAGCTTGAGTGAGATTCGAACTCGGGATCTTCGGATTTGAACACCGTATTGCTATCTACACCACCGTACTGACGGACAATCATATTTAAGGTTACTTATTTTGGTTACTTTGGAAATAACTCATATAAAAAAGAAACACTCTAATCAATGAGATGTTTATCTTATATACAGGGTGTTTCTATACCTCTGCACGAAACTTTAATAACATATATAATTTGATATACTGATTATAGAACAAAAAGAATTTTTTTGAAATTCGCTAAAATTAGGGTATTTCATTCCTAGCGAACAATTTTAGTGTCACTGATTTAATAGTACATTTAATTATTTATAATTATGTTATTAATGAAATAAAAGTATAAACACTGCCTACAAATAATCATTTATTAATTAGTTATTATTTAGGTACCTTGTGTAATGCCTTATTTTTATTTTTTTTAATTAAATGCACTATTAAACCAGTAACACTAAAATTGTTCACTAGGAATGAAATGTCCTAATTTTTATGAATTTAAAAAAAAATATTTTTGTTCTATAATCAGTATATCAAATTATATATGTCCTAATGTTTCGTGCAGAGGTATAGAAACATGTTGTATAAATAAATATGTATTAATATAACTGTAACTAATTTCAGAAGATATTGGCAACGATTTGCTTTTGTTGTACAAATAAACAATTATGTAGTTCTAGATTTTACTGTTTCTACAAAAACCAAGAAAACGATTTAAAATAATAAACGATTGCCAAGTAAGCAAAACATTCCGCAAGAACAATGACCTGTTTACATGAACGTGGAACTGAGTAGGTTTAATTATAAAGACCAGTCTTAATTAATCACAGAAGCAATTAATCTAAGTGTAAAAATACCTTAAACACAGGTGTAATTTGATCCAGAAACACCTACATGTCATTATAAATCTATTATGATAATCAATATTGCTTGACAAATTTCTTACAACGTAAGAAGGCGTGGAAATTTTGTTTCGCTACAATTCAACCAAAATCTACTATACGATTCACATAACCAATGATTGCTTAATATGAACGCCAATTATTAAGGGTGGTAACTGCAATTCACGCGAAGATCACTTACCGAGATCTGCTACGGTAGAGTGCCACACCCAGTAACGGGTAATATTTATTTTTATTTACTTATTAAGGATGATTAACTTTTTTTATTGGGTAGGTGGCTCAGTGGTATCGAGTCGGCCTGTGGATATGAGAACCTGGGATTAATTCCCACAGCTGACAAACAATTTTCATCTAAATTAAAACTACCCCTTAGTACTGGATGTGACACTCTGCCGGAGTAGATCTAGGTAAGTGATAAATGTTTGCGCGTGAAGTGCAGTTACCAGCCGTCAAATCACGGTCCTCAAAGATGTTAGTGGAGGGAGAGCCACAAGGGTAGTTTTAACGTGGTAAAAATTGTGGGCGGCTGTGGGGATCAAACCCAGGATCTCAATTGATTTAAATAAATAAATATATCATCACACCTTTTACCCATTACTGGGTGTGGCACTCTGCCGAAGCAGATCTCGGTAAGTGATATATTTCATCGCGTGAAGTGCGGTTACAAAATAAAATAAATAAATAAATAAATATATCATCACGCCTTTTACCCATCACTGGGTGTGGCACTCTGCCTAAGCAGATCTCGGTAAGTGATATATTTTTTCGAGTGAAGTGCGGTTACCAACCGTCAAATCACGGCCTCCAAAGATATTAGTGGTGGAGGAGCCACAGGGGTAGATTTTTTAAATTGGTGAAAACTGTTTGTCGGCTGTGGGGATCGAACCAGGGTTCTCAAGATCCACAGGCCGACTCGATACCACTGAGCCAGCAGTCAAATCACGGTCCCCAAAGATGTTTGTGGAGGGGGAGCCACAGGTATAGATTTAATTTGGTGAAAATTGTTTCTCAGCTGTGGGGATCGAATCAGAGTTCTCAAGATTCTTACAATTAAAGTTAAAATAGAGGTGATTCCTTAGAAAAATGTGGAGTATCGGAAATCAGCGATGAAATCGCCTCAAAACAGTTTTCAGTCAATAAACCGGAAATGCGGAAATCCCCAATAAATAAAACCTTCAACTGTTTGAAACCTGCAGGTCGATAGTCAAGTGTCCAAGTTACCATCGCTGAGAAAAACCGAGCATCATCTTTGGATTGCAAGTCGACTTCCTCTCGTCCATTCGTCGCTCTCTCTCTCTCTCTCTCTTCGCTGGCAGGCAATCCATGGCTATCGCGATTTACGTCATGTTTTGGCGGGTCTTACAAAGCATGCTAGAGAAGTAGAGACACATGCTTAGCACCATCTCACTCTGACGTAAGGTTTCCGACCGAATGTGCCATTACAAGTTCAAGGTTTGCGAAGGAACTGATCAAAGACTCACGGCGTGGACTCTGCGCTGCTGGAGAACAATGGATTGATGGGGGACGTATGTCGGTGATAAGGGTATGACGTACGAAGAGGAAAATGCCGAGATGTCGAACAATTATAAAGCAAAACGATATTTATAACTTCGTCTTTATTGCGAAAGGTAAATCACTTGTGTTCTGTTTAGTTTGTTTAGATTCGAATGACTTTGTTCTTCCACTTCGATGCTAAACAGTTATTGTTATTTCTTGATATGAAGAATAAGAAGACGATAACAGGGATTTTATTTTATCTTTTGGTTGTTTGTGTTTTGTCTCACAGTTTATGATTTGTAAAATAAGACGTGATTACGAAAACATAATATTTATGTTTTCATCATTCTCTGGACTGAATACTACGTCTTTATTCATTTGTTTTAATCAAATTATAAATTAAATATATCATCACGCCTTCTTATCTGTACTTGAGTGTGGCACTCAGTCGTAGCTGATCCCGGTAAGAGATATATTTAACTAGCTGTCAAATCACGTCTCCAAAGATATGTTTTCATTGTAAATTCAAATAAATTAAAATAGAAGAAATTGTTGATATTATTCTACTTTTGTTTTCTTCACTCTGCACAACGTGTCTTCAATTGAACAAAAACTATCAAATCTATGATAAAAATCAATTAACAATACTCTTAAATTACTAATTGTAGCAGTTTATCGATGACAATTTTTTTATTTAACTTTTTTGGGATAGGTGGCTCAGTGGTATCGAGTCCGCCTGTGGATCTTGAGAACCCTGGTTCGATCCCCACAGTCGACAAACAATTTTCACCAATTTAAATCTACCCCTGTAGCTCCCCCTCCACTAATATCTTTGAGGGCCGTGATTTGATGGCTGGTAACCGCACTTCACGCTAAAAAATATATCACTTATCGATATCTGCCTAGGCAGAGCGCCATACCCAATGATGGGTAAAAGGCGTGATGTTATATTTATTTATTTTTATTTAAGTTTGCTTTCAAATGAATTTAAGATTTGTACTAAATATAAATTTGTGTCTTGCAGAGTTTGATTAAAATCATTTAAATGAGTTAAGTATTATCAAATATCGTTCGCGGGCCGTATAAAAGTATCAGGCGGTCAGGATGTGCCCCCGGGCCGTAATTTGGTCATGACTGTTTTAAAATATACAAATGTAATTGAATTTAATACCTGAATAAAATTCATAAATACAAAACAACGGCTCATATATTCTAAGCCTAAGGCAAAACATTTATATTGTTTTCGTTTTTATTATTTTTCGTTTATTTCATATTTCGACATAAAAACTTTAATTGTCCAAAATTCATGTAAAGAGGCTACAAACAATTTTAATTAAAATATTACGATCTTTACTTATTATGTTAAACGTCAGACCCACTCATAAAAATTTACGTATGTTTTGGGACAATTTTACGAGGGACTTTACAGTGCCCCCCTGCGCTCGGATCTGGCTGGTGACGATCGCGATGTGTGGAATACATAAAATAAACGCCGTACGTTCGTTTTCCTACGTGTTCTGGGCTCTGGACTGATTTCACGATCATTACTCCAGAGACGATCTTTTATTTTTCTGGTTTATGAGCCTTTCGTCAAAACGGTGTAAATTAAACGACTTTATTTTATATCGTTCTCTTTATTTGATCTTTTCCCTCATTTTTCTAATGCGCCATGCTGAAGTTATCTTCTATAAATTCATCTATTCCACATTTTATTGTTAACAGTTCTGACGTTTTGAGTGTTTTGTAAATCTCCTGGATCAAATAAGGAATAAATATTTATTTTTCGTAAAATGACATAATCATGAAATACGAGTATAGGTTATATTATATTGGACGATAACTACCTTATTTAATTTACTTTTAGTATAACACATATGTTACTAATTTTATTCATAGAGCAGAGATAGATAGTTCAGTACTACTAGGTCGGACTATGAATTTGAGAACCCGGGTTCGATTACCACAGGTGACAATCAATTATCACCACATTAAACCTCCTTCCTACTAACATTTTTGAGGGACTCAGATTTTATAGCTGGTAACTACATTTCACGTGCATACGTTACTTATACAGATCTGCTACGCAAGAGTGCCACTCCCAGTAATGGGTAAAAGGCGTAATGATGTTACCGTGAAAACTTATTATCTTGATTTCACAAAGAAAAATTCACTATTTTCATTTTTCTATCGCGAAAATTATCTTACCTTTTGAAGTACTTTTACTTAAGAAAATGACATTTCCCTCACTCAATGTAATTGTACTGGTAACCGTTTCCCTCACTAGTGAGGAAAACAGTTACTATCACAACTAAATTGATTCAGGGTAATGTCATTTGACATGGTGACCAAGGAAACGTGATGTGCATTTGCACAACTCCTTTGATTTATATAAAATAATTATTAAATTTCTTGTATTGCAAACGTAAAAATGTAATTTTCAAGTTAAAAAATAGTACGGAACATATATGGGAAAGAGCCATTGCAAGACTCGTACTCGTTTTGCAATTAAACTCTTTCCTCACTAGTATTACAATATACTATTAATAACCTTTCAAGTTTATTCAATTTTTCATATATAATATAACAAGTAGTATGAAAATTGCTGAAAATATTTTGACATATATTATGAGTTGTTATGGAAATGGAAACATAACGACTGCGAAGCACGAGTTGTGTTTCCTATTTCCGTAACAACGAATGTATATTTATGTCAAAATATTATCTGTCAGTTTTCATACTACGAGTTGTATTCGGCTTGAGAATTTACCAAACAAGAGTTAATTAACAAGAATAGTTAGGTATTTATTTGCACATTATTAATTAGGTATTACAGTGATGAAAATTCTACATTTTTTCAGTGTACATTTAATATTCAAAATTGACGTTTATGAAAATATTGAAAACATCATTTATTTTATTCGTAACCAAGGATATTATTAACAGTGGTATATCCGTTATCAATTGCACCAGCGATGAATTTCCGACGAAATGTACATTTCATTGGTTCATTTTCAAACAAATTCGTGATCCTATTGGTTGACAGTGACGTGTGGTGAATTCTCCTTAAAATATAGTTTCTATTACTATGAATTATGAACCAAATTAAGAATAATAATTTTGTTGCATACTTCGAGCAACTACCAGCAACGACACGCGTTATCCACTATTTGGAGGCCATCCAGAAGTGCAATATTTTTTTAGGATAAATTAAATATATAAATCGAATTTTAACAATGAGCTCGAAGCTAACAAATGTTAGCAATGGGCTCACTACAGCTCCCTACTGGGTATACTGTAACATTCCTGTAATTTTTCACATACCAGGTGGTACAATTTTAAATTGAAGCATTTGTGCCAAAAAGGGCCTTAAATCAGAATTTTAGTACTAGTAAATTTGTCCGACTTCTTGTGCGGATTTTACGGTCTCGCTGGACGAAATGTGATAAAATTTTATGACTTGCCGAGATAGGAGTGTCCGAAATGGAAAGTATCCTTTTATGAGGTTCCAGCTGAAGCTCCAGCTTCCATAGCTTGCTTCCAGTGTCGACTCGGTTCTGTATGGAGCAGTTAAATCAGTTTAGTGCTTCGACCGACGAAAGACAGGAGGTTTTTAGCGAGATTATAAAATCCGAACACCAGAGAGTTTTCCACGCTGCGAAAATGATAATCACCTTCAGCTTCAGGGTTGTGATACGTTCACGTTCACTGCGGTTCTGGGTTTAATGTTTTTTAGTTCGCGTTAATTGAGGTGGCATAATACCTTTTCTATAATCATAAAAGGAAGGTGATCAAAGATTTTAGTCAATGGATTCATATTCAAAGATTTTAAAAGGTTTTACACCACAAATTATTTAAAAAAATAAACACTCTGAATAGTTTAGTTTGGAGCAGGAAATATAGTTATTTGTGTAAAGTGATTGTTACTTGAGCCTTCGGCTCGCGCTGCATTAGTGTAAGAGGAACAAAGACACTACACATATTTTTTTCTACGATTGCATCTTAAATTATTAAAAAACGTGTACGCACTGAAAATTAATTCGTTCTGTCAACTGTCAATATGACAAGTTTCTGTTTTGTTTGATAACTATGCACAAGAAACACGTTCTTATTCCCTAATTTTAGAGAGAGAAACACTGCTTTTCTCCCCTAGGTAGCATGTTTCTGTCCCTAGGGACTACGATTATTAGCTGTTTGCGGCGTTTCCTAGGTAACTAGTTACACAACCCATTTCTCCCGATAAGACAGTAATTTTTGTGCACTTGTTACGAAAAGTATAATATGCTTCACGGGAGGGCGCGATTATCCCTTGTGTGAAGTTGACAAACCTAGACTTCGGCCCTCGCTTACGTCTCGGTTTGCCAACTTCATACGCAGAAATAATCGCTTGTTTCCCTCCCTTGATGCATAACATACTATTGTTGTGCATTTCCAATGGTAAAGATTGTTCTACAGAAAACGTCAACTTTATAATGGCAAATAAGAGCGTAAATGTCAACTTTTCATAGCTATTGTAGAAAATAATTATTTGTGTACTAAAACCATAAAGTGATTCTTTCTAATTTTTTTTACGATTGCATCTTAAATTATTAAAAAACCTATACGTACTGAAAATAAATTCATTCTGTCAACTGTCAAAATGACAAGTTTCTGTTTTGTTTGTACCTCTGGTAACTACTGAAATATGTGCGCAATTAATATCTTTTTTACTCGTTGCCATTGGACACACGCCCGTTTAATATCCTATTTCCAGCTTATATTTACATCCCAAATCTGAAAAGAATTTTAGTTCAGTGGTATCAAGTCGGCCTGTGGCACTTGAGAACCCTGGTTCGATCCCCACAGCCGACAAACAATTTTCACCAAATTAAATCTATCCCTGTGACCCCCCCAGTCTTTGGTGGCCGTGATTTGACGGCCGGTAACTGCATTTCACGCAAAGAAATGTATCACTTACCGCGATCAGCTCTGGCAGTGTGCCACACCTAGTAATGGGTAAAAGGCGTGATGATATATTTATTTATTATATATTTGTAATTCATTATATATAAGTTTGTATTTATTATAGCTTTTAACTAAATAAACTAATTATTATTATTATTATTTCTGATCGTATTCTAGTTCGGTTTTAAAATAGTTATTTTAGTATTAAGAGGGTGAAATAGATGTCATTCGAACGCACTAAAACAAGTCGCGTTCAAAATACAGACAATATTTTTTCTATGTTTTAATTTTAATAATCATCAGGAACTGAAATATGCAATTGCTAAAAAATTGACAACAGAAAAGCTACACATATCTCTGATTATATAATTTGTCAAGCTTTAATACTATTTTTACATAAGATCTTTCTTTCCAAAAGTATGTACATATAAGAAATAATTTTAATCGAATCCTCAAAATGGTATAGCAAGTATATCTCTATTATGCAATGATATTGGATGACAGGTGCAACGTGAGATAATAGGAAAAATATTGGATTCTTATTCACCCTACAATACACATGTATGCACACTAAAAAAACAATGTGAGCCACCCCAATCCCAATGTTATCCAAATACGATCCCTTCTTATATAACCGTACAGCGAACACTCCCTTCTGAAATATCTTATTTATTTTCTTTTTTATATACGGAGATTGAATAACACTGCAGATCATATTAGAACTTTATGAGGTATGAGGCGCTAAAACAAATCTGACTTCCTTTTCTGGTACATAAATTTCATAACATCGTTATGTAATTGTTTAAGAAGCATATGTATAAGGGGTGATTCAGGACAAGAGGAAAAGATTTTAACATGGATTGGAATTTTTAAAAACAAGTGACGAAACTTGGTACAGTTTGCTACTAATTTAATAAATAAAAAGTATTAAAAAATTTAATTATTTGTAATTATGTTGCTAATGAAATAAAAGTGTAAATACTGCCTACAAATAATCATTTATTAATTAGTTATTATGTAGGTACCTTGGTGTAATGCCTTATTTTTATTTTCTTAAATTAAATGTACTATTAAACCAGTGACATTAAATTTTTTTGCTAGGAATGAAATACCCTAATTTATGCGAATTTCAAAAAAATTATTTTTGTTCCATAATCAGTATATCAAATTATATGTCATTAAAGTTTCGTGCAGAGGTATAGAAACATCCTGTATATTTAAATTGTTGTTTCCTGGAGAAATTTAGAAATTGTAAATAAAATAAATAAATATATTATTTATATATTATTACTATTACACTGCCCTACAGGACGAGCCCAATAAAAGGACAGAAACAAAAAGAAATACAAATACATAAGTGCCTGAAAAATGAAAATAGAAAATTAACAAAGAGTTACAGAGTATTATAATAAAAATATAACCAAAATTAATATAAATGATTTAGATTATTAATAATTTTTTTTGTGTCGTAAATATCTAATTGCGACTGTACAGAGTTATACAGTTTACATGCGTTAAATTATCAAGCCATTACTGGATGTGGTACTCTGCCGTAGCAGATCCCGGTAAGTGATATATTTCTTCGCGTGAAGTGCGGTTACCAGCCGTTATATCACGGCCTCCAAAGGTGTTAATGGAGGGGTAATTACAGGGGTAGATTAAATTTGGTGAAAATTGTTTGTCGGCTGTGGGGATCGAACAAAGGTTCTCAAGATCCACGGGCCGACTCGATACCACTGTGATACCTACCCCATAAATGACTTAAACGAAACAAAATACAAATTTACTGACGTAATTGTTAAGTCATTCAACGAATTTTTAGAAAGGTTCAAGGAATTTACATGTTAAAAGTGCAAAAAACTCTCTCGTATATATATATATATATCATTTTCTAAATATTTTATTGGATAATTTAGTTATGATATTAGATGTGCAGCTTTAACAACAAAAAGTATTTGAAAATAAAAAAGAAGTATCAGTAAGAATTCGAGAAAAATCTGTGATATTTGGTGAATCTACGTTACATTTGGGATTTGAAAACGAGCCAAATCCATCCCTGATATTGTTATCAAGATCGACGTATATGCACTGCTGCCAACCTATCCCGGAGGAGTGAAATGCCCCTGCTACTCTAGGGACTTGGTCCTTTTACCTGAATAATAGCGCAGTTTATTGCGCTCATAGATATCTATATAGCCACTCATACTCATGCTATCCTGATTCTTTATATTGCCATCAACTTCAAGATAGCTCTACTCACATAAAAATTATGTAATATTATGTTGGAATATAGAATAACTTATCATATAGAATAAACAAGGTTTTTAATATTTTTGAACCGTGATCCAGATTAGGGTAATAGTTTTGCTCTCGTGACCCAAGGAACAATAAATAAAGTAACATACAGGATGTTCAAAAATTAGAGGTTTCCCAAGCTACGTAAATTATTTTATCTACGACCATATATATACAAGTAGGCCATTAAAAACAATTTGCAAGAACAGTAAATGCTTGTTTACGGTTGCTAAGGGTTTATTGCAGTAGTTACGTAATATACCGGGAGTTTTTCTTATTAGTAAACATAGGGATATATCATTACCATAGTTACAGTTAAAAAGTTTGACAGCAATACGTTAGACCGTTTATTTTAAAAGTAAACATAGGGAAAATAATATTTTTAGCAATGCATTGAAGTGTAATAGTCTATAGTCTAAAAGAAACATTTTAAGTTTAAATAAATTAAATGAATTTGAATTACTTTAAATTACATTAACTAAACGTTAGGTATAAATTTAGAACCTCATAACAATCCAAAAGTTCTTTTGTGTAGGGGTTTGTTCTCAAATTCTTCGTTTAAGAGCTCGTACATACAAATAATGAGAATTTTGGGTTGAACCAGTGCAAAAATCGAAAATTATTAAAATGTGGTTCTATATAATTCAGACCACGAGAAATCGAATGGCGCAAGGCGCATCTTCATATCTTTTTTAGTTTTTGAGTTAAAGCGGTTTTTGACTTTTTTTAAGCTTTGAAAGCCTATAACTCAAAAACTAAAAGAGATATTGAAATGCGGTTTGAACGAGTGTATTTATCGTGCGCTACTTAACTTGTACAGGTATTTTGAAAATTTTGAAAATTTGCAATTTTTTTCAAAATTTTATTTTCACGATATATCAAAAACTTGGCAAGATAATGAAAATCTGAAAACACCAGTGCATTTCTGGCGTGAAAATACATAAGTATGCAAATTTTCACAATAAAATTCGCACGGATACATTTTTTATTACAAAAACACGAAAAATGGCCAAAAATCGTAAAAATCTTAAGGCTAACCCCTTAAGAAATCTGCAAAAAACGGCCATATTCGGTTTTTTGTAATAAAAAATGTATCCGTTCGAATTTTCTTCTGAAAATTTGCATACCTATGTATTTTTACGCGAGAAATTCACTGGTGTTTTCATATTTACATTATCTCTTCAACTTTTTGAAATATCGACAAAAGAAAATTTCGAAAAAAAATGAATTTTTTTAAAATTTTCAAAATACATGTACAAGTTAAGTAGCGCACGAGAAATACACTCGTTCAAACCGCATTTCAATATTTCTTTTAGGTTTTGAGTTATGGGCTTACAAAGTTGAGCTTTAACAAAAGTAAAAATCGCTGTAACTCAAAAACTTAAAGAGAACTATGGAAATGGCATATCCCTATGTTTACTGATAAAAAAACTCCCGATATAATACGTAGCTGTTCTCAAGAAATTTTTCATTTGTTAGGCGGTAACACTGCTGTTTGTCAGTTGATGTATTCTGTAAATGTTCTTATTATTATTTACGGTCGTTTAATAATTTAGACAAAGATGGTATAAATAAAATTGTCTATTTTACAATTAACACTAGTTTTTTTCCTAAATGAATAAATTGTTTGTCTCATGGTTTCAGTCCTATTACGAACTTCTGTACTTTTTATATTATACTTTATTTTTCTTGTATTTTTCCATAGTTAACTATTATACGTTGTCAATCATTTGTAATAAGTCTTTGTACTTTTATGCAAATAAATAGTTATTATTATTATATTATTATAGTTATTATGATTTATGGTCGTAGATAAAGTATAATACATAACTCGAATTGTAACGCAATTACATTGCTCGTGAAATTACTGCACTCGCCAAGGCTCGTGCCCACCTTTTTCACTCGCACGTAATGTACTTGTTACAATTCTCGTTACGTAATATACTATTTGATAATATTCATGCTTTTAAAATTACCAAATCATAATTCTTTTTTGGCAAGTAATACGTGATGCTTCACAGTAAGGTCAAGAGAAACATTGATTGAAAAGGGTTTAATCTCGTTGAACCGTAGACACAAATTTTCTGATTCTAAATAGGGTAGGCACCAATCCTGCCTATTAGGATGGCCCTTATTTTGGGTAAGTTCTAATTTTGTCGGTCTCCACCCGAAATCTGGTTTAAAATCACAAAAAAGTTATAAATTAATTTTTTGAGATTTTTAAAATAAGTTTAACCCGTGCCACTTTTGCATTCAGTTCCCAAATTATTCAAAATGCAATAACTTGTTTGTTTTTCAATATTTTGACACAATTCCAAGCGGGCATTAAACTAGATGAAATAACGAATCGATCGATTACAATAAACAATAATTTTATATGATTGTTTATTGCTAAACGGATTGGTAAAAACTAACGAAAATTGAGTTTTTCTAAATACGCAAAAAGTGATTCATAGTACTGATTCTTTTCCAACAATTTTATTTTATAAACTATTTTTGATTATTTTAGACAGGTTTTGAATAATATTCATATTGATTATAACATTTTTATTTTATTTTATCATATTTTTAGCCACATATATTTTATCATTTGTAGTGTTTATTTGTAAATATGTAAAAGTGAAAGTGGCCTAGAGGCACGGGATAAACTTATTTTAAAAATCTCAAAAAATTAATTTATTATTTTTTTGTGATTTTAAACCAGATTTCGGGTGGAAACCGACAAAATTCGAACTTACCCAAAATAAGGGCCACCCTACTGCCCATATATAAAATCCACGTCATACCGCCAACAGGAAAGAAGAGAACCCTTTTAGAAGAGTAGAGAGAGCGAAACAAACGTCGAAGGGAGCGTTGACAACTGTTGATGGATCAAGTAAGCGATTCGCAGCGTCTGTTTCGTAATACAATGTTCTGATGTGCGAGCGTTAGCTTGCGACTGTAGGAGATGTGAATGAGAATGTGCATGTGATGTATTCGTGTGGTGATGTGATATCGATTCGTTCTTTTGTTAGCAGTGCCGCTGTTTGTGTGAGGGCATCAAATTAGCGATTTTAGAGTTTTAGATTTGGGTAAATGTATTGGGAACGAAATGGTGAAAGAGAGAATTAGGTTTGTGCGCTAATGGAAAATGTGGATGGTTCAATAGGATTTTAGAGCTTTGAATATCCAATAAATTATAAATGAGCCGTCTATTTTTAAGTTTTTTAAGTGCTTTGATTCGATCGTTACTAATAATGCTATTAAGAAATAATATTATGGGGTAGGAGGCACGAACCCTGGTTCGATACCCACAGGCGACAAGTAATTTTCACCAAATTAAATCTTTAGCTCCCCTGACACTAACATCTTTAGAAGCTGTGATTTGACGGTTGGTAACCGTACTTCACGCGAACAAATATATCACTTACTGAGATCTGCTCTGGTAGAGTGCCACACCCTGTAATGGGTAAAAGGCGTGATGATATAATATTTTATTTTTATTATGTAACAAGTTCTCTGTAGTTACACAAGTATGTAAAGAATTTATAAAACGAGTCACATACTAACGTATGTAACAAAAGTTGGAGTACATATGTTTAATTTTAATTCAATTATATTAATAAAATAGTTATAACATGTTAATCGCATTTCTAAGGTAAGATAAAAACAACATTATTAATTTCAATGGCTCTAACTTTCTAACTGATGTCCCTACTCTGTCTTTAGCTCTTCTTACCTCATCGTCTATAACCCGTGGAGGAAAAATTTGGGGTGTCCACTTTTAGGTACATTTATACAAGGTGTATCTTGCTCGCATTCTTTTATAGTACGATAAATTGTTGGAATTGACACATTTTTGGTCTTTGAAGAAGATGACTAGATCGCTCTTAGGCATTCATCCAACTAAATGATAAATACTATTTCGGATTTCAAGTTTGTAAGACATTTTATCAATGTAATTGTAAAATTTGTAGTCAACATAAATTCTGATGTTTTTGGATTTTGTGTTTGTTTAATTTTTTTATTTATGTTACTCTGTACAACAGTAATTTAATCCCAATTACAGTACAGAGTTCGCACTCGCCGAGCCGCAGTGTGTAGTTCATATAATTTTTAGCTTGAATAAGATTCGAACTCGGGATCTCCGGAGTCGTACTGCATCGTTTAATTCTATTTTTCAGGCTTTAAAACAATTATCAAAACTTTTGTTACATACGTTATACTTTTTCTACGACTGCAAATTAAAACAACAACAAATAGATAAATTTGATTAATTATTTGAAAAGTAAGGTTAAATTATAATAACAGAAGCAGGGTGCTAACTTCAGCCCGTGCTTAATACGTTAGTTGTTAACGTTCGAAGCCATAGATAGTCAACAGGTGATTAAGATTAAACGACGCTTAGTACCAATTATTGGATGTGGCATTCTGTCTTAGCAAATTTTGATAAGTGATAAATTTTGAGCATTAAGTGCAGTTACCGGCCGTCAAATTACTGCCCCTAAAGATGTTAGTGGAAGAAGAGCTACAGAGGTACCTTTAATGTGAAGTGCGAGAATCGAACTTAGGTTCTCAAATATACAAACCGACATGATTCCATAGAGCTATCTAATATTATCTATTTACAATATGATGAATGAATTCATGAAAAACATTCGTTCCTTTTCAGCTTTTCATCAAATAAACAACTATTATTTGAGCGAAAAAAAATGGAATTTTTGTAATCAGTGTCTTATGGAAATTCTATACAAGAAGTGCATAACTCAACACTCAATTCCTCATTTATTCCTCTCATTACCCAACGCCTCTTAAATAGCAGTCATTGTTCCCTCATTACAACTATTCACCGTAAAGCTCCACAAATAATTCGGATCACTTCGCCATACACAAAGTCTTTCAAGTCGAGTCAAAGAGCAAGGGGTGAACAAACACAAACAACTCGACAAGCTGTAGAAGCTGTAGATGCTGATTCGACACGTGAGGGACTCTTCTCGACGTCTCGATCGTCTTACAACCCCTTGTCGAGCTGTGTATACAACCCCAGACGGTTTCTTGAAAGTTTTGTAAGGACACGAGGGCAGTGACAAGGTCTTAGCGCCAACGGGGTGAAGGGCAAAGGCTGCAGATTCTGTTGGTGAATAAACAATGCCAGGGTTTTTTTGCGTAATTGGGCACGTATTTGAAAGTTTGGAATATGAAATACGCGGGGATATTGAAAAATCGCGACTGGAAAATTGGCGAATTGAATTGTAACGATGATGGATAAAATTGAACAAATCTCTTACCTTGTTTGTAGATTTTGTTTTTTTTTGCAACGGTCTCAAAAGTTCTGTAAAAGAAACATAGAATTAGTCAAGTAGCTACAATTTTTTAAAATTTATGACAGTAATAAATCATTGAAATTATAGCAATTTAAAGATGGAGAAATAGTTATAGCACCATTATACGTCCATGCGAAAAATTAGTCATTATATACTCAATTCTTCGGAAATACGCTGTTGTATACAGGGTGTTTCTATACCTGTGCACGAAACTTTAATGACATATATAATTTGATATATTGATTATAGAACAAGAAGAATTTTTTTGAAATTCACTAAAATTACGGTATTCCTAGTTACCATTTTTAGTGTCACTAGTTTAATAGTATATTTAATTAAAAACAAAATTAGGCATTACACCAGGTCCCTACATAATAATAATTAATAACTGATTATTTGTGGGCAGTGTTTATACTTTTATTTCATTAATAACATAATTATCATGCAAATCATGTGAGTCAACGATATAACGTTTTCATAACGTATTACGTACAAAATTTTATCTAATTCCGCTAAAATAAATTTTAAAATACATAAAATTATAGGTTTATGACAGCTCAGTATATTTCAAAATTAATAAATCAATTTACCAACGCGTTGCCGTGAAAATAAATGAATAAAAATTTTAAATTTAAATCTTGTTATCATTGAAAATGAATTCTGAATCCGAGACAGACCTTCCTTCTGATATCGAAGAATCTGCTAATTTGCCCGTGAACTGTTTAATACCAGAAAAATATTAAATGTATATAAATCCTAAAAATTTTTATAAATAGTTTTTTTCGTTATTTGCAAATATTTTTGAGAAAGTTCAAACTGTCAACATTCATTACGTAACTAGTTATATAAAGAATTCTTTACATAACTCTTGAATGACAGTTATGAAAAAATTTATGTAAAACAGTACTTTTCATAACAGAATTAGGTAAAATATATAATTTAACTTTTATTTGAAACCTTTCATCGTAAAGTAATAAGGGAAGCAATGGCAGAGAGAAATAAATTTCTCATGAATGAATATATTATGAAACTTATTTATATGATACAGGAATACAGCATATGCAGGTAAAAAGATTCGTTTAAATTGTGCGTATGAAATTCGATATTTTCTTGACAACAGAGCGTGTAGCAAAATTATGCCTACCCCGAAAAATATTCCAACGATCAGCGAAATATGATATAAACCTTCATATCCATTTCATGTTTCGTTCAAGCAATCGCGTCTAAAAATAAACTTAAACCCAACATCGATTTCGCAAACAAACTATTGCATTATAATCCTATTGTTATCAACTTTAATTAAAATCAAACAAACACATGAATACCAATAAATAAATAAAGAAAAAAAATAGAATCCTCGAAAATAAACAAAACAGTGAATTCGTCTGCGGTCGCAACCAAAGCTCAGTGGATCGACGCGTCGAGGCGGAAAGTAAAAAGAGGAGAGGGCGAATAAAACAGGAGCAAAGGCCGCAGAGAGGAGAGGAGAAACATGAGAGAGTAAAGGTAGAACCAGAGGTTCCAAACAGAGACCTTAATCATATAATAGAAAATAATAGCTATTTATGAAACAAGTAAGGAAATGAAGGTTATTACCTTACGCACGTGAAATTTGCAGAACGAGGCGTAGCCGAGTTATGTTAACACATAAGCAAGGTAATAACCTTCATTTCGTTACTAGTTTCATACAATCCCGTTCTAATAAATATGAAAGAGCGTTTTTGAAATTATGAAATTTTGACATATTAATGACACTTATAAATTCAAAAAATAAAAGAATAACACATCAGAATTCGTCTACCAACATATCTTAATTTTTTTTGTGTTGCTATGTTACCTCATTATTTCACTAGTTAAATAATGCAGTTTATTACCTAACTCAAATAAGTGAAATAAAACGTATATTTCCTAACGGAAGTAGAAAAAAGCAGTTTTGTATTCGATCCCAACCTCAGACTTAAAAATACATATAAATATTTGAATAAATAAAGTGTTGACATATCGGAAGAATATTTTATAGCATATAATATTGAAGAGTTATTATTTATATTTCAATTGTTTAACTTAACAATTAAATATACAGGATGTTTTATAAACACTGTGCCATAGGCAAATAACATAGAAAGTAAGCTGATTATTTTATAGGAAAAATATTCATATATAATACAACATGTCTGTTCAAAATTATCGAATAAATTGAGTCGCCACAAAACGTATTATTTTATAAAATCACGAGTCCGCAGGACGAATAGATTTCTAAAATAATATGTTGCGTGGATCAATACAATATATCCTGTACCTGTATTGTATTTATGATTATTAACGAATAAAAAAATCCTTCAAGAAAAAACACCAAAATTACAATAGAATTAAAAATTTTCATTTTAGTTTGTGAAATAAAAAACGCAATTATGACTTTGATACTACGAGTATGGTGACGATTCTTTTCGGTGTATTTGTGGGTGCAAGATTTCATATTTTTTCATTATTTCTTACTTTCTAGATCTTAATTTTACATTTTTTGTCTAGGTGAATATTCGAATATAACCAATGTTGAACGCGTAATATTTTGATATTATTTAATTTTTTACCACCTTTCAGTGAAGGTTTGTACTCATAAAAAGCAAATTCCGGAAGAAAATAAAATAAAGGTTCAATATATTTTAGAGTTCTATTAGTGTGCCAGGAGCTGGAACAGAAGCAACAATTTTCGCAATCCTAGAATGGGATCCAGGGAATAGAAGAAGCCAAGATCAACCTGTATTAAAGAAGTAGAAGAAGACCTACACAAGGCAGGAATTGATAAATGGAAGGAAGAAACACAGAATAGGAAAAAATAGAACGAAATATGCAAGAAAATATAACATAAGAAGGAAATGGACTGATCCCCCTAAATAAGGATCTAGAGAGCTTCTACAGAAGCGGCGCAACCCCCAAGGGGTGTCAAGCCACCACATATATATTAGTATGCCAGTTGGGTAGTGTTACTTGTAAAATTGTTTCAAAAATTCAATAATAATTTCGCCTTGACTTAATTTTGATGTTTCCTCAGCCGTCAGATCAACGAATTTCAAGATTAAATGCCTACTTTGCATCCAGTACCAATCCCAAATTCCAATGTAGGACAGAGAACAAAAGAACAAAGTGAGTAAAAGTTTGAGAAGGCTTGGTATACAGGTTAAACCAGTAAATCACGGTGGACAGCACAACCCAAACACAGGTCGAATAACGCGGCAGCAGCAGTCAGTGAATAAGTAGAAAATGCAATACGTTCGCATTCGCCTGCCATGCGAATCAGAGCGACCGGGACGCGAACGTTCGCCGCTCCTGGAACAGGTCTTGCTTTGCTTCTTTCTGGATCAGCAACTGCTGCTGAAATTGCTCGAGGTTCCGACGTTGTGGCTATTGTGTTGTTACGTGTTTCTTTGCAGTTATTTATTGTTACCAGGGTTTAATTACATTGGGATTTGAGGGGAATTTTTAACGAAGTAATTAGTAAAGAAATGAGTATTCTCTTTGATATTGGTTGCTGTTAACAGTGAAAAGTTGTGCAGTTTTAAAAGGAAGTATTGATAGCTATTATTACAAACTGAATCTACGACTTATGTCAGGGCCGTGTTACCGCATATTTTTTTTGCTGTCCCCTTACATAATTAAAATAGTTATTTGTGTATTAAGAGCGTAAAGTGATTCTTTGTTACTCGAGCACGGTAATTGCAGCGCGAGCCGAAGGCGAGAGCTGCAATAGTGTAAGAGGAACAAAGACACTTTACGCTCGTGATACACACATAATTTTTTCTACGATTGCATCTTAAAATTATTTAAAAACGTATACGTATTAAAAATAAATCCATTCTGTTAACTGTCAATATGACATGTTTATGTTTTGTTTGTATCCCTGGTAACTATTGAAATAAGCGCGCATTTTTAATCTTTTTCGCGCGTTGCCATTGGAAACGCGTGTATTTAACGTCTTTTTCGCGCGTTGCCATTGGAGACGCGCAAAAAAGATATTTTTCGATTGTTCCACAGAAAACGTCAACTTTACGATGACAAATGAGAGCGTAATTGTCAACTTTTCATAGCAATCGTAGAAAAATTTATATTATCGTAACGCATATTTTTATTAGCAAAAAAATTCAATTCAGGGAACAAAAACAAAAAACATCTTATAATACTACTACTTTTAAATTTGGTAAAACTACTTCTTCACGTGAAGTGCAGTTACCAGCCGTCAAATCAGGGCTTCCGAAGATGTTAGTGGCGTGGGAGCCACAGGGGTAGATTTAATTTGGTGAAAATTGTTTGTCGGCTGTGAGGATAGAACCTGGGTTATCAAGATTCTTACAATTAAAGTTAATAAATAAATATAATCACGCCTTTTACCTACTATTTCTTCACGTGAAGTGCAGTTACCAGCCGTCAAATCACGGCTTCCGAACATGTTAGTGTCGGGAGAGCCACGGGGGTAGTTTTAAAATAAATAAATATATCATCACGTCTTTTACCCATTACTGGGTGTGGCACTCTGTCGAAGGATAGTTTTAATGTGTTAAACATTGTTTGTCGCCAGTGGAAATCGAACCCGGAGTCTGAAATGCACAGACTGACTCGATACCACTAATATAATAATATGATGCATGTTAAAATAAATATTACATTTTAAGACATTTCTTCAGTAAAATCATTTATAAATTCACTTTTTATATCTAGGATTTACCACTATGGTTGATGAAAATCAGTAAATTTTTAAAGTAAAAAACTAAGTTCTCAGAAAATTCTTAACCGTTGGGCAAATTATGTGTTTGGATTCGGTTTTAGAATACCAAAATGCATACGAAAACCCTACTCTGGTTTAAAGAACAGCCACCTTTTTGTGGTCCTGTATAATTATTACAAATATTATTTTATCATTGTTGTTTAATGCTGATATCAATTAATTATATAGAGTACTATAAATTTACAAACTTGGGTTCGATTCCCACAACCGACAGTTTTCACTATATTAAAATTACCTCTGTGGCTTCACCTCAACTGATGATATATTTATTTATTTTAAAACTACCCCTGTGGCTCCCCGCCACTAACATCTTTGGAAGTCGTGATTTGACGGCTGGTAACAGCACTTCACGCGAAGAAGTAGTGGATAAAAGGCGTGATGATATATTTATTTATTTATTTTAAAACTACCCCTGTGTCTCCCCTGCCCACTAACATATTTAGAAGCCGTGACTTGACGGCAGGTGACCGTGCTTCACGTGAAGAAGTAGTGGGTAAAAGGCGTGATGATATATTTATTTATTTATTTTAAAACGACCCCTGTGGCTCCCCGCAACTAACATCTTTGGAAGCCGTGATTTGACGGCTGATAATCGCACTTCACGTGAAGAAGTAGTGGATAAAAGGCGTGATGATATATTTATTTATTTATTTTAAAACTACCCCTGTGTCTCCCCCGCCCACTAACATATTTGGAAGCCGTGACTTGACGGCTGGTGACCGTGCTTCACGTGAAGAAGTAGTAGGTAAAAGGCGTAATGATATATTTATTTATTATATTGATACCTATCTATAAATTAATTTTTACCAAATGTAAAAAGTATATGGTGGTTGGTAACAGCACTCAGCGCGCATAAATATATCGCTTACCGAGATCTGCTACGGCAGGGTGCCACACCCAGTAATGGATAAAAGGTGTGATGATATATTTATTTAATTATTTGTTTTATGGAGGAAAATTATATAAAGTTATGGTTGGTGATAAACACAGCAAATATTTTAATAAATTTTTTTATGAATACAAAACAAAAGTAGTACAAGCTGTAGAATACCAAATCCTGTTTTTCCTCACAACTGCAATGTCGAACAAACTTTTTCCTACTACAAAACAATAAACATGTCCCCAAATCAAAACCAAATTAAGTACAGTTTTTCCTCGATCCACCCTCCCAACCAAGCGGCACATGCCCTAACTAAATATGTGCAGTCAGCAGAGATGTGCATCTACGTGTAATCTTTAATTGTCGACAATTCTAGCGACGTAGACAATGTAAACAATGTAGATAATGCATCTGGCAGTTGTAAAATTCAACATAATCTAAATTTATTCCTTTGTAACTATTGCATGTATTCGTATTCGTGAGCTCGGGTCATTATCGGTCTTTATATAATAAAACTAACAAAGCATGTGCTCGTACATTACTAAACGAATGTCTGTCTTGGGTCTTGGGTGAACTGTCATATTTTTAAAATCGATCAACGCGCCATCTCACCAGACGGAGTTTTCTTTGGCGCTATTTTTAACAGTACCCAGTTGACAAATTTTGAACGTTTTGCCCTGCACAATTAATTTTTTTCATGTAAGCCCTAGAGTAAAAATAAAAATCTCTACCAACATTTAAAATTCCCTAGTTCTAGGGATAACATTTTAATATGACTTAAGTGAACACAGGTGTTTTCATTGTCTACATAGTCTACATTGTATACATGAAAAATGAAGACGTAGACTACATGATTGTTTACACGTAGAGAATGGCGTAGATTACTTGCAGTAGACTACACGCACATCCCTGGTAGTCAGCTAATAAAACGTAGCGGTTGCCGATACAGCACACACTGCACATGCACACACATGCGTGTGCGCGGCTGATATTCCAGTGCTGTCGGACAAATATTGATTCACGTAGGCTAGCAGCAGTCGGTACTGTGCACGGTGCTGGTTCCAACCACCCGGTATTGTGGTTGAGAGAAGTGCAAAATGCCGAGTAGGCTATGGGTGGTTCTGGTCTAGGTTGTGAAACGTGGATTCAAGTATTTATATCAAAGAGAAGGGTCTTGAAACATGTTTTGGATATAGGTTAAATATGGGGTAGGTGGCTCAGAGGCCGAGCGTGTTAAGGCACATCTCTTAACATACTGTGACGTCACCCGAACCAAGGTTCGTCAGTTCGAATCCGCCTGTCGACAATGTGTGATTTGTCGTTAAATATAAAATACAGTTACATGTATTTATCAAACTCAGGCGCTATAAGCTAGTCACTTAAACGCCTTAAATAATGTAGCATTCGACTACGAAGACCGGCAGTACGGCAGTGTAAAAACTGCGGCTCGGTGTGTCCGGTAGGCCCAGGCCCGATTTGGGCTGTAGCGCCACAGATGATGATGAGGTGGCTCAGTGGTATCGAGTCGATCTGTGGATCTTGAGAATCCTGGTTCGATCTCCACAGGCGACAAACAATTTTCACCAATTTAAATCTACCTCTGTAGCTCCCCTTCCACTAATATCTTTGGGGGCCGTGATTTGACGCATAATAACCGCACTTCACGCGAAAAATATATCACTTACCGAGATCTGTATAGGCAGAGTGCCACATCCAGTAATGGGTAAAAGGCGTGATGATATATTTATTTATTTATGTTTTGAGAATGCTTCAAGAATTGATAATTCCATAAATGTGGTTACTTCCTATCTGACTTGAAAATCGAGTTAAATACTCATCTTTTTATCTTGATATTTATTTATTTATGTTATTTATGTTACACTGTACAACAAGAACATAATCCCAATTACAGTACAGGATCCGCACTCACCGAGCCGCAGTGTGATAATTTATATAATTTTTAGCTTGAGTACGATTCGAACTTGGAATCTCCGGATTCGAATTCCGTATCGCTATACACACCACCGTACTGACGGATATTGGATGGATAATAAGGCTTTGTTTAAAATATAATTATTTATTTATTAAAAATGCTGACGTTTCGATCCCGGTATTGGGTCATGTTCAAAGCATTAAAACAAATTTTTACCTGAAACTGACAAGAAAATAAACATTTGCCTAACATTTAAGACTCAGCAAAGCTTCGCTTTGCATGCCTAGTCAGGATAATAACATATTGCCTGCCTAGGCAGGTAATGAAAGAAACGTGAGTGTCTAGTTATTTAGCAAATACTGACTGAATATTTCACTCGAAAAATTTCAACCAATCAGGTTACAGTATTTTTTAAATTTCGACCAATCACAATCGAATATCAGTGAATATTCTGCACAAGTGCAATACCTGGGTATTTGCACAAGTGCAATACTCGAATATGTCAATTTGACAACACTAATGAAAAATTTACATTTGTTTAATAACGTTTCTAAGAAAATTGTTTTATTTCTTACACCACTTGATAAATATATATTTTTTATCTAAAATTGCATTGGACGTTTATCAAGTGTTAAAGATCAACTGACGTTTATATGACAGTTTAAATTATTATTAAATTAATATAATAAAAATAATTTAAAATATCGAATGTGAACTTTTTCTCGGGAAATATTCTACCAATATACCACTCGTGCAAGTCAAATACAATCAGAATATTTTCGCTCGTGCACGTTCGTGCACTCGAGAAAATATTCAGGTATTTGCCTTGCACTTGTGATATAATTATTGAATATATAAGTCAAATATTTCTTTTAATTTAAATTAGCATTGTTAAATTATTTCAAAATGAAGATCATTAATGTTAATAAAAGTGTGAAATATTTACAAAACAAATTTATAAGTTTGTAATACCAACAATTTATTATGAATTATTATACTTAAAACAGAACTACAGCTAGGTTTTGAATTCATCATTTAGCATCGAAAGTTTGACAGCAACAAGTAACAGAGAAATATATATATGTATAGCGAATATTTGATTTCTGTTGAATCCGAAATCGGTTTTTAAACGGACAGCCGAATTTCCATGTTTGAAAAAATTCAGATACCATGTTTTTACAACCCGTACAACCGAATATCCTAACTTTGTTGATAACTCTAGTTCAAATTATGGAAAAATTATTAACTATAATTTTTTGATGTTCTATTTTCTGTTTCTTTGGTAAAACATGTATTCTATGTTAAAAACAGAATGAGTATTATAAATTGAAAATATTCTGTCTGGCTGAAAAACTATTTTCATGATTCGACATAATTTCTGTGCGAGTTTTCTTTTTCTAAGTCCAGCTACATGTGCTCGTTATCTCCAACGGGAAATTATCCAATTCGTGCTGTAAAACTCTCGTATTTCCAGTTAGAAGTTATGTTATTACAATTGGATTGACTGGCTCGCTGTAATGAAAATATATTTGAAAATTTATCATCTGTTCGATTCGAACGCTGCACTCGTAATCATAACAACGAAGTTGGCAGCTACACACGAACGGAAAAGAAAATAAGGGGTGTGGCAGCTGTTTCCAATTGTGAATTCTGTTTTTCATGTAGAGAACTCGAATGAAATGTTTTTATTTTTATGTAGATTGATAGGTATTCAATAACAGATATTCTTTTGAAATGATTGTACAGGAAATAGAATTGTACTTTGTATTTTACGATGTGCTTTGTGCACGTAGAAAGCTAATTTTATAATCTCATATAACATTTATTGTAGCTAGCATTGCAACACTGTGAATTTAGTTATTTGCTATTCTGTACAACAGGATATTAATGTCAAGTACAGTACACGGGGTATACAGCTTATAATTGAATTTAAATCACTCGGATATAGTTGTATTTTGATTAAAGACGTTTGAACTCACATGTTTTTGCTTTTGAAGGGAGCATTCTAACTAGAGAACCACAACCTGCGACTTTCGAGAAATTATCTATTTATTTACTGCAATTGTGTTAAATGTATTTTTAAACAAGCGCAAGAGATGCTGCCTTCATTTCTTATAGATTCGTTGTTAGAGAAGTGGGCGTAAGTGAAGATTTACGAAACATGTGTACAGGAGCGAATGGATGGATGATGGATTTTGGTTATGAGGAAAGAAAGAATTCGTATGAAGGAAGTGTTAATGTGGTCGAAACGAGTATCGTGTGTCAGGATGAGAATGTGGACGGGTTCGTGTTACCCCATTTAATGGGATATAGCTTGATGTTATGTATGTATGTATGTATGTATTTATGTTACGCTGTACAACAGGAACTTAATCCCAATTACAATACAATGTCCGGACTCACCGAACCGCAGTGTGGTAGTTCATATATTCATATTTTTCGCTTGAGTAGGTTTTAAACTCGGGATCTCCGGATTCGAATGTCCGAATGCTACCCACATCATTTTACCGACGAACAAATATGTACATCATATCAATTTTAATTATAATTATGCTAAAATAATAATAATAATTTATATTGGGTAGGTGGCTGAGTGGCCTGTGGATTAGTTCATTACAGCCGCAGATGTCAGTTTTAAACCCGAGCTTAAGACATCTAAGGCATGTGATGACTCATAATATCCGTGGTTTGTTCAATAGTTTACCGATCATTAATAAATATTATTTTTTGAAATTCTTTTATGAATAACGTCATTGTCATCATTTTAGAAGGTGGTCAAGTAAGTCTGTGGTCTGTATGTTTTTATTTAACGCCATGGTTACAATTGTTTTGTATCATATTTATAAATAATTTTTGTATTTAAACGTCATAAC
Organism: Pterostichus niger; assembly: GCA_947425015.1. NCBI lineage: Eukaryota > Metazoa > Arthropoda > Insecta > Coleoptera > Carabidae > Pterostichus > Pterostichus niger. Next base: position 31,843,455 of record OX380343.1, read on the forward strand.
GTGGTCATCTCTAATTTTAAAGACTGTACAATTAATATATATATTATGATAAGCAGGAGAAGTAATCTTTGTATTATTGTTGTTTTGAGTTCAGTTTGTATTAATAGTGTTATATTATCATTGTGTTTTATTTTCATTTTCTTGACTGTTTTGACAAGTCAGTATGGTAATATTACCGTACAGAATACAGTTATTACTTACTTACCAGCCTACTTTTGTGCATGTAAACATAGTAACTTCATCATAACTAATATAACAAATGATATGATAATTGCAAATAATATTTTGACATGAAATATTAGTTGTTATGAAAATGGAAACATAGCAAGTACGTAACACAAGCTGTATTTCTTATTGCATTATTCTCGTGAATTTTTAAATGATTGGTTGCAATCAGGTCAAGAGAAATTATCTTCTTAAAATTAATCTAATACCAATATGAAAAACAGAAACAAAAACATTTGCACTAGTTGTACAAATAACTAATATGTAGTTTTTAAAATTGACAGTTAAAATAAAAAGATCGATCAAACATCTGTTATCTGTTAAAACTTTAAAACTATAATAACTTAATTGGTATAAGAAACAAGCATAAGTTTAAAATAAATTATGTATAAAAATTTGCATTAATTACAAAACTACAACACCCAGTAATGGGAACGGAAGCTGTAACCTAATTATATTTTATTTGCAAATTGCAAACTGTCAAAATTTCGGCCAAATATTAATTAATTAACCTATGAATTATGTTTATTAAATTAGTAGAATGACGTAATATATAGAACAATATCAATCAAATTATTTAGTTTGTTACGTACTATTTACTCACAAATGACAAATATATGTTTTATTAAGATATTGTATAATTAATTAATAACTAGGTAATTACTAAACATTTCATCTGCGCTACTATTTAATTAACATAGTTTCAGTAATTTAATAATTATATTATTGGGACGTTAATTGAATTTACAATTTAGAAGGAAATTATTGCTATGAAATAAATGAATTAGTGCATATGTTGTTTGTCATAAACAGATAATATAGTTTGCACAGACATATATTTGCTTAAATAACTCACATCAATTAAACTGTACATTGACAAAAAGTACTTAAATGTAGGGTTGTGCATTTGACCAGTCAAATATTTTTCGGTCAATTGACCGACTATTTGACCGGTCAATTGACCAAGAAACATTTAATAAAAATCACAATTAAAATTGTAATTTATTTATATGGTACTGTTTACTACATCCAACATTACTGAAAATGAAAAACCAACAACAACTAATAAACAAAAGCACATCAAATTCAAAATAAAGGGGAAAATAAAGTAAAAGACGTAATGAAATGAAATAATATGTATTTATTTTATTTGTAAAGTAAAGTAAGCAAATTCCCCACAACCCAGAATACCAAACTAGATATATTCATGTAATAATACTAAGTAGCTATTTCTATTGAACAACAGATGTCGTTGCGGTTCCATTTAGATTATTTGACCGTATTATTTGGCTGTCAAATATTTTTGGTCAATTGACCACGGCACAACCCTACTTAAATGTGTGAATGTATTTTTTATTGTTTTAGCAACGACTAAACTTACTGGAATGATGAATGTTGCGGGTCGAAAACTCATTAAAAAAGTGTCATTTTTCATCTGATCGGATAAAATAATTATTTGTGTATTAAGAGCGTAAAGTGATTCTTTGTTACTCGAGCACGGGAACAAAGACACTTTACGCTCGTGACACACACATAATTTTTTCTACGATCTTAAATGATTAAAAAACGTATACGTACTGAAAATAAATATTGTCAACTGTCAATATGACAAGTTTCTGTTTTGTTTGTATCACTGATTACTATTGAAATAAACGCGCATTTAATATCTTTTGCCATTAGAGATTTTTCGATTGTTCCACGGAAAACGTCAACTTTACGATGACAAATAGAGCGTAATTGTCAACTGGTAATAGCAATCGTAGAAAAAAAAAATGATATAAAAAAAACTGTTTTTAATTTTGAACACTTTTTTTAATTTCTTATGTAACACAAGTATATATCTTAAAACTTCCCTATATACACAAGATTGCTATAGAATAATTTACATGAAGTCGAAACAATTGAATTCAAATTAAAATGAATTCATTTCCAAATTGTCCACTGTCCAATCCCTAAGCTTAAAATTCACCCAAATAACTCTGAAACCTACCAGCGCGTAAAATTAATAACCAAAAATAATTTGATCAATTTCCGCTGCACGACAGCACTGTTGGTGACTATCCGACTATACCGTTACCGTTTCATTCCTGCTGTGATTTCTACGTTGGTACACCTGTCTCAGTCATCTTCAGCCAAGCAGACACTGGCAATCCGTTCGCCATCGTTCCAATCAAGAAGGCTTGGCATGGACGAGGAAAATTCAACTCGCGCTGATTTGTACAACGACTAAAGTTATGAAATCGTTTATTTTTTGTACTTACAAACAAATAGTTATTTATGAAACTAATAAGGAAATGAAGGTTATTACCTTACGCATGTGAATTTGCAGAACGAGGCGTAGTAAGGTAATAACCTATTTCCTTACTAGTTTCATACAATATTTTTTCTACTTCCGTTCTAATAAATACGAAAGAGCGTTTTTGAAATTATGAAATTTTGACATATTAATGACAGTTATAAATTCAAAAAATAAAAAAATAACACATCAGATTTCATCTACCAAAATATCTGTTGCTATGTTACCTCATTATTTCACTAGTTAAATAATGCAGTGCATTACCTAACTCAAATAAGTGAAATAAAATGTCTATTTCCTAACGGAAGTAGAAAAAAGCAGTTTTGTATTAGGATACAGTCGTACTATTTTATATAAGTTGAAGTTAGCGATATTTAAATTCTAAATAGAAACGTTTCTTTTACTGTCATACTTTTTTAGTAGTGTAGTTAGCGTTACGGCATTTGAACCTCTAGAGCCTGAGTTCGAATACTACTCAAGCTAAAAATATATATGAACCCAGCACACTGCGACTCGGTGAGTCGGAACCCTGTACTGTAATTAGGATTAAATTCCTATTGTATGGAGTAGCATAAATAAATAAATAAATTAGAGTTTAGTAATTTTGACAGGTTATATATACGTACTTAATATCACTCTATATCCCATCAAATGGAATAGCACGAACCTTAAAAACATTTACAGATTAATAAAATAATCATTCTCATCCTAACACCATCCTCGCAGTCGACAAACAATTTTCACCAATTTAAATCTATCCCTGTGGTTCCCCTTTCACTAACATCTTTGGGGGCCGTGATTTGAAGGCTGGTAACCTCACTTCACGCGAAGAAATATATCACTTACCGAGATCTGCTACGGCAGAGTGCCACATCCAGTAATGGAGAAAAGGCGTGATGATATATTTATTTATTTATATATTTCGCTTCATACAAGCTCATTTATAAAAATAAGGTATTACAAATTGTTAGTTTTTAAGATATAGCCTCGGGAAAGTTATATAATCAATTAAAAAAAGATTATTAGTAGGGTCATTAAAGTCGAATCCGCATGTGATGAAACAGCACTGGCCATTGTCCGTTGAGAAAAGGGGTAAAATATTGACGTAATAGTGAAGGGAGCAGCAGAGGAAGAGACAGGAAGAGGAAACCAGCGCGTGATGTGCGGAGATGTATGTGTCCAATTATTTTTAAGAGCGGTCGAGGGCCTGAATAGGGAATGAGGTTCCAGAGCTTGAGGAAGGAAATATGTTCAGAGTGAAATTAGAATATATGTAAATTGTTTTGCAAATTCTGTCTGTATCTGTATAGACTCTTAACATTATTACAGTACAGTGGGGATACAAAATGAGCGGTGAAAATTGGTGGAAGTGCTGCCAACTAATTTCATTGTGATTGTGACCACCAAACAGATAGAAGCAAATACATATATTAGTTGCATTCTATTTACCAGTTGGTTCAGATGAAACCACATGATAAACTGACTGACCTAGGAAGGTTGATTACTTCAAAGCCAGAGTTCGAAGATATATATCGATCGATATATATCATGATATTTATTTTGATATATATCGTCATATTTTTGCAATGATATATATCCATTATATAAAAATATCAAATAGTTTTTGAGATATAGCCTCCGGAGAAATAATTAAAAATATTAAATTGCATAAAATTGTATGAAAATATGATTATAAGCCATTTCGGACACGGGGAATTCAACGCCGTTGAGCGCATTTCCATATCATGTTTAGTTTTTGAGATATATCCTCCGGAAAAGTGAAATTATTCGAATTTTTCAGTTTTTCTACTTTTCCGAGGTTATATCTCGAAAACTAAATGTGATATGAAAACGCGCTCAACGGCATTAATTTTCTCGTGCTTCAGTTAACTTATAAACATAGTTTCAGCGATTTTTATTTTTTTTTCAATTTTCCGCCAAAAAAATCGCAAAAAGCGGTTTTTTAACATTTTCTCGAAAACCAGAAGTCATATGCATTTGAAGATTGCACTACTGGATTCAGTGGGTTAAAATACATATGTATGTAAATTTTCGTTTTAATAATCCTACGATTAAGGATTTTTGGGAAAAATGAATTAAAATCTGAAAAAATAATTAAACATATTAAATTGCATAAAATTGTATGAAAATTTGCTTATAAGTCAATTCGGACACGGGGAATTCAACGCCGTTGAGCGCATTTCCATATCATGTTTACTTTTTGAGATATAGCCTCCGGAAAAATGAAATTTTTCGAATTTTTCAGTTTTTCTAAATGTGTACAAAAACTAAAATTAAAAAATAAATATCCAAAAAGTGATATTTATCTGATATATATCCTATATATCAGATATTTTGATATTTATTATAAATATCATGATATTTACGAACCCTGCTTCAAACTGTATCTTATTCATCGGTAAATCTAGTAGTGAAGTAAGCGAAGTAAGTCAGGCAAATAGAATGACAAATAGGTGATCTGTTCATCTGTTTCAGTAACTGTAAGTTGAATCTGATCCAAATGCTAAATGAAATATGCTTATTATCAAACTATTTATAATTCTAAGTTCAGAAGCTCAATAAACACGGATATCTATTTTAAGAAAGATTTAGATAGCTTGAGTAATTTGTGCTGAATATGTAAGAACAAAAATTATTTCACAACCCTGCTAGAAAGTAAAATTTCTTTCTTTCATTTAAGAGACAAAACTAATTATTTTTCCCCTAGGAAAGAAAAAAATAACTTTACCTGAAACTCACAGGAAAATAATCATTTGCCTGACCCAGTAAGGTGTAAAAGGCATGATGATATATTTATTTAAATAATCTAGACAATTTAAAAAAATCAAAGACATATTTCTTAGTAAATAAATATTTTACCTGAAATTGACAGAGAAATACAAATTTTCTGACCTTTAAGACTCAGGAAAGCTTTGCTTTGCATGTCTAGTCAGAAAAATAACATATTGCCTGCCTAGGCAGGTAATGAAAGAAACTTGAGTATCTAGTTACTTAGCAACATAAAATACTGACTGAATATGTAAGTCAAATATTTCTTTTAATTTAAATTAATTTAAAATATGTATTATTTGTTTATAAGTTTCAAGGTAAAATGTTATACGTAACACATCAGTAAAGCGTCGTACAGGATTCGTAAGCTGTTTCAAGCCTCACTATCGCTCGCCATGAAACTAAATATTCATCCTGTAATTGAGCACTTTCCTGACTTTTTACGTAAATAATTATATTCCGTTTGAAATTGACAATTTTGAGAAAAAATATATATTTTTATAGATTGTTTTCTAAATATTATTTTCACATAAATTCAATATTTTCGATGTTAATATCTTCTTTTAAAAAGCATTAGCTAAAGTAGCGAGTTTTATTTTTTTCATTTTTCTCGTTAATATAATATTATATTGTAATAATATTAAATTATAAGTACATTACAAAATACGATAATAGTTCAAGATATCCAAACATTTATACATAGAAATATGAAAAATATTGTATCTTTTAGTAAATGAGAATAAATCAATATATAATAATAATAATGTTCCGCGTGATGGCCGCGCGGGTTGGGAGTCTGACTCACGACCACAAGGTCGTGGGTTCGGGTCCCGCCCGTGGCGGCCATACAAAGGACATATCGGCATATGACCTGAGTAGTTGGTCCGATATATAAATTTAAATAATAATAATAAAAAGCATTAGTTAAAATCATATTTTTAAATACCATTTTCAAACCTAGCCTCGCACATGTGTTCTTAATCTTAAGAAACCCAGTTTCTTGCAAATATAAAATACATCTCGTTACGGTCCTGGCATGTTAGACAGCAGTTTGAGGTTAAGTCGAAATGCTGGGTAGGCACGTAAAATAATTGCAAACAGATCCTGGCAGCAAATCAGAAAGCCGTGAAGCATTTCATCAATGTAAGACTCGCGCGCGTGCAATTCATTTCTCTTCAGCGGCTTGGGTTCTTCAGCTGTTACCCCTTCACCCTACCCCCCTGCCCCTCCATAGTCTGACGGTCTCAGCGGTTTCTTAAGCCGCCCAAATTTGAATTCAATAAAACAAGTGAATTAACTTGAGATGTGGTAGGGGTGCGGAAATAAGGGAGGTGTATTGTTACTGTAAGATTGAATACGGCTTGTATGTGGTATGGAAGTGAATTGAAAACGGGAATGATGTCAATCTATACATGTAGCCTTTTATACAAATAATAATTTACAAATTAAATAGCATTGCTATTGTAATAGTCAGTGTTATAAATTACATATTTATTTATTTTTAAAGTATTTTCATTCAAATGACAGTCAAACTTTTGACAGTAATGATTATACAGGGTGTTTCACAACTTAGAGCAAAAACTTAAAGGGTATATTCTGTACGACGTGCTGATCATGAAACAAAAAGAATTTTTTTTAAATCGCAAAACTATTTTCCATGTTTCCCAGTCCAAAATTTTTCGTTGCCACTGCCACAGGGTGGATGATTATGTTAAAGTTATTAATTAAATAAAATTATATTATAAATAACTGCTAATAATTGAATTGTGTAATTATTCTTTCGTAGTTGATACCTACTTCATTGTTTGTGTTTAATAGAAAAGCGAATCCAGTGCAGTACTACAAAAAATGTTTTAGGGTAACAACCCTTAATTTTTCGAATTTAAAAAAAAATCTTTTTGTTTCATGATCAGCACGTTTTACAGGATATATCCTTTAATTTTTTGCTCTAAGTTGTAAAACACCCTGTATACGTCATAAAATAAAAAAAATTGATTCGAATTTGTTAATTTAAATACTTTTACCATATAAATAAAATTGAATGAAGTATATAATTTTAAGTACTGTAGTACTTAAATATAAATAAATATATCATCACGCCTTTAGCAGATATATTGATATATTTCTTTGCGTTAAGTGTACCAGCCGTCAAATCACGGCCCTCAAAGATGTTAGTGGAGGGGAAGCCACAGGAATAGATTTAATTTGGTGAAAATTGTTTGTCGGCTGTGGGGATCGAACCAGGGTTCTCAAGATCCACAAGCCTGCTCGGCACCACTAAGCCACCTACCCCAACCTACTTCAACATATTAAATAAAGGTAGATTATAGTAATTTGAATGATTTAAAATCAAACAACATTTTGAAACTCTAACCTGTAGATTGTGAATTAGCAAAATATCAAATGTCAATAATGGGTAAAAGACGTGTTGATATATTTATTTATTTTATAATTATTAACTAGCATTTTCATTGATTGCATATAATACTTAAAATTATTATAAATCTGTCATTGCCTATATTTTGCAATTTGCCAGATGATTGCAGATATGTACGCCAGGTGTGCTAGCGCATCACTTCTTCCTTTCAAGGCACACTTCAGGAAGATTAAAATTGACCGACTTGACATCTCAAGTTACTGTCTCTTATCCGTCTCGCCAGCATGACTGCTACTCATTGGCATATAACTAAATTCGTTTGTTTGTTAAATTATGTATGGATGACGTCACATCATTCATTTTGATGTATGATAAAAATTCCGTGTGTCAGACAAACATTCTTTTCACTAAAGTGAAAACTGTCAAACATAAACATAAGTTTTTGACAGATAAAATTTTTAAAAAATCTTGAGGTTATATTTCTAAGCAATTGCACATTATTTTAAACAAGTATTTGTCGTGAAACTAAATCAATAAATTAATTTCTTTTCATGTTTTGTAATGGAAGAAATTTTACAAAATTACAATTTAATGCAAAACTTCAATGGGTCGAAATATTGACAAATTAAATCGCGCATTTGTTTGTCATTTTGTTTTAATTCAATGGCTAACACTATTAAATTATAATTTTGTTAATTTTCATATTTTACCGGTTTCAGGATATCAAATCTATATTTACATGCACAAAAGTAGGTTGGTAACTAAGTAATAACTGTATTCTGTACGGTAATATTACCATACTGACTTGTCAAAACAGTCAAGAAAATGAAAATAAAACACAATGATAATATAACACTATTAATACAAACGGAACTCTAAACAACAATAATACAAAGATTACTTCTCCTGCTTATCATAATATATATTAATTATACAGTCTTTCAAATTAGAGATGACTACGTTATGACGTTTAAATAAAAAAATTATTTTTAAATATGATACAAAACAATTGTAACCATGGCGTTAAATAAAAACATACAGACCACAGACGTACTTGATCACCTTCTAAAATGATAACAATTACGTTATTCATAAAAGAATTTCAAAAAATAATATTTATTAATGACGTTAACGTGTTTACATTCTGTAACCGGTAAACTATTGAACAAACCACGGATGTTATGAGTCATAACAGGCCTTAGATGTCTCTACGAGCTCGGATTTCAAACTGACATCTGCGGCTGTAATGATACTAGGGTTGTGCCGTGGTCAATTGATCAAAAATATTTGACGGCCAAATAAAACGGTCAAAAATCTAAATGGAACAGCCACGACATCTGTTGTTCAATAGAAATAGCTACATACTATTATTACATGAATATATCTAGTTTGGTATTCTGGGTTCTTTACAAATAAAATAAATACATATTATTTCATTTTATTATGTCTTTTACTTTATTTTCCCCTTTATTTTGAATTTGATGTGATTTAGTTTATTAGTTGTTGTTGGTTTTTCATTTTCAGTAATATTGGATGTAGTAAACAGTACTATATGAATAAATTACAATTTTAATTGTGATTTTTATTAAATGTTTCTTGGTCAATTGACTGGTCAATTGACTGGTCAATTGACCGGTCAAATAGTCAGTCAATTGACCGAAAAATATTTGACTGGTCAAATGCACAACCCTAAATGATACTCCTAACAGTCCTAGGTATGTAATAGCTATAATTTCTGCCTATAGGAAATATCATACGAGGGTCGTTCAATAAGTCCTTAGAAAAAAGTAGAAAAAACACTTTTTTTGGGTAGATTTTTTTTTATTTTTCTACATAATCTCCTTTTAGCTCTATACACTTCTCTAATCGTTTTCCCAAATTTTTTAAGCCGTCCAAAAAGTAGGATTTCGGAAGCTCCTCAAAATAGGCTTCCGTTTGGGCGATGACCTCCTCATTGGACGTAAACCTTCGTCCGCCAAGCCATTTCTTTAAGTTTGGAAATAAGAAAAAGTCACTGGGGGCCAAATCTGGTGAATACGGTGGATGTTGCAATAATTGGAACTTTAATTCCATAATTTTGGCCATCGCAACTGCGCAGGTGTGCACACGTGCATTGTCTTGATGAAAAAGGACTTTTTTGCGTTTCAAATGAGGACGTTTTTCTTTTATTTCTTCGCTCAGCCGGTCCAATAACGACGCATAATACGCTCCTGTTATCGTTTTCCCTTTTCCAAATAGTCGATGAAGATGATTCCGCGTGCATCCCAAAAGACCGTTGCCATAACCTTGCTAGCCGATTTCTCCGTCTTCGCCTTCTTCGGAGCCCGTTCGCCTTTAAAAATCCACTGTTTTGACTGTTCTTTTGTCTCTGGAGTGTAGTAATGTATCCAAGTCTCATCCACAGTTATGTATCGACGCAGAAAATCTTCAGGATTACCACGGAAAAGCGCCAAAACAGCCTCAGAGTCCACCACACGATTGCGTTTATTCTCCATTGTGAGCAACCGCGGCACCCATCTTGCCGAGATTTTTTTCACACCTAATTTTTCGTGCAAAATTAAAGCGACTGTGCCTTGTGATATGCCTGTAGCCTCAACTATTTCGCGCACTTTGATTCGTCGGTCACTTAAAACCATATCGTGGATTTGGTCAATCATTTCGGGGGTAGACACTTCTACATTGCGTCCGAAACGATGTTCATCTTTTGTGGATGTACGGCCACGTTTAAACTCATTCACCCAATTGTAAACAGTTGCAAACACAGGAGCAGATGTGCCATGAACTTCATCCAACTCAGCTTTAATTTCTTTCGGCGTTAAGCCTTTTAAATACAGATGTTTAATCACCGCTCGAAACTCACTTTTATCCATTATTATAAACAATCAAAAGTTTTTTACTACAATTGACAACAACAATGAAACTACGTGACGGCTAAAGCTAAAACTCTAACAGTTGACTAGTTAGGAGTGCTGCTTACTGGAAAAAATTCATTTTCGATACTACGAGCACCATCTCTTGGATTTTCTAAGGACTTATTGAACGACCCTCGTATTATTGTGTTTATCAAACAAAAGTCTGTTTGACATTTGTTTGACATAACATTAACAGTCAAGTGAAAAATTGAACATAAATTATTCTAAAATTTAATAGTTTAATGGACAAAGAACTTCTCTTCAATAATAAGTACATAAACTTTAAAAAATACTTTATATATAAAATGAATTACTCAATAGCTATTATTACTTATAAAACCCTCAAAACTTTAATACACTCGTCGATAAAATCACAGACTTTTCATTTTCAAATAAACTAAAACTTATCTAATAAAGAGAGTAAATTTAATATCGATGTCGTCACAACACTACGCTGAATATTCGTACGTCTGCTGTGAATCCTGCTATTTCGTGAATCCCAAGTGGTAAAAACAACAAACAGTGGATAAACAAAAACACAGCAGTTCGAAAACGTGCAACAATTTAAACCAGATTCGTTCTTCTATCGAACGATGTTAAATCAAGTCGTGATTACTCGCTGCATGTGTGGCTTGCAAGTCTATTAAAGCGCAATTTTACAGAGAGACATGGCGCAGAGGGGCATTAAGGAGGATTTCCGGAAATTGAAAGGATTGGTGTTTATATTTAATGTTATAATAGGATCTGCGATCATAGTCGAATTTATAATATATATCATCACGCCTTTTACCCATTGCTTGGTGTGGCACTCTGCCGGAGCAGATCTTGGTAAGTGATATAATTCTTCGCGTGAAGTACAATTACCAGCCGTCAAATCTCGATCCCTAAAGATGTTAGCGAAGGGGGAGCCATAGAGGTAGTTTTAACGTGGTTAAAATTGTTTGTCGCCTGTAGGAATCGAACCCGGGCTCTCAAATTCACAGGCCGACTCGATACCACTGAACCATCTAACTAATTAGCCGAATTTAATGAAACTAATTATGAAATAAATAAATTTAAAGATTATTATAATAATACATAGATACTAGTATATCCGTATAATATTGTATTTTGAAATTCAGTTATGCATTTCACGTGACGTAGGAATGGCCCAAATTTATTTGAAGTAGTCACACTATAAAACTTTTATATTTGTTCTTCTTTTTTATTTGTAATTTGTGATTCTTTCTCATTTGTTGAAAAAGACGTATGACAAATATTACGTTAGAATTTTAGGTTAGTTTTGGGAACAAAACTTTCAAATGAAACTTGGTATCTGCCTTTCTTACAAGTAACTCTACCCAACTGTCACTAATAGAACTTTTTTTCTTCCGGAAGTTGCTTTTTAGGGGTTCAAACCACCACTGAAAGGTGGTAAAAGTAAGAATCGTCATAAATGAAATTAAATAATATCAAAGTATTACACGTTTAACATTGGTTACCCAGGGGTAACCTCAAAAATAGATTCAGCGACCCCAAAAACCCCCGAGTAACTAGTTTTGAACCTAAAACTCTATTTTAGTTGAATATCATAATTTCATCCTCCAATCAAATAAAAAAAAAATAAATAAAAAAATATATCATCTCGCCATTTACCCATTGCTGGGTGTGGCACTCTGCCTAAGCAGATCTCGGTAAGTGATATATTTTTTTTCGCGTGAAGTGCGGTTACCAGCCGGCAAATCATGGTCCTCAAAGATATTAGTGGAGAGGGAGCCAAATTTTTAACCCCTTAAAAAAGTGCATATGATCAAAATGACACCGAAAATAGATTTTGGCGATCTCAAAAACCCCTGGGTAACCAATGTTGAACGCGTAATATTTTGGTATTATTTAATTTTATTTATGGCGATTCTTGCTTTTACCGCCTTTCAGGGCTGGTTTGTACCCCTAAAAAGCAACTTCCGGGAGAAAAAAAAATAGGGGTTCAATAAATTTTAGAGTTCTATTAGTTTGCAAAGTTTCATTCAAATCGGTGAGTGACAATTGGGTAGTGTTACTTGTTAGTTTGCACATTTTTATCCGGCCACTTCTCATGTATACGTCACAATGACGTCACATATCCTTTTTTTAATTATTTTTTTCCGTAAACTATAAATAATTGATCTATATAAAAAACTATCGGTATTTTACTTTCTTGTCTTGAATCACACAAAAAAATGTAGTCATTGTACATGAGTTTGTGTATGATTTTGTTGTCCAAGTCAATAAAATGATTTTATTTATTAATTGTTGTTAACTGAGTTGGTTTATCAATCAAATTATTTAGAATTATCTATTAGATTCAAATGATTTGAATATCAGATTTGAATCACAGGCGACCATAGCTTAGTTGGTATATGCCTGGAGTTCATAAGTCCCAGGTTCAAATCCTGGCAGTATCTCAATTATTCTCTTTATAATTAATTTTTTTAATTTATTTATGTTACGCTGTACAACAGGAATTTAATCCACATTACAGTATAGGGTCCGCACTCACCGAAGCCGCAGTGTGATAGTTTATATAAGTTTTAGCTTGAGTGCGACTCGAACTCGAGATCTCCGGATTTGAATCCCGTATCGCTATCCACACCACCGTACTGACGAACAATTATTTATAATAAAGAAAGTTACAGGAAGGGAAAAAATTATGCTATTTCTAGATATATCCAGTATAACTACATTTTGCATAGATAATAATGAAATTTTGTTTGATATTCGTAGTTTCGTTTGAACAAAAGCACTCGATTGCAACTCTCATCTCTCTTAGAAGCAAATAACAAATGAAATGACTTTCGTTGTTTTACTGGCAGTATTGCAGTTGTTTCATTTGTGCAGGTGACACGTCTATATCAAGTGAGTCGTTAGAGCGACATTTACGTACGTTGGTATGCTCTAATGTTTGTTCAGGTATAACTGCGGAGTGTGGCGCGCACTGAACTACATATAAGTACAAGCTATTTTAATACTACTGACATCATTTAACCCGTTCAAATTGTACTAGCGTTCGGTGCGAGTGGATCCAATTAAACAAGACAAAGATTAACTATTGTTGGATATATTTAAGGAGATACTAACGGCTTATTTACAGTGCAATTAGTGCTAATTCTGTTGCAAAAACTAGCTAAATGTGATACAAATGTCAATGTCATTATTTTGTTTACTTTGAAATCTGTCTTAATCAATTAAAATAATTTTATATACGACTAACTAATAATATTATCATTATATATGCGTTTTTTTGCTATATAATGCTATATATTAATCCCGTCGGGAATAATGGTCATTATTCCCGCTCGTGAACCAATCAAAATGCTTAAAACATGGATCATTGTTTTATTGTGCCATCGGAACAGTGTTGCCATAGCGACTCATATTTAAATTAAACATGCTCGTTGCTAAGTTCACTGTTGTTAACGAATCGGAAACACACAAAACGAAATCATCGTTGAGAAGTTGTCAAAAATGGTCTTGCAAATTGTGTTAAATTATTGTGTTTAACTGTAATTGAAAAAATAGACAGTATTACAGAAGACAGTATATCTTCTACACCACCAGAAATAACGAAAATCGCTGATGCTACTACATATGGTTTATTACCGCAAAAGTCTAAAAATTTCTATGACAAAGCATACCAAAGTTTTATGGGCTGGCGTATTAAAATGAAGACAAATTTGTATTCAGAAAATGTATTGTTGGTATATTTTACTGAATTAGGTGAAAAATACAAATCATCTTCATTAAGGTCTTTTTACTCCATTTACTCATTTCAATTAGATGTAAATTTATTAGGTAAATAAATGTAAAATTAATAGATAATAAATAATATAAAAATTGACCAATTTTTATTAAATTAGTCGTATATGTTAGTCGTATATAAAGTATAGTATACAACTCGCTATAATGGCTATTATTACCTCGGATGATTACAACCCTTGCTCGCTCCGCTCGCTCGGGTTGCAAACTTAATCCTCGGGAATAAGAGCATCCATTATATCGTCGTTGTATAATAAACTATTATTTTTCTTCCGAACTTTATTTGGTGTTCATAATACGAAGTATACATATAAACAAATCTATAACGACCAGGGCATTATATGCATTTTGACCGTCAGTATGGTGGTGTGGATAGCGGTACGGAATTCGAATCCGGAGATTCCGAGTTCGAATCGTTCTCAAGCGGTATATTATATGAACTATCACACTGCGGCTCGGTGAGTGCGGACCCTGTACTGTAATTGGGATTAAGTTCCTGTTGTACAGCGTAACATAAATAAATAAATAAATATGCGATTCAAAGGTTAGAAACGTAATGCTGACAAAATTTGTTTTTTTGCTCCTGTTATTAAAATGTCATTTAATGTACTGGTTTCCACGGCACTAAATAACATTTTAATCACATGTTGCCAAGCCGTGGCTTTGAACGTTTTAGTCACCATTTAAGATATTAAGCACGTGGTGAAGTTAGCTTCAAACATCTGTCACTGTAACTTTTTTAATCATTCATAATACTTTTCATTTTTTTGTTGTCTTAATTTGCGATCATGGAAAAAGTATAGTATGTGACTCGTTTTATTAATTCTTTAGATACTCGTGTTCTATATATGTATGTACTTGTAACTATGGGGTAGGGGCTCAGTGGTATCGAGGCGACAAACAATTTTCTCCAATTTAAATCTACTCCTGTGGCTCTTCCTCCACTAACATCTTTGGGGGCCGTGATTTGTCTGCTGGTAACCGCACTTCACGCAAAGAAATATATCACTTAACTAGAGCTGCTACGGCAGAGTGCCACACCCAGTAATAGGTAAAAGGCGTGATGATATATTTATTTATTTTATGTACTAAAGAGACGTTTACAAAACTTGTTACATAAAATACTATTAAATATACAAATTTTACTTACTTTTCGAAGAAAGCAGGGACCAGCCGAGTTGTCCAGAAACCAAATGATGTTTTGAGAGTCAGTAAAGTCAATAAAATATCACTAGTACACTTCACACACACACAACCACTAATTTTAAAGATTATTTTATATGTTCATATTTTTAAAAGCAGTTCATAAAACCACGGAAATCACAGATACACTTTTAGATATAAAAGCTACAAGCGCTCGCAGTCAACTGAACGCGATGAGTTACGTTAAAAACAAATAATTGAATACAATATAAATGATTAGAGGGAGTTAGGTACGAACTAGTCTGTTCGGTAACCAAGATAAAACGTGAATTCTTGCTCAGTTGAGAATAAAACGTAAATATAAAATTGCTTATATATAAATTCTGTATGACGTTTCATTTTTCTGTAGTTTTATTTTTAAGGCAATTATTTTATATGTTAAAATAATGATTTAAAAATAACTTCAATTATTTACTCAATTTTAATGCCATTCAAAAAGTAAAAAATGTTATATTTTTTTAGAATAATTGAAATTGATTTGTATTGAATATTATTTCCTTTATTTCACCAAATATTAATTATGAAATGTCAATTTAGAGCCGATATTTCAATCTCTAAAATTATAATAAATTATTTTTTTAATGACCAGTTTTATAAACGAGAAATTAATTTACTTTCAAAGTAGGTAAATAAATTTTATTTTGTTTATTTAAATATAAATAAAATAAATATATCACCACGCCTTTTACCAAATACTGGGTGTGGCACTCTGTCGAAACATATCTCGGTAAGTGATATATTTCTTCGCGTGAAGTTCGGTTACCAGCCGTCAAATCACGGTCCTCAAAAATGTTAGAGGTGGGGGAGCCACAGGGGTAGATTTAAATTGGTGAAAATTGTTTGTCAGCTGTGGGGATCGAACCAGGGTTCTTAAGATCCACAGGCCGACTAGATACCACTGAGCCACCTACCCCATGAAATAAAATAAATAAATATATAATCACGGTTATTACTTAATACAAGGTGTGGCACTCTGCTGTTGCAGATCGCGCCTAATACGTCACGCGTTTTTTGAACTTCTTTCACCACCATCCCTTCCCTTTCTTTGTCACAATATGTCACAAATCGTTGCTCTTTATATTAAATTACAGATGTCAAATATTCTTTAAATAAACATACATATTGTGGAATAGTTTACACTACTGTCACATATAACAATTTAAATATATATTAACCCATTAACCGCCAACGTCCCATTTTTGGGACGCTTAAATATTTGGCTGTAATCATTTTTTTTTAAATTTAAAATGTATATTTTTTTTAATGAATATATTAATTAGTTATGTTATGACAGCCAGTCACAGCCAATTTTCAAATATTTGCAAAACCAATAATTTTAAAAATATTCAAAGTTACTTAATTTCGGTGTTTTTAACAATTATATTTCAAGGTCAGATATATTTTAACACTTAAGTATGTATAACTTTTATTATCAAAAACTTGTTTTTTAGAACTCAAATAAAGATATTTTTACTGAAAAGGTATTCTTTTATTGATCATTGAATTGCGGCGGGTATTGGGTTAAGACACATTTAAAATTTAAATGATAGACTTTTTTGGAATTCAGTCAATTTTTTTATTTTTTATTATTAAGTCGACGTTTCTAAAACGAAATTAATTAACTCGTCATCACATGTGCAACCAATCTCCTGTTACAATAAAAAAACTCCTTTTAGTGGAACATTCGTCATCTCGTCATACGTGAATTCCTGCTGTTAATTATTCAAGTGTATTTCAAGAAAAAAAATCATTTATATACAATTATTCCTAACAACTTAGCCTCCAAAAAACATCTGAAATAATTTCCACGAAACAAATGACTAAATTACTTCGCAATCATAACGTTCATTCATCTCTTTCTCGCAAAAAACAACTCTTTTTTACGATAATTACAGCGGAAAACCACGAATATGAATATTCTGGTAACGAAGTGATTCTGCAGGACACATGTCCCAGGACAAGTGTATATACAGGGTGTCTCAACAAATTATACAGCTCACTTGAGTTTGATTGCAAATAAGTCTTCCCTTTAATTATAGAGAGATAAATTGGGATAGGTGGCTCAGTGGTATTGAGTCGGCCTGTGAATCTTGAGAACCCTGGTTCGATCCCCACAGTCGACAAACAATTTTCACCAATTTAAATCTACCCCTGTGGCTCCTCCTCTACTAATATCTTTGGGGGCCGTGATTTGGCGGCTGGTAACCGCACTTCACGCGAAAAAACATATCACTTACCGAGATCTGTTTAGGCAGAGTGCCAGGTAAAAAGCGTGATGATACATTTATTTATTTATTTATAAATTGGTATACAAACAATATTCACCAATTTAAATCTACCCTTGTGGCTCCCCCTCCACTAACATCTTTGGGGGCTGTGATTTGACGGCTGGTAACAGTACTTCACGTGAAGAAATATATCACTTACCGAGATCTGTTTACGGCAGAGTGCCACACCCAGTAATGGGTAAAAGGCGTGATGATATATTTATTTATTTTATTTAGAATTCAGCGAAATATAAATACATTATTACAGGGGCGGATCCAGACATCGAATTGGGGAGGGGTCATAGAGTGAATTTTGTCTCGAGGGGGGAGGGGGATTGCCCATCTTCTAAATAGAAAAAACATTTGTATTTGCTCATATTATATTCCTGCTTTAAATAATTTTTACAATCACATTAAATCGTCTTTGGAATCGCATTAAATCACAATAAATCATTTTTTCACCTCAAAAATTTCCTCTAAGAACGCCAAAACTTTTTAAATCATAAAGTTTCAATATCTAAACGGTTCTTCGATAGAATACAAAAATTATTGAATTAGAAGTTGATTTTCTAAGTGCAAATGTCGGTAGTCACATACTTGACTAGGTCTTAAATAGTAAACCTCCCCAATCTGCGGGTCGAAATAATATCCCCACAAAATATTGGTTTTTGGCTATTTATTAGAATAATAAATCAAACAATAGTTCTTAATTATCTTAGAATTTTAAATTCTTTGATAATATTTTCTATTTAAGTTGTTTATTAAAGTGAGTTATCGTAAATAATTACATCATTTTTATGTATTAGGACTAGGGATCGACCGATATGATTTTTTGTGGCCGATACCGATATCGGCCGATACCGATATACTCATATTCGATATCGGCCATAAAATTTTGTCGTAAATTTTTTGCTGTATAATTGAGGTAAAAGTGATTTATAATTATATACTGGAATACTTTTGATGAACTTACTGGTATGACGACAAGTAAATCAGTGTCATATAAGAAAAGTAATGATGATATGATGAATAAAATTGATAATGAGATTGAATTGTATAAGAAATTAGAAAAAATATAAAGAAATGAAGATCCTTTGACTTGGTGGGCGCAAAAAAAAGACGTTTTTCCATTGATGTACAACGTTGCAATAATATATTTAGCACCGCCGCCAAGTAGTGTTGCTAGTGAACAGCTATTTTCTTCAGCTGGACATGTTTATGAAAGCGCAAGAATCAGCTACTCCGGAAAGAGCAGAAAGCTTAATTTCGTTACATTACAACTTGCCAAAACTTAACTTTAAATATTAATTTGTTTAACTTAGTGTGTAACTTTACTTTTACATTTTTAACGACTTTTTTTGCTAAATTTTGAATAAGAATAAACTTGACTTGTTTTTTATTTATTATTTCTGTTTTAATTTCCTTAATAAATCCTTAGCAACTGAAATATTAAGCAATTTATATTTTTTTAGGCCGATATCGTGGTTTACATATCGGCCGATACCGATATCGGCTAAAAAGACCGATATGGCCTATATATCGATACCGATATCGGTATCGGTCGATCCCTAATTAGGACCAACATTAAAAAAAGCCCATGCTTAGGGGGGGGGATCATGACCCCCCTAACCCCCTCTGAATCCACCCCTGCTTGACTATGACTGCCTATCCAATTTACAAAACTAAACGTAAACTATTTGTAGTAATGTAAGACCCTGTAGTTTAAATGTACATAGCCACGTGCAGATCACACAAACACATCACAAAGTCTGTGTGGATCATGTTAATCACGTTGTCTGTCTAGAAGGCTGTGTCGGATGTCACTCGCAACGGCAAAAAAGACACTGGCTGCTAGATTAAAAAGTGCGTCCGCTCGACTGTGGATATATGGAGCAGGCGGGCCTCAACTCTCCTGGGGAGCCGGGAGTGATTAGTATTCATATGGGTGGGAAAGTGAAACTGAGAATTAGAGAGAATAGAACGGCAAGATTAATTCTATGCTGGTAGCACCATCACACTCATATACATTCAAACTAAATCTAAATTACACGGATATACCAGACGTTAATCTTAGAGCGTTTTGATCAAATAAAAATTATTTTATTTTATTTATTTATTATTTGGAGGTGTGGATAGCGATACGGAATTTGAATTCGGAGATTCCGAGTAATAATAATAATAATAATAATACATTTATTTTGTTTATAAAAAATATACAAAAGGAGTGGCTACATTGCATTTCTTACATTTAAAATCAAGATATAAGTTATAGTTTATTGATAATTAAACATTTAAAATAAATGATTGAAGTTTCAGGGATTCTTGGATATAGCGAAATATGTCATAACATTTCTTTTTTGACAGTGCCGAGAATAGGCTTTTATAGTTGCTTTCAGGGTTGATGAGGTATTTGGAGAGGTAAGTGGTTCTCATAGGGTCCAATATAGGGCATCTAAATAGGAAGTGGTACAGATCGTTGGCTTCGAATGTATTGCAGATACTGCAAAGTTCTTGATTGAATTTATGTTGGTATCCGTCTTGATAGGTTTGAAAGTATTTTATGTTGGCGGTTCTTAGTTGCAGGATTATTTTGACTACATTAAAAGGGACGTCCATAGTCAAGAGATTTGAACTTGTGATATATGTTTGATAGTTTGGATTGTATGAAGAGTTGTCAATTTTTCTAGTGTCTGTTTCATATAAAAGTTCTGTGTACGATAATATTATATTATGTAATTCTTTTTTTAGCGTTGTACAGCTCTGACTTTCCCACACCCACCCAAAGTTAGCTACTTCAAGCGTTTCCTGTAGATAACGTACCCAGTTGTGTTTTTCTGTTTTTCCTTGGTGAATTTAGTCTCTTTGTTTAATAACAGTAACTTGTTGTAACATAATTTGGGATATCTATCATCCGGCATTATTAGTAGTTTGTACAACCAACTCAGGGTTTTTTCAAGCATTTTTATTTCAAGGTTTAGTTCTCCAGTTTCCCTTCGTATTAGATAACTTGGAGTTGTTCTGGACATGGAATATAGATTCCGAGTACGAATCGCACTTAAGCTACAAATTATATGAACTACTACACTGTGGCTCAGTGAGTGCGGACCCTGTACTGTAATTGGGATTAAGTTCCTGTTGTTCAACGTAACATAAATAATAATTATTTATGGTACAAGTGTGTTATATTACAAATAAGTCACGCGAGAAAAGTATTAGTCCACGAGGCCGTTAGGCCGAGGGGAATAATTTTCTGAAGTGACTTATTTGTAATAACACACGAGTAACGAAATTTTATCCAACAACTACAATTAAGACATTAAAATATAAATTTTGACACAATTGTCTACATTTCAAATAATATTCTAGTTAGCCATACTTTCTTGTTTTGTTGTCTAGGTTACTCAAATTTTTTAAATAAACAAAGTTGAAAAAAGGTTGCAGCTGTAGTATTTGAAGTGGAAGACGATAATTTTATTCCCGAAATAATCATTAAGGAAGCGGAAAAAGTGGTTGTTGATATTTTACCAAAAAAGTCTAGAAGTTCCTATGAAAAAGAATTTCATATGTTTAAAGACTGGATGACAACTAGAAACGTCAAAGGTATGAATGAAAGTGTTTTCATAGGAACTTCTAGACTTTTTTGGTAAAATATCAACAACCGCTTTTTCCGTTTCCTTAATGATTATTTCGGGAATAAAATTCTCGTCTTCCATTTCGAATACTACAGCTGCAACCTTTTTTCAACTTTGTTATATTTAAACTCAACAGTGAGTTACAAGTCATAATTTATGCGTGACTTATGACTTATAACTCACGTGTGACTTATAAGTCACTTTACAAATCTAAAATGACAACAATAATGACTTTATAAGTAGTGGGTGTTGGATAAATAAATTAATCTTAGAGCGTTTTGTTCAAATGAGAATTATTTTATTTTATTTATTTATTATCCGTTAGTACGGTGGTGTGGATAGCGATACGGAATTTGAATTCGGAGATTCCGAGTACGAATCGCACTTAAGCTACAAATTATATGAACTATTACACTGCGGCTCAGTGAGTGCGGACCCTGTACTGTAATTGTGATTAAGTTCCTGTTGTACAGCGTAACATAAATAAATAAATAAATTATGGCATAGGTGACTCAATCTTATCGAGTTGGGTTCGATTCAACATTTAAACTACCCATATGATTCCTCCTCCACTAACATATTTGGAGGGCGTAATTTTACGACTGTTAACTGCACTTCGTGCATATAAATGTATCTACTATGGCAGAGTGCCACATACAGTAATTTAATTTAATTTAAATATGAATCATTCCAACAGGATACTATAGAACAATTATTTATTACGAAACATTAAATAATCATTTAACGAAAGTAAACATCAAAAATGAAAACATAATATTAATAAATACATTCAATAGAAAAATGAGTAGGTAACATTAAATTAGCTAGAGTAAAAATATTAGTTCATAGTTCAGTCATTTATTAATAGAAATAATGAATATAAACGAATACAATGCCAGGTCATGAACAAAAATAAATATATAATATATCTCTAAATTTGATCAAGGAGTCGCGAAATATGTTAATAGTGCATTATATATTGTTGAAAATCGTTCGACCTTAATTAACAGCCAATAGAAACATTGTATTAAGCGTGGTTACCATGGTAATATAAAAATTTATTGGAGGTCAAGTGCCTAAACAAAATTAATAAGTTTCCAAAATGTCAGTCGGACATTTTATGTAAGAGGAACAAAGACACTTTACTCTCATGATACATGTATATTTTTTTATGATTGCTATGCCAAGTTGACAATTACGCTCTTATTTGTTATCGGAAAGTTGACGTTTTCTTTGAAACAATAGAAAAATAACTAAATTAAATAAAAAAGATATTAAATGCGTGCTTGTTTCAATAGTTACTAGGGATACAAACAGAACGAATACTTGTCATATTAATATAGAACGAATTTATTTTCAGTACGAATACGTTCTTTAATCATTTAAGATGCTATTATAGAAAAAAATATTTTATTTACTTGATACAAGTTGCCCTGGATCATAAACTTGAATATTTTAAGCAAAATATAAATAAATATATCATCACGCCTATTACCCATTACTAGGTGTGGCACTCTGTCTAAGCAGATCTCGGTAAGTAATATATTTTTTCCGCGTAAAGTTCGGTTACCAGCCCCAAAAGATATTAGTGGAGGGGGAGCCACAGGAGTAGATTTAAAATGGTGAAAATTATTTGTCAGCTGTGGGGATCGAACCAGGATTCTCAAGTTCCACAGGTCGACTCGAAACCACTGAGCCACCTACCCCACAAGCAAAATATAAAACCTAAATTATTTTTACTTTTTGTATTTGTGTCGTTACGGTTTTCTTACCGAATCTACCCTCAAACATTAATTCATATTCAGGAAAAAAAATTATCGTGCATTCTAACATCATAATTTACAATCGTGTTCCACTAATGCAAATTAATACGGCGTTGAAATGCATTAGAAAAAAATCCTGAAAGTATCAATACTATAAGAAGATTAAAAGTGAAAATCGTACGACACTAATTAACGACCAATAGAAACACTTATACGAGCATGGGTTACCTAGCAACGTCAAGATTTTCTTGGAAATTTTTCATTCCTGGACCAACCTAAGTGAAATTAATAAGTGGAAATTTTTATGTCAAATTTGACAGTTGGACAATATAGTGAAACGTCATATTGAATGTTTAGAAATTACAGTTTTATTTTAACGGTCAGTATAATCAAGAAAGCAGTAACTAACGCATACTAATTAAAATTAAAAACACAATTGTTATAAGTAATGCTTCCTTTGTAAGAAGAATCTGATAAAGTGTTAGCAGTAGAAGAACAAATGATACTACCAGATTCAGGTTTTTTTTCATTCCTCATGCTTTCTATTATATTTTTATGATGTTCTGCATCCATTTGCAAATAAGGCCGAATAGAATGCGCATTACTATGCCCTGTAACTTTGATGAGCTGTTCTTCTCCGACACCTTTATCAATATTTTGTAATGACAGGGAACCAAAACGTGACATTTTGCTCGAATTTTTCAGTAATTGTTTTTTGTTGTCAATAATTTTATTACGTTGCTATAATTATACTTGTATTCCAACTTGATTATTTCGAATAAAATTTAAATATTAATTTATGTATTTTTGCTTTTTGTAGCGGTGTCGTTACGATTTTCTTACCGAATCTACATTCGAGCATTAATTCATATCCGGGAAATTTTTTGTCGTGCATTCCAACAACGTAATCGATTAATACGTTGTTGAAATGCACTCCTAAAAATTTCCGGAAAGAATTAACGCTCTTATGATATTATAAGTGAAAATAATATGTCTGTATTATAACTGATTTCATTTCATAATTTGTTCTTGCTGTAGTACTTTTAAAAGCCACTTTATTTCTAGGAGTTAAACGGGGTGCACTAAAGAAATGTATTCTAAACTACATGCACTGGTTATGAGCCCTTTCTTACAACTAGAGTACTTATGTAAGTTTCAACAAAAATTAATATAAAAATCAAAATATCTGAATAGTGTTGTTAGTCATATGCCCGAAGTTTACATAACAGTGAAATGGTTGAATATGAATGGAAGAAATATCTTTTGAAAGTTAAATTTTACGAGGAAATTCTTACTTTTATTTGTGGTTACTTTTTCACTTGCTGCACTTTTATAAACCTTTTCATACATGACGTTTTATTCTCCGGAGCCCGAATGATAACTTTATGTTTTCTAAACAAATTTTCAATCATTCCGATCCATTTGCTCTTCGGTTCGGACGCCGACGTACTTCAAATCTCGCAGCCTCAATGTGTCAAATATGTATTCTGTGAACCGAGAAATTTTATCATATATTCCTTTTTCAGAGAAAGGGAATATTGATTTTGAGATTGCGTTCCTATTTGTGTTCTACATCAATATCAACATTTTTCTACCTAATACTCAATCACATCTCAAAAACATACATACATACATAACATCACGCTATATCCCATTAAATGGGGCAGCACGAACCTCTGAAACATTCATAGAGCATCAGTGCATATCAACATTCTCATCCTGACACACGATACTCGTTTCGACCACATTAACACTTCCTCCATACGAACTCTTTCTTTTCTCACAACCAAAATCCATCATCACGCAACAAACATTCATCCATTCGCTCCTGTACACGTGTTTCGTAAATCTTCACTTACGTCCATTTCTCTAACAATGAATCTATAAGAAATGAAGGCAGCATCGCCTGCGCTTGTTTTAAAATACAATTAACACAATTGCAGTTAGACGCTGTTTAGTAAAAACTGAAAATGAAGAAAAAAAGACAGTTTTTATAAATAAATATATCATCACGCTTTTTATCCAATATTGGATGTGGCATTCTGTCATAGTAGATCTTGGTAAGTGATAGATTTTTTCGCGTGAAGTGTGGTTACCAGCCATCAAATCACGGCCCTTAAAGATATTAGGGGTTGCGGGAGTTGCAGAGGTAGTTTTAACGTAGTGAAAATTGTTTGTCGCCTGTGGGAATCAAACCTGGGTTTTAATTCCACAAACTGGCTCAATACCACTGAGCCACCTACCCCATTATCACTGCATATTATACAATAGACTTCAACAGCACATAGCAGATGAAATTAAATCAATAATTATTTCGTCTAAAAATTTTCAATTTGAAATTTTTATTTTCCATAAATTTGTTTCTTTTTCAATGTTTCTAAATTATATTTGAGAAAAATATAAGTTATGCAGAACAAAAATTTCTATTATTTAAATTTGACACTGTACAAAAAAAAATAAGCAGAAGAGAGTCATCAAAATTTGTAACTAGAATAATGACGTCAAAAACTGCTACGTATATAGGATATATAAAAATTAAATGCAATGATTGTTGTATAAATGTATAATAAATTTCATAACATTTTAAATGCTTT
This sequence comes from Pterostichus niger, assembly GCA_947425015.1. Taxonomy (NCBI): domain Eukaryota; kingdom Metazoa; phylum Arthropoda; class Insecta; order Coleoptera; family Carabidae; genus Pterostichus; species Pterostichus niger. The sequence goes on from OX380343.1 coordinate 31,869,288, forward strand.
AGGCATTATTTATCAAATATATAACACACAAATAACAACAAAATTGATAAACGACAACGCGAAACAAAATGGAGTGGGAGTCGAATATAAATGTAAACGTTTTCAAAACCAGTAAGTACCAACGCCTAGTAAAAAAATGAACTTAAGTTCTTTTAAATAAATTAAAATTTATTGAAAAACATTGGCTGGTAGTACAAGCTCTATTTTTGCTTGTTTTAAGAGCAATGTATTTGGGTGTTTTAACTATCTGTAACATGTTAAAACCGTGCTCTTAGAACACCCAAAAACAGAGCTTGTGCTACCAGCCATTATGTTTTAATTTTAAATAATTATAAATATCATTAATGTTAATTAATTAATGCTTTGTTATGGGGTAGGTGGCTCAGTGGTATCGAGTCGGCCTGTGGATCTTGAGAACCCTGGTTCGCTCCCCACAGCCGACAAACAATTTTCACCAATTTAAATCTACCCCTGTGGCTCCCCCACCAATAATATCTTTGGGGGCCGTGATTTGACGGCTGGTAACCGCACTTCACGCGGAAAAATATATTACTTACCGAGATCTGCTTAGGCAGTGTGCCACACCCAGTAATGGGTATAAGGCGTGATGATATATTTATTTTTATTTATATTAATGTGTACTTTTTACTTCCTTGTACGAAGTAAAGGAAGTATTGTAATCGCGAAAATTTTCGGTTCTCAGATTTCAACGGAAATAGGTGTTTTGGCCCTCCCTGAATCCATTTTGACTAATTTCGTCATGCCGTCTGTACGTACGTATCTCGCATAACTCAAAAACGGTAAGCCGTAGAAAATTGAAGCTTTATATTTAGGACTGTTATAACATCTAGTTGTGCACCTCCCTTTTTGGTCATTATACAACTACCGGAAGTGGTACTTTACTTGAAGCCTATAATAGATTTTCATGAAAAACTATATTCAAATATAATTTAAAACTTTCCAAATTTGGTATATAAGACTACTATATCAATGGAAATAACATAATAGATTTTGGTTAAAATAGACTAACCGGAAGTGGCACATTACATGAAGCTGCTAACAGTTGTCCTTGAAAAAAATGGTATTATTTTAATTTTAGAAATGAATGCTGCAAATAAAAGTTTTAGAGAAGTAAATTCTGCGTCTAGCACATTAAGAATTTTTAAATTAGCTTTTTGCATAAACGAGATATCTAAATTTAAATATTATATATTTTTTGATTTTTTTAAAAATTAAGTTTGCTATGGATTAGAACAAAAAATAAAAGATTTAATGTCAAATATGTGCAATTAAAAAAATATCTATAGTTTAATACGTGTACAAGGAAGTCATGTGGTGTCCACATCAGATATTTTTATTATATTTTTTTGTTTTTCACTTAATTACAAATATATTTATCATTCTATCAATTCGGTTCAAGTAAGTTTTTGTTTTGTACAGTTTTACCCACGACCTATGACGTCTCTCTTCTACTTATTTTTTTTTTTTTGTATACACACTTTATATTTACACTACATTCTATTAAATGAGGTACCACGAATTCTTGAACCATACGGTGTCATCCTCTAAATTGTACGAGTATATTTGGTCATTTTCGAAGCTCTTGTTATAAATTTACTGAATATATTTCTTATTTTATTAGTTAACATTTGCTTCAGAGCGAATTCAAATGATAAAATATTACAAATAATAGTAGAGACTTTCTAGTTTATTAGTGAATAGTGTATTTGTTCATAAAGAGTCATCAGACTAGACTAGTATTTATTATATTTAATATCTGACCTATATAAGCAACGCAAGATAACTCGAGCAACTGAAAGGATCGTTTATGCTGTAGGTTTTAACAAATAAAATAGTAGATTTATTGTTTTCGTCATGCAACGATAAGTTCAGCATTTAGCGCCATATAAATCCAGTCGTTTGTGCTCGGTTCGATTCTGGTAAGTTCTGGTGACAACAATGGCGCCATTGTCGACGCTGTTTTGTTTTGTCAAGACGCCCAGCGACCCTGATCCTGAGCAGTCCGCATCACATACCTGCAGACGACAATTTAGCCGATCTAGTTAACGATTAGAATCACTCTCTGTCTTCGTTTGTTTTCGCGCACAATTGCACAGCGGGCCGTGGGACAAATGAAACTCATTTAGAAAATTTGAAAGCGCAACAACGAGGAAAGATTCGTGGGTGCTTTGCTTCGTGCTTCGGTGCTCAAACTCTTCAATCTGTAATCGCTTTGTAAGCGAACGTAATGTACGCAAATCTCTCACTAAACTAACAATTAAAAGTTTTTTTTACATTTTTTATTCGCGTTTGACAGTGTCTCTCTTTTGTTGTTGGTAGTTATTTTTATATCTAGACCGTAAAATATGTGTTTGGGCGTATTGATGAATGAAGACATTTTAAATAAAATCATGCAATCCTTATTTTCTATAACATGATGGGGGGCGCAATCAAAAGTGTCTCTACCTATTATGTCACTGTATTTAACATAATTCTAAATGACATCTGGTGTCAAAATGTTATACTACTCATTGGGGTTTTTTAACTGTCCAATGTATGATTTTTTAAATGTTTTAATTGATAAATAACTATTCTTCCCTATGAGTGAAATATATCCAGGCGCGTAGGAACACAATTTTTTTTGACATGGGAAATTATAATGTGAAATTTTCTGACTACGCGATTCTATCAACGGTGGGAGTGGAGTTTACAAAGTATATAAATACAGGATGTACTTAAAATATATACCTTCTTTTTGTAATTTTTGTAATTTTTAGATTTTTATTTGAGATTTTAAGTCTCGTTATCGTAAATTAAAACTTTTCAGCGTTTTATCAGATAAATAATGGCCGCGTTTTTTAATTGACGATTATAATACGATAATCATTTATTATGAATGTTACAATTTAAATATAAAAAATGCAAATTGAAATAACATACTCAAAGTTCAAATCCAACAATTGAAAATATTAAAAGTATCAAAATTGAAGTCGACATTAAAGTTGTCGAAAATGTAGACTTTGAAGTTAATAATGTCATTAAAGTTCCAAAATTATGATGGGACCAAAAAGCAGTCTTTACGTCCTCCCTCCCCCCAATAAAATTCAAGGGGGGCAACCGCTGCCTCTCCCCGACGCCTAAGCCTCTGAATGTATCACATTCTTTCTCCAATTCATATTGGCTCCATCCATATAATGAACACAAATACATTTAACTACTTTTCGTAACCCATGCACAAGAAACACGTTCTTGTTCCCTAATTTGAGAGAGAGAAACATTGCTTTTCTCCCCTAGGGAGATGTTTTCTCCCTAGAGACTACGATTATTAGCTCGCCTTCGGCCCTCGCTTACGTCTCGGTTTGCCAACTTCACACGCTGGAATAATCGCTTGTTTCCCTCCCTTGATGCATAACATACTATTAATAATCATTTAACTATGTCAACTATCGAGATCTGCAATAAGAGATGAGCTGCACTTAGTATTAAGATGAAAGCATGTTTTGCCACTAGTTCGTTTCAACTACATATAATTATTTTGAACTATAAGTTTGCCTTCTTGAGAAACTCATTTCCACCTGCCGATTCTTCAATAAAACAAAACTAAATAAACTTTGTCGCAGACGTAGCAAATTCACTTCCGTTGCTAACCAAGTTGTTCCCATAAAATTTCTCTTCAATTTCGATGGCGACGCAACAGCGAACTCGGGCTCAAGAAGCAAATCCACTCCGCGGTAAATCCATTATTTCAGTATTTGACAAGTCACAATGCATCACATTATGTAAATCAGGTTGCAGATTTGGTTTCCGAAGCCACCGCAACGGTTAGGGGGCGGTGGTGGCGGTTACAGATGGCAGCACCAGCATTGCAGTGGTGCATCCCGCAACCGGAACGATACTGGCGTAAACCGGAAGTCGGAATGTTTGTGTCTTGCATTGTGGTTAAGATGTTGGAAGGAATTGGTTTTGTTATCGTAGGTTAGCGTTTCACTTGACGAATACGTTTAGAAAATAGCAAACCGTTATACTATTTTCATTTTAAACTGGAGGGATCGACATAAAACGATTAAACGTCCCTGTCCCATATAACTACAATGAAATCTATTAGTGCGGCTACCACAAATCTCTTAACGATGGTCACAACAGGTAATTTTTTAAGGGTCGTATTCAGCCTAAAATTATTCTTGTTTTTTCCTATGATTGACCATTTAAAAATACCGGCGAATGGGGCTGTACAACCCTGTGCGACCTTGTGAAACCAGTTATAACTGGTCATATTTTGAATCGGCCTGTGGATCTTAAGAACCCTGGTTCGATCCCCACAGCCGACAAACAATTTTCACCAATTTAAAATCTATCCCTGTGGACGCCCCCGTCCAAGTCCAACAATTGTTGCCGGAACATTGGCTTCGTTTTTGTTTGCGCGGAGATATGTTTTTATTTCCAGAAAAACCATTTTAAATTAAATTATTTGACCTATATTAGCAGATGGAAAGAAAATATAATAGATAATAAAGAATTAATTAAAAATGACAGATAATTAATACCGATCAAATTTAACCTCAAAATTAAATTATTATTGAATTTTTTCTACTTTTATAAATCAATTTAATTCTTAGTTTTGCAATTGTTAACACATGGTATCTATCAATAATTCTAAGTAATTTTATAATTGTTTAAATTACTTTTTATCACGGACCCGATCCGAAAAATTTTGAGGCCATTAAAATTCGGTTTTGAAGGTGTAGATACTATATTTTAAGAGATTAATTTACTGTTTCGCGAAATTTATTATTAACGGTATTTGTAATATTTAGATTTCTTTAAGGACTATCCTTTTGACTTTTTACTTCCTTGTACGAAGTAAAGGAAGTATTGTAATCGCGAAAATTTTCGGTACTCAGATTTCAGCGGAAATACACATTTTGGCCATCTCTGAATCCATTTTGACTAATTTCGTCGTGCTATCTGTACGTACGTATGTATCTCGCATAACTCAAAAACGGTAAGCCGTATTTAGGACTGTTATAACATCTAGTTGTGCACCTCCTTTTTTGGTCATTATATAACTTGCGAAAGTGATACTTTACTTGAAGCCTATAATATATTTTAATGAAAAATGGAAATCACATAATAGATTTTGGGGTAGGTGGCTCGAGTCGGCCTGTGGATCTTGAGAACCCTGGTTCGATCCCCACAGCCGACAAACAATTTTCATCAATTTAAAATCTATCCCTGTGGTTCCTCCACCACTAACATCTTTGGGGGCTGTGATTTGACGGCTGGTAACCGCACTTCACGCGAAGAAATATATTACGTACCGAAAGCTGCTACGGAAGAGTGCCACACCCAGTAATGGGTAAAAGGCGTGATGATATATTTATTTATTTTTTTATTTTTATATTTTGAGTTCCTTTGTAAACCTAATTAGGGTGCATTTAATCGTTTTATGCCGATCCCTCCAGTTTAAAATGAAAATAATATACGGCTTACAGAAATGCAGTTTCTATTTAAAATTACAATTCCTTTTGGATTTTTCAAAATCTTGGTATAGTTATCGACATCAGTCAGTAAATAATCAAACAAAAAATGAAGCATCTCTCAGTCTCATTCATTGTAAATTTCCTTAAAAATATCCGAGAGATATTATGTTAAATAATACCATAGCTCACTTCTCACAAGCTTCTCGGCTGTCTAATGCAGAAGATTACAAAACAGGCGTTTGTTTATTATTACCCAGGCAGTGTTGTCGTCATCTGACACGTCACGCTCGTCCTCGTCATCGTCTACGTTGTTCACGGGCTCCAATGTCGGTGCTGGTGCATTATCACAGTTTACTTTCAGTGCAAACAATGTTTTATTTTTATTACGGATCAAAGCAAGCTGGCCGCTGCTACGAAATTTTTATTTTCTTACAAAAACAGTTTGTTGTGGCTGTAGCTTGGCTCCAAATAGTCGTAGACGACTTATTTTGTCCCTTTCCAAGATGGACACTAAGAAATGTTTGTTTTTCGCGGCCTACTAGTCGCTCAAATACCGGAGAACTCTTTTTAGGTTTCCTATTAAAATGTTTGTTTAAAATTGCAATCAAAATACAAAGCACGTTTTTATTATATATTAAAAGGTATAAGTAATTATGAACTTTAATTCTAACGTATATTATTTTCATTTTAAATTTAATGGATAGGCATAAAACGATTAAATGCACCGCAATTACGTTTACAAAGAAACTCAAAATATGATCCGTCATAACTAGTGTCACAAGGTTCACACAGGGTTGTACAGCCCCATTCACCGGTACGGTCAATTATAGAAAAAAACAAGAATAATTTTAGGCTGAATATGACCCTTGAAAATTTACCTATTTTGACCATCGATAAGCGATTTGGGGTAGCCGCACTAATGGATTTCATTGTAGTTATATGGGACAGGGACGTTTAATCGTTTTATGCCGATCCCTCCAGTTTAAAATGAAAATAGTATAACTTCAATAACTTTCAAAATAATTAATTTCTAATATTTATTAAATCTGTTATCTGCCTTGATATTGGATTACTTTTTTATATAAATATTTTATAAATAAATAACTATCAAGTGTGTTAATGATGTCGATTAATATTTGAGACATTTTAAAGTAAAACCATAGCGGACACGTTAATCGTAGAGGTAATTAATCGCCAATTAACTCATGAATTAGTTACAATATTTTTACATTGTTTGTATCTTTTAAATTTGAAGAAAATATAATTTCATTCCATAACAAATTTGTTAGATTATGGCCACGATAACTTGAGACTGACAGATGCATGAACTGCGTATACACCCATATCTCGCTTTGCGGCCAAGTTTCGTGGAACGTATCTAGCCGTAAAAGGAATCAATCAATTCTAATACAAATTCAATGGGGGAAAAAGTTTTTTTGCCGTTATAGCGAAACATTAACGTACCTTAAGGGGTAAGGCCACTCTAGACAAGGAAAAAAAGGATCATTTTCAAGATTTTTTTAACGAAATCTAAACGTGCTGCTTAAGAACTGTTTTTGGGTATTTATTTAGTGCTCTTTAAACTGTATTTAAAATTTTTTTTTAAAGAAAATATTCAAAATTGTCGTCAGAAATTAAAAAAAAATGGCGACTCCTCTCAGCGCGTAGGACAAATCGGGCGAAAACATTCCGGGAACAGCAATAGACCTGGATCAAAAAGGGATATGTTTTCTTAATGTCTGATTTATACTCTAAAACACTACGGGCCGGATTTTGAAAATTTTTAACAAAACGACGCACGTTTGAAAAAAAAGTTCATTATTCGGGACTAAATTTCTGTATAAAAACGACCATAAAAAACGAATGAAGCACTTTTTAAAAAAGCCCCCGTAGTTTTTGAGTATTTTATATCTAGAATAAGAAATAAAAAGATTCAGCACGATCCATCAATTAGTATTTCAGATTTCTTTTCGCCCGATTTCGAGACAAACGCGTTTAAAGTTTCGAGTCATATATCTATATAAATACTAGTACTAATAGATATATGCTTTTTTTCCTCTGAAATACTTCCGCGCGGCATTTAAATTAATTGTCCTTTATTCCTAAGGGTTTAAACTATAATTTAAGCAAATAAAAAAAATATGCATTTTAAAAAAATTCTAGAGTGGCCTTACCCCTTAATTGAAAAGGGCCGTTGTAGCGAAATGCCGTATAAATAGCGGTCGTATAGCGAGGTATGGGTGTACTAGCAAACCAGAAAATATTCACTAACATAAGCATTTGTTTCTTGTTCTTTGGAATATCTTTATCGATTGGAATATCGAAGTCCATCGAAGTTCGCAGAATATTATTTTAGGTTAGTAATAGTATGTAACACACGTGGGGCAGGAACATTACACTCTATCCACACTAGTATTAGGTACAATGTACTATTCATCCGTCAAAATGAAATGTATAACTTTCTTTTCTTAATTCAGAGAAGAAAATATAACTTTCTGACAGAGCGGAAACAAACAAATTCTAGTGTGCAAACCTATCACATTAAAATTAAGTAACATGTCAATGTCCGAATCAGGAATGGCCGGAATGATCCGTCACCATCCAGGCTGCTGTGTCGGCTTGACAGCTCCGCCGGCGTCGGCCACCGCCAACCGAGATACGAGATAATGACTCACTCTTGAGATTTCACATGTTTCGTTCAAGCTTGACGCCCCCGTCCAAGTCCAACAATTGTTGCCGGAACATTGGCTTCGTTTTTGTTTCCGCGGAGATATGTTTTTGTTTCCAGAAAAATCATTTTAAATTAGGTTTTTATTTATTTATTATTTGACCTATATTAGCAGATAGAAAGAAAATATAATAGCTAATAAAGAATGAATGAAAAATGACAGATAATTAATAGCGTTCAAATTTAACCTCAAATTTAATTATTATTGAATAACCATTTTTTCTACTTTTATAAATGGGGTAGGTGGCTCAGTGGTATCGAGTCGGCCTGTGGATCCTGAGAACTCTGGTTCAATTCCCACAGCCGACAAACAATTTTCACCAATTTAAATCTACCCCTCTGGCTCCCCCCTCCACTAACATCTTTGGGGGCCGTTATTTGACGGCTGGTAACCGCACTTCACGCGAAAAAATATATCACTTACCGAGATCTGCTTACGGCAGAGTGCCACACCCAGTAATGGATAAAAGGCGTGATAATATATTTATATTTATTTATTTATAAATCAATTTAATTGTTAGTTTTGCGATTGTTAACACATAGTATCTATCTATAAATCTAAGTAATTTTATAATTGTTTAAATTACTTTTTATCAAGCACCCGATTCGAAAATTTTTGAGATCATTAAAAATTCGGTTTTGTTTATCGGTTACAGTTTTTTGAAAGTGTTATAAAAGTTTCGGTTTTTTGAAATTATAAATTTCGATTTCGTTATGGTTTCGGTATTTTTCGGATACGATTTTTTACGGTTCCGGTTCAAAATAAACAAATTATTTTAACTGTAACTTTATAAAAATATAAATACTAATAACTTACATATAGTCTTCTTCGTTTTTTATTATTACCGGTTCAGTTTGTTATTTATACCGATTTAAATTTACGGTTTTAGAACCGAAATGGTATCAGTTAAGTTACATTTCGGTTACAGATTCAATTAAATTTTCGTTTCGGGTTTCAGTTTTCATATTTCAAAACAAAAAATGTCGGTTTCCGTTTCATAAAAATTTGAATATCGGTGCGGTTTTTAGTTACGGTTTAGATACGGTTTATTGCTTTTTATCCTTGTACAACAGATTGTTCGATATTGATCTAAATTTGAAATCGAAACATTACTAAATCATTTCGATGAAACTTTGAAGCCAAAACATCCATCGACAAGACTTTTAAAAATAAACATTGGCTGGTAGCACAAGCTCTGTTTTTGGGTGTTCTAAGAGCACAGTTTTAACATGTTAGAGATAGCTAAAACACCCAACAACACTGCTCATAAAACAAGCAAAAACAGAGCTTGTGCTACTAGCCATTGCTATTAAATTCGTACCCATATATTAAAATAATCTTATCTGAAAATTTTGTATGTACAAAATTCATTTTCCAGTTTTCATAGATTAATCTGATCTAATTAAGTTATTACTTAATAAAGAAAAACATCTGACAGAACAGTTCCATCTGAAATTAGAATAAATTATGTTTTAAATGCTATAAAAAATAACGTTATCTCCTACTTTTTGTAGCAAGAAACTTGTCGTTTTCCATCTTAATCACTTTTTCCATAAACCTAATTAGAAAAAGTCAGCAGAAAAATGTTGTAATGTAGTGACTGTTGAAAACCAGCTGAATCGAATCAGCGATGTTCATTTTTCATTTGATAATTAAATAAATACAACCGGCTGTGAACCAACTGCAAAAAGTAAACAAATGCAGATATTTGAAATATTAGCAGTTTCAAGTGTGCATGTTGTATATCGAGTGTATATTTCACGCGTATGAAATATTTGCACGATGTGAATTTATTCGGAATTTATGTATCTGTGCGCTGAAATGTTTTTGATGTTTACTCGATTACACAATTTACAATTGTGCTTAATTTTGTTTCCATGTGTTTCTTTTTTTCTTCGTCACCAGCTTCTTCACGTGAACTTTGTTCTAGGTGAAGAAGTGAGTTATACCATACTGATGAGCTCTAATAAGAGCGAAACGCGTCTATGGTTACTAACTGTGCTGGCCAGCCTCTGACAATGCCCTCATAAGGTGACTTGGAGGCTGAATTTTGTGAGACTTAGACAAGTGTTTAGTTTGATATTTTATTATTAAACCTAGTTTCACCAAGTGAGCAATCAAAGACAATTAAGTTTGTCTTTGTTGTTTTTTACTTATATAAAATAGTCCATTTAATAATTACGACATTAGATAAATACCTATTATTATTATTATTATTATTATGTCCGTCAGTACGGTGGTGTGCATAGCAATATGAAATTCGAGTCCGTAGATCTCCAGTTCGAATCTCACTCAAGCTAAAAACTATATGAACTTGAATTGACTAGAATCAAGTATTGGATCTTTAGGGTTAAGAAATAAAATAAATTTATCACGCTCTTTACTTTTTACTGCTGTGACACTCTGCCGTAGCAGATCTATGTGAAATGCGGTTGCTAGCCGTCAAATCACGGCAGTGTAATAATGTCAAAGAGATAATATTAATGATGATGCTCCCTTCCTTTCTTATCTTTTTGATTCATTTTCTGTTTTACTATAGAGTGTCCAACTGCAATTTTGTGGAATTGTGTTTCATAAACAAGCGTAGGCAGATACTCTCTTCCTTCCTCATGATTTTTTTCTTCATTTTCTGTGCAGGCGATGTTGCCTTCATTTCTTATAGATTCGTTGTTAGAATACTGGGCGTAAGTGAAGATTTACGAACAGGTGTACAGGAGCGAATGGATGAATGTTTGTTGCGTGATGATGGATTTTGGTTGTGTGGAAAGAAAGAGTTCGTATGGAGGAAGTGTTAATGTGGTCGAAACGAGTATCGTGTGTCAAGATGAGAATGTTGACCGGTTCGTGCTACCCCATTTAATGGGATATAACGTGATGTTATGTATGTATGTATGTATGCCTTTTACCTGTTACTGGTTGTGACACTCTGCCGTAGCAGATCTATGTGAAATGCGGTTACTAGCTGTCAAATCACGGCACTCTAATAATGTTAGTGCAGGGATATCGAAGAGGTAATTTTAATGATGATGTATGTGTATATATTAAGAATACCAATGAAGTAGAATTGTAATATGTACTTCACCTTTTTGCATCAATTTAGAATCTTTGTTTATTTTCAAGATAGGTTTTGTATTCTTTTTTAATCTGGAAGGATTTTAATTAAAATTGTTTTCTTGATATTTGGAAGAGTATTTAACAACAAAGTAAAATAGAGAAATACATTGTATCGGATTGAAAGAAATCTAAGAATTGAAAACTAAGACAATTCCATTTGCAATAGTTCACCGTAAAAGTGTAAAAGGTATCCATTTACAATCGAACGCTCCAAGATATATATATTTCGCAAAGTTAGAAAGATACTGTTGAAAGTTTACCACCATTTCAAACATTGTTTTAAGAGTCAAAAGTTTCGAACTGAATAAAAAAACACTTCAAAATTTTATACGTGGATCAATGGCCCGTAAAATGGCGCAGCTGTTCGGCGCATCTGTTGAAAACGTAAAGCTGCGGACTTCACTGAACGCATTAAAAATATCTCAGATCATGTTAATATTGAATAGTCTCATCTTCGGTCGGACATTACATACTCGGACAGGAACGTAAAACTGTTGGAAGAATATTATAAGTAAAAAACAACAAAGACAAAATTAATTGTCTTTAAATGCTCACTTGGTGAAACTAGGGTTAATAATAAAATATGAAATAAACACTTGTCTAAGTCCCACAAAATTCAGCCTCCAAGTCACCTTATGAGGGCATCGTCAGAGGCTGGCCAGCACAGTTGGTAACAATATTATAAGATTAAAGCGTATCTAAGATCAAACTCATCAAAAATCATTCTCCATCTTGAAACAAAATGGCGGCTGTGAAACTTGCTGCATTTTTCTGCAGAAAGAGTAAGCTAAATCAAAATTTAACAGTTATAAAAAAACACTGAAAATCTTTCAAGACGAGAAATAATACTTTGCCAATGTGTTTACGATTAGCAATAGTATATTCTAATACTAGTGAGGAAAGGGTTTAATTTCAAAACGAGTACTAAAGATGGAGCACGAGCAGTCCTTTTCTACATATGTTACATACTATTTTATTCAACATTAAACGTAAAAATGACATTTTTCTACGATTGCTATGAAAAGTTGACAATTACGCTCTCATTTGTCATCGTAAAGTTGACGTTTTCCGTGGAACAATCGAAAAATATCTTTGTTAAATGCACTCGTTTCCAATGGCAACGTGTGAAAAAGATATTAAATACGCGCTTATTTCAATAGTTACCAGAGATACAAACAAAACATAAACTTGTCATATTGACAGTTGATAGAACGAATTTGGGTAGACTTTGAAAATCTGATAGATTTTGTTAAATCAAAAAATATTTAAGTGTCAAACGTTTCAAATAAGATACGTTGTCATGATAACCAATGTCAACAGCCCGTTATAATTTTTACTCGGGCTAGCCCGTTAAAAGTTTTGTAACTCTTAGAGACAGAGCTAAATAAACAGTTCTGTACTATTCAAATGCCCATAAAAATAATAAAAAATATATCATCACGCCTTTTAGCCATTACTGGGTGTGGTACACTGCCATAACAGATTTCGATAAGTGATATATTTCTTAGCGTGAAGTGCAGTTACTAACCATTAAATCATGACCCCAAACATGTTTGTAAAGGAGGAGCCACAGGGGTAGTTTTAACGTGGTGAACATTATTTGTCACCTGTGGGAATCGAATCCGGGTTTTCAAATCCACAGATCGACTCGATACCACTAAGCTACCTACTTCAGTTTTAGGGCTATAAAAACCTGTGCTACTAAAAATGTGTGATTATTTTATTTTGTTTTTATCATATTGTATTTCTTTTCGTAACACATGCACAAGAAACACATTCTTATTCCCTAATTTTAGAGATAGAAACACTGCTTCTCTCCCCTAGGGAGAGAAACATTATGTTTCTCTCCCTAGGTAGAATGTTTCTCTCCCTAGGTAGCATGTTTTTCTCCTTAGAGACTACGATTATTAGCTGTTTGCGGTGTTTCCTAGGTAACTAGTTATGCAACCCATATATGACATTTGTCCCGATAAGACAGTAAATTTTGTGCACATGTTACGAAAAGTATAATATGCTTCACGGCAGGGCGCGATTATCCCTTGTGTGAAGTTGGCAAACCTCGACTTCACACGTGGGAATAATCGCTTGTTTCCCTCCCTTGATGGATAACATACTATTTAATTATTTCTTGTAGAATTGAAATACCACCTATATATAATTTAGTTTTGTTTCGTTTACTTTAGTTCCTCACTAGTATAGAGTCGGCCTGTGGATTTGAGGACCCGGGTTCGATTCTCACAGCCGACAAACAAGTTTTACCAATTTAATTTTACCCTTGTGGCTTCTCCTCCAGTAACATCTTTGGTGGCCTGATTTAACGAACTTCACGTGAAGAAATATATAACTTACCGAGATCTGCTACGGCAGAGTGCCACACCCAGTAATGAGTATAAGGCGTAATGATTTATTTAAAATATTTATAATTTAGTTTATTCGCATTTGGCAAAATATAAAATGATTGACAAAGTCGAAATAACCATGACAACCTGAATTGTTCAAGAGTACCGAATTAACGCCAATACAGATTGACATTTAATACATTAGTAACAAGATTCCTGTAGCATCTCAACCGATATCCATCCAACCGCGTCGGTGGCACGGTTCTAGCTCCCGAACTTATCGGCCAAGCAATAGACGCGGGAAAAAGTGATACTGACAATGATTGATGTTGGGAAAAAGTGGTTTAAAAACAGCAACGGAATTATTACAATCCTTGTGGTTTCTCAGACCACCAGACAGGCCAGTATTAAGGGGTTATCGGTCCTGCCGCACCCTGTCGCTGTCGTGGCTGATAAGTAAAAAGCTATCGTCACCGATGAATTAGTTCTAATGGCAGCGGAGTTTAGGGTCATTTTGTTTTGATGCTGTTTGAATAACAGTAACTGGTCTGTCGGCGACTATTTGATAAAGTGATGTTAGCTCAGATATTTTTTCAGTAAATGACGATCGTTTCTTTTTCGGTTTTCTTCACCTTTCTTTATAACCGTGGCCTACTGACTCTCTCAGATTCGATTACATATCTTACGAACAATCGAACACCAAGCACAAAAACACAAAAGAAACTATTTTTTATAACCTATAATTAATGAGTTCTAATTTTTTAACGAATATAGTACGACCTGTATTTTTATTTTGGAAAACTGTAAAAAATACTACACTATTGCAGGTCTTGCCTTCGGCTCGCGCTGCAATTACCGTGTTCGAGTAACAAAGAATCACTTTACACTCTTGATACACAAATAACTATATAATTTTTACATTTAAGTAATAAATATGTAATAAAAAATATAAAGTAAACACTTGGCTATGTTTCACAAAATTCAGCCTCCAAGTCACCTTATGAGGGCATCGTCAGAGGCTGGTCAGCACAGTTAGTAACCATAGACGCGTTTCGCTCTTATTAGAGCTCATCAGTATGGTATAACTCACTTCTTCACCTAGAATAAAGTTCATGTGAAGAAGCTGGTGACGAAGAACTGTGCCAACAGAGAATAAGATCTCTAACAAACTGGTAAGATGACATGAGAAGTTCTGTGGAACTGGTCATGCCATTGTCGAAAAAAAGGGAAAGCTACGCAATAGCAATTTAAATAACAACAAAGACAAAATAATGTCATCCAACACTTGGTGAAACAAGGTTTAATAAAAAATATAAAGTAAACACTTGGCTATGTTTCACAAAATTCAGCCTCCAAGTCAAGCTGGTGACGAAGAGCTTCTTCACATGAACTTTGTTCTAGGTGAAGAAGTGGGTTATACCATACTGATGAGCCCTAATAAGAGCGAAACGCGTCTATGGTTACTAACTGAATTGTGCTGGCCAGCCTCTGACGATGCCCTCATAAAAAATTAAAATTACAAATTTAAATAAATAAATATATCATCACGCCTTCTACCCATTACTGGGTGTGGCACTCTGCCTAAGCAGATCTCGGTAAGTAATATATTTCTTCGCGTGAAGTTCGGTTACCAGCCGTCAAATCACGGCCCTTAAACATATTAGTGGAGGGGGAGCAACAGGAGTAGATTTTAATTTGGTGAAAATTGTTTGTCGGCTGTGGGGATCGAACCAGAATTATTAAGATCCACAGGCTGACTCGATACCACTGAGCCACCTACCCCAGAGGGGATAAAAACAAACCAGATGACATTCAATTGGCATACAATTCTTAATGTCACAAATTGACATGTTTTCCATTTTGCAATAGTAAAAGTTGATCGTTTAATTTAACATTTACGATTCATTTCATTATCGTAACTCGGTTGACGGAAACAAACCTAATCTATGAATGTATTCATAAATGAAAACACATTTCAAATTGTATACAACAATGATTACATTCAAGGTGTTACAAGGCAAACAATATCACTAATGCGTAGTAAGTTCATAGTACAACTTAAGAATAGTCTATCTGCATTTTGTTTAAGCTGTTAAAAATAAAACACGGAACTAAGTTCAACCGCGTAAATAAATAAAAATTCGCAGAATTCGTTGCCTGATAACCCAGTAGTCCGTTAGATGATATTTTATTCAGCAGATTCATCCCTGCGTAGATCCGATAAGAATGTTTCCTAGGGGAGACAAAACTGCACTTGAAACCCAAAACTTTCCGTTTGGTTTCGTACTTTCATTACACTTAGTTTCTATTTACGAAATTCTAAGTTGTTAACAAAAGATGAATCATATCGCTGCCTTCGATGTTTCTCTAATTATTTTACAGCAAAAGATTTCAAATACAATTTGTAGAGAGTTTAATTTTGTATTTAAATCAATTAAAATAGTTATTTATGACACGGGAAAAAAATTAAAGGGCATATACTATAAGACGTACTGATCACGGAAAAACAAGAATTTTTTTTTAAATTCTCAAAAAAATTTGAATCGTATTTAAAGGAAATATTAATAATAATTTTTATTTAAATTTTCTCACAAGTAATTGTTTATACATCAAATAAATGTCTGATGTTGTATAATTAATAATTTAATTTAGTTTAGTTAAATGCAGCTGGTCAAGCAATAAAGTATGCTAATCCAGCGTCCCTAAAAATGTTAATTTCAAGTAAACCATCCTTAATTTAGCGAATTTTAAAAATATTTTTGTTCCATATACGTCTTATAGTATACAGGGTGTTATATTTTAATAGACCCAGCAAATATCTCGCTTATTTATCAACTTAGCAATTTCTTTCATATAACATGATTTATACAGCAACATGTAAGCTAGTGTATGACGGATGTACATTCATGATATCATTACCGGTTTATTAGTAATTAATATCAACTTTGAAATTTCAAATGGAACATACTATATTTTTTACAAATTTGAAAAGTGCATCAAATTTGCATTACAATCATGTAAAATAGTCCATATGTTATATTATTAAAAAGTAAAATGGCGGGCACTTTAATATACACCAAATCGGAAAGAGAATAGTGAGCCATGACTGTGGCTTGAAATAAAACAATTAACTAAAACAATTGTAATTATTGTAACATATGGATTATTTTACATGACTGTAAAGGAAATTTGATGTACTTTTCAAATTTGTAAAAAAATGTAGTATGTTCCATTTGAAATTTCAAAGTTGATATTAATTACTAATAAACCGGAAGTGATATCATGAATGTACATTCGTCATCAAATAGCTTACATGTTGCTGTATAAATCATGTTATATGAAAGAAATTGCTAAGTTGATAAATAAGCGAGATATTTGCTGGGTCTATTAAAATATAACACCCTGTATACCCTTTAATATTTTTCTCGAAGTACAGATACACTCTGTATATTATTTTCTATTGTTACAGAAGTTTACATGATTTTGATAGTGATTTGCATGTTTTAGTTTATTTTGTTTATTTATGTTCCTTTTCAAAGTTCTTCACAAATCTCATGTCACTAATTAATTATAATTTGAATCGCAAGTTTTAAAACATTTTCACTAACTGATAATTGTAATTGGTAATCGTAATTGGATAGCTGTGAACACGGCAGAAGCAAAATAAAATATGTTAACTTATTTAGATGCAGAATTAAATCATCTACTAACTTTTATTTAAATCTTAGCTAGTGAAGCTACGGTAATGGGAAATTTATTTCCCATGTTAATTAGAATTATTTTAATCTTTACATATTTAATTTTCCTTATTTCATTACTCTTACAATTAAGTTAAAAGCTTGAAATAAATAGCACGGGAAGAAGAGCAAAGGAAATTTACAGAAACAGCAACATCACTGCTGCTCTCTGATATTCTCCTGGCACATATATTTCACAATTCGTTTGTCCGTCAGTACGGTGGTGTGGATAGCAGTATGGAATTCGAATCCGGAGATCCCGAGTTCGAATCTCACTCAAGCTAAAAATTATATGAACTACCACACTGCGGCTCGGTGAGTGCGGACCCTGTACTGTAATTGGGATTAAGTTCCTGTTGTACAGCGTAACATAAATAAATAAATAAATAAATCTAGTGACCAGTGGATTCTCCATAAAAAGTGCAAATTAAAAACTTGTATGTAGTTAAACAAAAAGTTAAATCGTCAAAAATTAGTTTTTTGCTCGGACCTGTTCATTTTTTCGGAAAACTAAATACATAATAGAAGCGGCAACTTAATCGACTTCAAATAAGGGTTAGCCTGATTTAAATCATGATGTATGTTTTGATTTAAATAATTTTTAGTTTTTTGTTGTTGTATTTTGTATTAATTAGATTATATTTCTGGTACAGATCAAAATAAGTTTCTTAATAAAAATTAAGTTTTTTTCTAAAACAGACAAAATAATATTCAGTATTTATTTTTTAAATAAATTAATATTAAATATAAAAACATCAAATCATGACAGCAATTGGGAAAGCAACTTAACTACTAGTAAGCCAGCCCTAAACTTGAACTGCGTTTTGGAAAGAAGCAACAAAGTGTGGTTGAAAAAGTCCCCCAACACTGATGTTACTTTGAAATAGAGGAGTCCTCTGGACGTTAAACTTTTTTTGTGTATCATGTCGTCGGCTGATTTGCATTGCACTATGTCTTTCATTTAAGGTATAAGCAGGTCAGTCCAGCTCTTGCCAGAAACTGGGCGGAGTGTAGTGTATTGTCTTTATGTCTAGGGTGCATGGCCCGACCTGGCGATTCAGTTCGGATATTGAATAATTATTATTCAATACTTAACAGAATGTAAATAAACCAGGATTAGCTCTAGGGCCCGCCATGTATCTCTAACAGAACAGAACAGAAATATAAAAACATCAAATCATGAGTTTTGCCAATCCTGATATAAAGACGTAGAATATTACTATCGCTTAACATCAAAGCTCAAGTCTTCTTCTACTTTTTATAATTATAATTTTACATGTTAAAATGGATCTAATCATTTCTTACAAAATAAATATTGCCTAAATTATTTACGAAAAAGGCGCATCTAACTGTCAGTATTCTTCTGTTCTTTTAATGACTTCCCAGATTTAATATATAACGTAAGCGACGCTTATAATATCATTTTATTTGAAATTTAACAAGAAAGATCTAAAATTCTTATAATGCAATTTATGTGTTTATTTAAAAATATGTTTCATATTTTAAAAGAAAATAACGCTGTTATGCTATTTATAATTAATATTTCTATTGATATAAAATTTAGTCGTATTACACATCATAGATGTTACATTCTACTATAATTAAAACAAAGCTAGGTTAGCTACCATTCACTTTATAAATAATTTTAATAAAATGTGGTAGGATATAATTACATTTTACATTATAATGTAAATAGTGTTACAGCAGAGAAAGATGTATTTCATTTCTCAGTTTCCATTTTTAATTATGAGCTTAGTGGTGCACAGATAATTACGGTTTACGTAGAAGTAAAAGTTTAAATTATAATAAAATATAAAATATTACTTGATAATTAAGCGGGGTTTATGTCATCAACGTAACTTCAACAATGAAGAGAATGGCGGATCCGGATATTTCGTAGAAAATACTTTTCTGCTCTGTTTTATTCATATATTTGAAAGAATTAGAAAGCGTAATCAAATTATAGTACACAGTTTTATTACATATTTCAGTCAGTGTACTGTCTAACTTTCTATACAGGGTGTTTCACAACTTATGACATTTATTTTAACTCGATATAGTACTCAACGTTCTGATTATGAAACAAATATTTTTTTTCAAAATTCGCTAAATTAATTATTGCACTTTACACGAAGTAAACATTTTTGAGTCACTGGTTTCTTGTTTTTATTTTTGTTTAATTTTCAGGGTTCGTAAATATCATGATATTTATAATAAATATCACTTTTTGGATATTTATTTTTTTATTTTAGTTTTTGTACACATTTAGAAAAACTGAAAAATTTCACTTTTCCGGAGGCTATATCTCAAAAACTAAACAAGATATGGAAATGCGCTCAACGGCGTTGAATTCCCCGTGTCCGAATTGACTTATAAGCAAATTTTCATACAATTTTAAGCAATTTAATATTTTTAATTATTTCCTTTGGTTTTTTCAGATTTAATTCAATTTTCCCAAAAATCCTTAATCGTAGGATTATTAAAACGAAAATTTACATACATATGTATTTTGACCCACTGAATCCAGTGGTGCAATCTTCAAATGCATATGACTTCTGGTTTTCGAGAAAATGTTAAAAAACCGCTTTTTGCGATTTTTTTGGCGGAAAATTGAAAAAAAATAAAAATCGCTGAAACTATGTTTATAAGTTAACTGAAGCACGAGAAAATTAATGCCGTTGACCGCGTTTTCATATCACATTTAGTTTTCGAGATATAGCCTCGGAATAGTAGAAAAACTGAAAAATTCGAAAAATTTCACTTTTCCGGAGGCTATATCTCAAAAACTAAACAAGATATGGAAATGCGCTCAACGGCGTTGAATTCCCCGTGTCCGAATTGACTTATAAGCAAATTTTCATACAATTTTATGCAATTTAATATTTTTAATTATTTCCTAAGGGGTACCCCTTTGGTTTTTTCAGATTTTAATTCAATTTTCCCAAAAATCCTTAATCGTAGGATTATTAAAACTAAAATTTACATACATATGTATTTTGACCCACTGAATCCAGTGGTGCAATCTTCAAATGCATATGACTTCTGGTTTTCGAGAAAATGTTAAAAAACAGCTTTTTGCGATTTTTTTGGCGGAAAATTGAAAAAAAATAAAAATCGCTGAAACTAGGTTTATAAGTTAACTGAAGCACGAGAAAATTAATGCCGTTGACCGCGTTTTCATATCACATTTAGTTTTCGAGATATAGCCTCGGAAAAGTAGAAAAACTGAAAAATACGAAAAATTTCACTTCTCCGGAGGCTATATCACAAAAACTATTTGATATTTTTATATAATGGATATATATCATTGCAAAAATATGACGATATATATCAAAATAAATATCATGATATATATCGATCGATATATATCTTCGAACCCTGATTTATTTATATATATATACATTTTTTTTCACACAAATATGTATAGAAAATAGTAGATATTAATAATAATATAGGTACATGGTACATATTCAATTTAGTCTTATAAAAATTCATTGAGTGTATAAAATTTTTTCTCAATTAAATAATTTTTGAGTGCTTTTTAAAAACTAGCAGGAGTACTTTTAGTTTTAATTAATTCTGGCAATTTATTGAAGATATTCGGCCTTATTCTATTTGGAGAGCTTTTAACAATGTTCAATTTAGAAACAGGGATTTTGAAATTATTTATTATTTTGAGAGTTATTTGTAATATATTAATAATGAAATTATAATTATGACACTACTAAATAGTATTTATTTATTTATTTATTTATTTATTTATTTATTTATTAGTACAGGGTCCGCACTCACCGAGCCGCAGTGTAGTAGTTTATATAATTTTTAGATTGAGTGAGATTTGAACTTGAAATCTCCGGACTCGAATTCCATATTGCTATCTACACCACCGTACTGATGGACATAATAATAATAATAGGTATTTATCTAATGTCGTAATTATTAAATGGACTATTTTGTATAAGGTCAACATGTTTATGAATAGTGTTCTAATAGCAATATTTCTGTTGCTAGAATCAAGCCATTGAGGCTGCAAAAATGGTGATAAAGTTATTGATTAATGCTCAGGGGATAATTTTGACAGAATTGTTTGTTGTAATAAATTTTATCAATTGAATCATTATTTTTATAACCAAATCTTGAAAGTGTCATTAAAAACCAATTAATTAAATGTTTGTTACCTAACATCATCATGAGACATTATCATGACTAATGTAACAAGCGATAATATTTTAACATTATAAGTTGTTATGGAAATGAAACTAGCGTAGCACGTTAATGGATATTTTGTGAATGTTTCAGGGGTTCGTGCTACCCAATTACATACATACTTACTATATCCCATTAAATGGGGCAGCACGAACCCCTGAAACATTCATATACACGATACTCGTTTCAACCACATTAACACTTCCTCCATACGAACTCTTTCCTTCATCACAACCAAAATCTATCATCCATCCATTCGCTCCTGTACACCTGTTTCGTAAATCTTCACTTACGCCCACTTCTCTAACAACAAATCTATAAAGAAATGAAGGCAGCATTGTCTGCGCTTGTTTAAAAATTCATTGAACACAATTGCAGTTAGACGCTGTATAGTATACATACATAACATTACGCTATATCCCATTAACTTGGGTAGCACGAACCCTAGCAACATTTAACAGATTTCGTCAAACATCCTCATTCAGATACCATTCTCGCATCAACCACTTTCACGTTCCTTTCATTCTAATTGTTCATTGTTAAAACATAAAATTGTATTTCCCTATAATAAGGAAATAATGTAAAAACACATTTTTGTCGTAGTAAATAAACTTGTTATCATCACACCATGTTCAACGTGCCAGTATTTCTTTCACTATCGCTTACACGTTTACAGCAACACCATGTTCGGTAGATATTGGACTTGCTACACTTCCTGAGTTAGAAATATGTTTGCGTACTCGCTTAGACTAACATTGCCTTATTTATATCATGTCATAAATTATATCTGCGGCATTGGGAGGTAGGTGGTGACACCATAACCTTGATTCACCCGCCGCCAGAGCTGCTGGAGCTGCTGATGTTGCTCCTGCTGCTGCTGCTGTCAGACACGCGGCTCTAAACCGACTGTGACTTGATATACGGCAAGCTAATACATTATTTTACGTTGAATTACACGGTGTTCGTGTTAGTCGATATTAGATTCTTTGGGTTCAGTTTATTTGGCGTGGGATGAGATAGAGTTTATTTACAAATAAAAATAAATAAATATATCATCACACCTTTTACCCATTACTGGGTGTGGTACTCTGCTATAGCAGATTTAATTAAGTAGCGTGAAGTACAGTTACCAGCCGTCAAATTACAGCTTTCAAAGGAGATAGTGGAATAGAAACCACACGAGTAATTTTAATATAGTGAAAATTGTTAGTAAAAATAATAAATAAATATATCATCACGCCTTTTACCCATTACTGGGTGTGGCAGTCTGCTATAGCAGATTTAATTAAGTAGCGTGAAGTACAGTTACCAGCCGTCAAATTACAGCTTTCAAATGAGATAGTGGAATAGAAACCACACGAGTAATTTTAATATAGTGAAAATTGTTAGTAAAAATAATAAATAAATAAATATATCATCACGCCTTTTACCCATTACTGGGTGTGGTACTCTGCTATAGCAGATTTAATTAAGTAGCGTGAAGTACAGTTACCAGCCGTCAAATTACAGCTTTCAAAGGAGATAGTGGAATAGAAACCACACGAGTAATTTTAATATAGTGAAAATTGTTAGTAAAAATAATAAATAAATAAATATATCATCACGTCTTTTACCCATTACTGGGTGTGACACTCTGCGTAAGCAGATCTCAGTAAGTAATATATTTTTTCGCGTGAAGTGCGGTTACCAGCTGTCAAATCACGGACCCAAAGATGTTAGTGGAGGGGAAGCCACAGGGGTAGATTTAAATTGGTGAAAATTGTTTGTCGGCTGTGGGGATCGAACCAGGGTTCTTAAGATCCACAAGCCGACTCGATACCACTGAGCGGGTTAATTATTATTTCTAGTATTTATCAATCCGATTCTCAAAAATGTTTTAGTACATTCTGTATTTTGGATTAACTAATCTTATTCTAGTCCGATATTAAAAAGTTAAACAAAATCACTTTCCAAAAATATAATCGTAACAGAATTATATTAGAGTTTATTTAAACTATTTAGTGAATATGGTTTAGTTTCATTTGATTATTCCAAAATTCAGGATTAGCTAAAACTCTTGAGAATTGGGCTGTATATGTCTTCATCACATTTATTTATTTTATAGATAAACAAACAATTTTCACCAATTTAAATCTACCCCTGTGGCTCCCCTCCACTAATATCTTTGGTGGCCGTGATTTGACGACTGATAACCGCACTTCATTCGAAAAAATATATCACTTACCGAGATCTGCTTAGGCAGAGTGTTACACCCAGTAATGGGTAAAAGGCGTGATGATATATTTATTTATTTTTTATTTTATAGATATATATATTTAAGAAGGATTCAATTTTGTATTAATATTAAATAAATCAAAGGCTTAAAAATTCAATATATTAAAAAAAATGTTTTTGTGAAAGTTTCAAGCTAAAGTATTAGCTAATTATCAGCATCTTAAAATACAAATACAATAATTATAATATAAAACTAACAAATAGATCAAAATGTCAAACAAACCTTAAAAGAAACGTAACATATAAAACAGGTATTGATAAAAAGATACACATGAAAAATAAAAAACAAAAAATTAAAAATTAAAAATAAAATATGTATCAAATTAAATTCCCTAAAAAAATTTTGAGCATATTTTAAATTATTAAAAGCATCAGTTAGATAATTAACTCGTCACCATGAATAAAAATAGTAAAAACAAAAAAATATAAAATTAAAATAAAATATGTATAGAATTAAATTGTTAAATTTCCTAACAAAATTTGAACATATTTTAAATTATAAATTCATTAATTTGATAATTAATAAGACGACATATTTTTAATTTATCTAGCGTTTCTAAAATAAGTCTCTGCTTTTTATTTTCCATTACATCAAAAATTTTGGCTTCAGATAATTTGAAAATATGTCCAGTCTTCTCATGGTGACGAGTTAATTATCAAATTGATGCTTGAATAATTTAAAATATGATATATTTTTTTAGAGAATTTAACAATTTAATTTTATACGTATTTAAATTTTATAATGGAGTAGGTGGCTCAGTGGTATCGAGTCGGCTTGTGGATTTGAGAACCCGGGTTTGATTCTCACAGCCGGCAAACAATTTTCATCATTTTAAAACTACCTCTGTGGCTCCTCCTCCACTAATATCTTTAGGGGCGTGATTTGACGCACTTCACGTGAAGAAATATATCACCCAGTAATGGGTAAAAAGTTTAATGATTTCATCCCCAAACAATCTAAACTGATACACCTCATTGTTCTGCATCTCACAATGACGTAATATTGATATTTATTTTCACTCACCGTCAAACAGAATTATGTATACTTATGAAACTAAGTTTACAGGCGCGGTGGCCGAGCGTGTTAAGGCACATCTCTTAACATACTGTGACGTCACCCGAACCAAGGTTCGTCAGTTCGAATCCGCCTGTCGACAATGTGTGATTTGTCGTAAAATATAATATTGCAGTTACATGTATTTATCACACTCGGGCGCTATAAGCTAGTCACTTATACGTCTTAAATAATGTAGCATTCGACTACGAAAACCGACAGTACGGCAGTGTAAAACCTGCGGCTCGGTGTGCCCGGTAGGCCCAGGCCCGATTTGGGCTGTAGTGCCACAGATGATGATGAAACTAAGTTTATTCATATTGAATTGTTCCACCTTCCTCTGAATAGCTTTAAAAAGGCTGTTAAAATAACACTGCCTTATTTATTATCATATCTTTTCTATACTTCATCTATTATTCAAAATTTAATGTATTTTTCCGATGTTTTTAAATTTATTGTACTCTTCGAAATATCTATTTACCTTTGTATGTGTACAGTAAACTATAGTTTAGTATTCTTTGATTAATCCGTGAAGACATGTTATTGGTAGTTTATACTGTTGTATAAATAAAATAAAATAAAAATAAATTTACTACAGATTTATGTTGTTTTGTATAGAAGTAAAGAAGTATTCAACATGTCATTCGCATTTCGCTTTTAGCGTTTCATAATCACCAATGTCTTTTCGAAATAAAAGAAAAGATAACAGATTTTCACTGTAAGCAATTACCTTTACATCTCTTTCTGCTTTCTTGATTCTGTACGCATCTCATCAGAGCTCCGTCGAAGACAAAGACAACAGAGGCGAATGAAAGAAAGAGAGAGTTCAAGGAAACAAAAGGCAGTGTCATTCGAGTTTGTTCGAAAGAGCGAGAACAGCGAACATTCGCCTTGAGAAATGCTACGCTTGTTTGGATTTTCTGCGAAAAATGACAACGCCAATGTTTGGTTGTTGCATGCGTAGAGTTGGGGACTCTCGTTTCAACCTTTCTCACTTTTTATCATTAACTACATTTTCACGATTTGGACGATTTGAACAGCTTAATCTTGGATACAAGACCTATAAGATTTTATAGGGCTCATAGAAAAGAAAATAATAAAAATATTTAATAGTATGTTATGCATAAAGGAAGGGAAAAAAGCAATTATTCCAGAGTGTGAAGAGACGTAAGCGAGGGCCGAAGGCTCGAGCTGAAGTCGAGGTTTGCTAACTTCACACAAGGGATAATCGCGCCCTCCCGTGAAGCATATTATACGTTTCCTAACAAGTGCACAAAAATTACTGTCTTATCGGGACAAATGTCAAATATGGGTTGCGTAACTAGTTACCTAAGAAACGCCGCAAACAGCTAATAATCGTAGTCTCTAGGGAGAGAAACATGTCCCTAGGGAGAGAAACATGCTACCTAGGGAGAGAAACATCTTACCTAGGGAGAGAAACATCTTACCTAGGGAGAGAAACATTATGTTTCGGGGAGAAAAGCAGTGTTTCTCTTTCTAAAATTAGGGAATAAGAACGTGTTTCTTGTGTATGTGTTACGAAAAGTTATTTTGTATATTTTCTTGAACTGCAAGAAAATTGCCTTCAAAGGCTTTGTCGGGCATTGGATTAATTATTATTTCAAATTATTTCTAGAATTCACGAAACTGTTGACAATAGTTGTTCGATCACAATACCATGACAACGTCTAGCTATAAATTGTCCTACTGCCAACAACCTTTCATTAAAACGTAATGTATCTTTTTATAAAACTAATAAAGTAAATTAATAAAAAAAAACGTTGTGAAGGTGGAAATATAACTTTGTACGTGGCATGCTTGCAATTAATATTTACTGAGCTCACTGGATTATGGAGGCTCGCCCCGCAAACTTTCCAGCTCGCCCGTAAAAATTAATTTACTACGCTGGTCACATAAATAACTATTATTAATTCTGTTTCAAACGACGTAAACAAAACAATAACCTCAAAATTATCTGTCAAACGACAACAAAAGATACGACAAGTTGAACGAATTCTGAATAGACTAAAGTTTGAGAACAATCGCATTGCTAATGGCATTAAAAACTAATAACATTTTTTTGATGTATCTCTTACGATGTTTTTGGGTCTTTACTTATCATAAATAATTAATTTACCATTTTGTGACTATAGTAGCGATCTTCATTTTGTAGATATGTTCACCAAACATTCTTAACTTGCCATACCATTTTATCCACATTTATAATTCCTTCCGTACATTGATTACCATCTTTGAAACTTTTTATGAATTTGTTTGTTTGATATAGTTTTATAATCTCACTTATAAAAGAAACAAATTTTATTTATGTCCGAATGGGAATGGTCGACTTAGGAAATGTTCATTTCAAGCTGGAGGCTTTACGAGTATCTTTTCGTCGTCTTTGTCTTTTAATTTTCATCTTTAAAAGACGAGCGCAGTTGCAAAGACGGATATACTTGCAAAATGTCGTTGGTTTGTTTTATTTATGGATTATCGAGAAATATTTTCATTACTAGAAGTTTTATTTTCCTTGGAGCTTAATATTCCAACGTACATAGAAACTATAAAATGTTATTTTTGCAATGAAATATTTCGAATTTGTTTTACTTAAATTGAATTCTATACAATATGAAGAAGCTAGTGACAGATGCTTCTTTACATCATATTTTATTTTTTATTTTATTTTTTATTTTATTTTTATGGGGTAGGTGGCTCAGTGGTATCGAGTCGGCCTGTGAATCTTGAGAACCCTGGTTAGATCCTCACAGCCGACAAACAATTTTCACCAATTTAAATCTATCCATGTGGCTCTCCCTCCACTAACATCTTTGAGGGCCGTAATTTGACAGCTGGTAACCGCACTTCACGCGAAGAAATATATCACTTACCGAAATCTGCTTCGGCAGAGTGCCACACCCAGTAATCGGTAAAAGGCGTGATGTTGTATTTATTTATTTGTATTTATATTTTATTTTGTTTACAAATATCACAAATTAGTAAATTAAAAATACATAAACCATAACCTGAGCTTTAACATTGCCATATTCAGTGTCATTCAAATGCAAGAGAAATAAATTACGAATTAACACTTGTGTTAAAGGTTAACCATGCTTAAGTTCATTTGTTACAGTGCATAAAGTGTACACCTTTACAAACAGATGCAAATCGATTCATTCAAGTTTATATTTAAGTAACAATGACTTTCTTTTGTTACAGGTATGTGAACACTTTTGATGACGCCATTATCCGTATTTACTTCAAGATTTATACTATACGTAAGTAGCTAAAAATAATGTGTTAAGTTTACTAGTAATACTAAGAGAATAGTTAAATTGTAGTTTAAACGATAGTTCAAGTTAGTAATTCAATATCTGTGAAATATTAATGACAGATTATGTCGTTTTTGCTGATTCAATTAAATATCTTGATTTAAAATTGTTCGATTAAATAATAAATAAAATGTTTGGGAGTGTGATCATTTTAACATCGGTATTTTAGCTAATAAAACTAAGTTGGAAGTTTGTTAATAAAAAATATGAACTCAGTCGAATTTCATTACAGTTCTATCCAATGCTTTTTAAATTTAAGAAAAATTCAGTCAATGCCAGGATTTAAACTTAGAACTTTGTATTTCCGATAAAGGACTTGTAATATGAATAGAATTATATCCTCTATTTTTTGTAATATGTCAATCTTAAAAAAAATATTTGTAAGAAATTATACAAACTTTAAAGTTTGACTAATGTTTCATCTAGTGTTTGACATGATCGATTAAGTATCTAGTTATCTAACAATTATACCATGAGTTCTAAACCAGGGTTCCAAGGACCTCTCCAAGGAGTACGTGAAGCTTCAAGTTTATTTTCAATATTACTTGTGAAAATTACATTTCCCTCACTCAATTTAATTGTTTCCCTTACTAGTGATCAAAGTAAACAACTTTCTTTACTAGTGAGTGAAACGGTTACTATTACAACTAAATTGAGTGAGGGAAATGTCATTTGACCTGGTGACCAAGGAAACGTGATATGCATTTGCAAATACAACTCCTTTGATTTATATAAAATAATTATTAAATTTCTTGTAGCGCAAACGTAAAAATCTAATTTTGCAAAACGTACAAACCTCGTACTATTGGAACACTCGTTATTGTCGTATTCGTTTTGTAATTACACCCTTTTCTCACACTAGTATTAAAATATAATATTTCATAATATTCGTGTTTAAAATTCCCTTTAATATATTACCAATGGAAACAGAGTAATTGATGTTTCACAGTGGGGCCAATTAGCACATTGACTGAAAATAGTTTAAAACCATCAGAGTCAGACCAGAATATTCAGACAGACAGATCTAGAGTCCAATAGATTTCAGTTATTTTATGAGTCGAGAAACAATTAATGGGTTAGGTTGCTCAGTGGTATCAAGTCGGTCTGTGGATCTTGAGAACAAACAATTTTCACCAATTTAAATCTACCCCTGTGGCTCTCCCTCTACTAAAATCTTTGGGGACCATGATTAGACAGCTGGTAACCGCACTTCACGCGAAGAAATATATCACTTACCGAGATCTGCTACGACAGAGTGCCACACCCAGTAATGCAAGAAACTAAACTTTACTTGTCTGAGATAAAAAAAGTGATATTTTTTTTTATTTTTAGGGAAGAAATTAAATCTGTCTTCCCTTAGGAAAAATGCAAAGTTAATTTCAATTGAACAAAACTATTTTTGAATCTTGAATGATTAAAATCTTTGAATCATAGAGTTGTATGCGGCACGCAGCAGCAATCGCGGCCTCCAAAACTAATCCCCCGCATCAATCTTGTCCTGGCTAACTACCGCATGTTCGTCTCGCGGTAACAAGAAGAAGAAAGGATGTTTCAGCAATTTAACATGAAGTTACACCGTTAGTCACCGCGGTAACTACAGCACACCGCATCCACATTGACGGAGTCCTGTAGTAGTCTAGCTAAAATTAAGCGGTTTCCATCAACAAGGACACTTACACATACACACACCAAGTGCACACATGTATATTTACTTCTTCGCTGGAGTGAGAGAGAGAGAGAGAGAGCGGAGAAACGAAGCAAGGTAAATGAACTGAAGTGATTTGTGCTGCTCCCGTGAGATTGTGGTTAGGATGGATAGGGTGGAAATGGAAGATGGAGGAGATTGAAAAAGGAATCTGGGTTATTATTTTAGATTAGTGCAGGATTCGATCGAAATATTTTAAGATTTTGGAAGGTATCTGCTGATTAAATTTATCCCTATTGGAATATTCAACTACCAAGAGATGGCGTTGATTATGATGTGTACAAAGGTACACTTTCAGTTGTCTCCATAAGCTTAGCTTACAAGTATTTCTTTGTTTTATCTTTTATTTTGTGTTTGCTAGTAGTGGTTTGTAATTAATAGAACATAGTTCTGTGTTGTCCTTAGTTGTAAATTTAGTATTAGTTTCATTTATCGTTTAATTTTTAGGTTCAAATTTAAGTATGTAGGTCACAGGTTCTTTTAATAATGTAGTAGAAATTAGTTCTTTTAGTATAATATTGACAGACGCGGTGGCCGAGCGTGTTAAGGCACATCTCTTAACATACTGTGACGTCACCCGAACTAAGGTTCGTCAGTGATTTGTCGTAAAAATATAAAATACAGTTACATGTATTTATCACACTCGGGCGCTATAAGCTAGTCACTTATACGCCTTAAATAATGTAGCATCCGACTACGAAAACCGGCAGTACGGCAGTGTAAAAACTGCGACTCGGTGTGTCCGGTAGGATCAGCCCGATTTGGGCAATAGTGCCATGAGTAGAAGAAGAAGTATAATATTAGTTAATTATAGTTTTGTTACCTTTTTATTGTAAATATTACTTCTAGTATCATTTATTTATATTTATTATTAAAGTACTTATTTATTAGGATAGTAGCAAAATGTACCTTTCTGTAGTACAAATGTTTGCCACTATAAACACATTCTTATTTAAAAATCCCAATTCAAACGAAAATAAATATATCATCACGCCTTTTACCCATTACTGAATATGACACTCTGCTATAGCAGATTTCATTAAGTCACTTGAAATACGGTTACCAGTCGTCAAATTACAGTTTTCAAAGGAGATAGTGGAATAGGAACCACACGACTAATTTTAATGTGGTGAAAATTGTTTGTAAAAATAATAAATAAATAAATATATCATCACGCCTTTTAGCCATTACTGGGTGTGGCACTCTGCCGAAACAAATCTCGATAAGTGATATATTTCTTTGCGTAAAGTGCGATTACCAGCCGTCAAATCAAGGTTCTCAAAGATGTTAGTGGAGAGGGAACCACAAAGGTAAATTTAATTTGGTGAAAATTGTTTGTCGGCTGTGGAAATCAAACCCAGCTTCTTAAATCCATAGTTCGACTCGATACCACTGAGCCACCTATCTACGAGCATTAAGATATTTTGAACTGAATGTAAAGTAAGATATTATTCACCTCTTAATCTTCTTCTGATGGCATTACAGCCCAAATCGGACACACCGAGCCGCAGTTTTTACACTGCCGGTTTTCGTAGTCGGATGCTACATTATTTAAGGCGTATAAGTGATTAGCTTATAGCGCCCGCACCTCTTAATAACAATCTAAATAAATAAGTTATAATAATATAAAATGTTTAAATTTCCGCAACTAAGAAAATATTTCATCGTATCTTTCGTGCTCGTACACCCATTCCAAACGATCAGGCATGAATATTCATTAAAATTCTCGGTTAAAATTCGAAACAATTCCAGTCGTAGTCGCAGTCAGTAATTCACGGACTTTACTTGTTCTCGGTCACGCACTCGCATTGTCCTGTTACATCACGCGTCGATTTGTACTGAACTTTGTACATTAGCAGGATTTTAAGTTGGTAGATAGCAAACTTAAAGTTCCTAGAAGAGACAACCTTTCAAGAAGAACTTGATTCTTAAAATTAATGATGATCCAAAAAAAGCAATTTATCCTGTTAAGTTCAGCAATTGCTAACGTTATCTTTTGATAATAACATTTGTAGCATCCATTGTTAATTAATTAATTAATTAATTGTTAATGGAGTTGGTGGTCTAGTGGGTACACACTCGGCTTGCGGTTCTTGAGGATCCAAGTTCGATTCCCGCAAACGACAAACTGGCTTTCACCAATTTAATATCAACTCCTGTGGCTCTCCCTCCACTAACAACTTTGGGGGCCGTGATTTGACGGCCGGTAACTGCACTTTACGCGTAAAAATATATCACTTACCGAGATCTGCTACGGCAGAGTGCCACAGCCAGTAATGGGTAAAAGGAGTGATGATATATTTATTTATTTATATTGTTAATTGCAATACTTGGAATTTGTGTTATAAAATGCCTCTTAATATTAGAATGGATATTTATTTATTTATGTTACGCTGTACAACAGGAACTTAATCCCAATTACAGTACAAGGTCCGCACTCACCAAGCCGCAGTGTGGTAGTTTATATAATTTTTAGCTTGAGTGAGAATCGAATTCGGGATCTCCGGATTCGAATTTCGTATCGCTATCCACACCACCGTACTGACGGAATATGTATATACAGTAGAGCCCCGATTATCCGAACTAATTGGGACCGGACCTAGTTCGGATAATCGAAAGTTCGGATAACCGATATGCAATATTTTTCGTGGTTTCAAAGAAAAAAAATTATTGCACAAAAAAATATGTCGTAAAAATCGAAATATATTCTCAAAACCAAATATAATAAGTATGAAACATTTATCAAAAGTATTCCGCATAATTTATTTTATGGCTTCGGTTGCATAAAACTGTCTATCTTCAATTGGCGAACGGTGGCTACACGTTTTTGAGCGGCCAAATCTCGCAAACGTTTCAGCAGTGTACGGATGAATCGAAAGGTCGTTCGGATAACCGAGTGTTCGGATAAATGGATTCATCGTTCGGATAATTGAGGGTTCGGATAACTGAGGTTCGGATAATCGGGGCTCTACTGTAATATCGATATCACATCAAGTATCGATACTTTATAGACAGATATTGGAAATTATCATATATAATACCATTAGTGACTATGATTTTGCCGGAAATTTTTGTCTTCATGATCACGACTGCTTGTTGCGAGGAAAATCTGCATGAGTGCGAGAGCACGAGTGTAGATTTTCTTAAAGCAACAAGCAGGAGTGATCTAGGCGAAAATGACCAAAGAAAAATCATAGTCACGTATGGTATTCGGCTTGACAATTCCTCGAAATATTTTATTTACTCCAAAAAAATGTTACCTGCAGTATTTTTAAACTACTATTACCTTGGTGATCAATTTACATTTTTTAATTTTTTGACATAACTAAGCAAAGTAAACAAAGTCAAATAAAATTCAACAATATTCATCTACTCAAAATAGGTAACAAACGTTATATCTAAACAACGATTTCCGACAATTTTCACTAGTGAAATTGTCGCTGTAATAATACTGTGATTGGTTCAATTCAGCAAAATACCTTTGGCTGAAGTTACGTTTCTTGTTGTTGAAAGTAAAAAATAATAAATAATAATAATGTTAGTTGTGGAGGAATCCAGCCGGTACAAAACATCTCATCTCGCACGCAACACACAGTCGTGAATTGTTAATATCCACGCATAATACTTGTAAATAGTGTGGCGAGGACTAATTATCACCCGGCGTGGAACACTCCGCGTCGAAATGAAAGATTCGCTTGCGTCCTCGACACCGTCTTCACAGAAAGAGGATTATGGGATGGAACCACAGAAATGGAAGAGTATTTCGAGATGATTAAGTGGCAAAATGGCGGATGCGGCTTGTCTGTTATTTATAACACGAATCGGGGATATTATTCTGAGAGACACTCGTCAGTATTCATTACAAGTGGGATAGTCAACAACTTGTTAGCTGATTGCGCGTTTCAATGCTCAAGTACCCTGAAATATTCAGACTATCGCTTCATTTTCTTAAGCGGGATTCAGATTAAATTGTATTTTGTCAGGCCCGTACTGAGGTTTTTGCATAACTTTATTCGTTAGGTTACAGGCTGTTCAATTTAAGTGATGTTGGATAAATTAAACAACAATTTCTATTTTATAATAAGCAACAAAATATATATTTTGTATCAGTGGTTCACAAAATACGAGACACAATTTTCTTATTTTAAATGGGAATATATAAAAAGTATTCAAAAATTCGTTTTACAAATTTTTAGGACAAGTAGAGGAGGAAATATTATGTTAATATTAACTGTGCAAAACTACTATTTATTTAAATCTACTCATATATTCATAAATTCAATGTCGTTGAGCGCATCTCAATAGCTTGCTTAGTTTTTGAGATATAGCCTCGGGAAAGTAGAAAATCTGATGTTGAAAATTGTTTGGAAAGTTCAACCCTTCCGGAGACTATATCTCAAAAACTACGTAATATATGAAGATGCGCTCAATGGTATTGAATTTCCCGTGTCCGAATTGATTTATAAGGAAATTTTTAGCTTATTTTAAGTAATTGAATATTTTTGATTTTTACGTTTTCAAACAATTGGCTTTAAATCTATTTCTCGTCTGAATATTGTAACAAAAATTTACGTACATATGTATTTTAACCTGCTGAATCCTATGGTATAATCCCCAAGTCCATAAGTCTTAAAGTTTTTGAGATAATGTTCAAAAACTGGTTTGGGAAAAAATTTTGGAGAAAATTTAGAAAATTTAAATATCGCTGGAAACAAGTTAATTTAAACACGAAAAACTCAATGCCGCTGAGCGCATCTCAATAGCTTGCTTAGTTTTTGAGCTGTAGCCTCGGGAAAGCCGAAAACTAAGAAAGATATAAGGCATTGAATTCCCCGTTTCCGAATTCATTTAAAATCTTCATCGTATGAATGAGAGCGCAGGCACTGTAAGTTTTTCAACTCTGCTCAATAATATAATCAGCGTAAAAAACAGCCAGAAATGGGTAAAATGGTGTGACGACACATATATTTTTTAATTTATCTAAATATAAATCTACATAAATTTTTATGATGAAATATTCGTCACTATAATAATTATAGGCAAGTTGATGTAAATGATTCAAACTGCACATTAGTTCTGACTTTAATTTGACTGTACTCTCGTGTCCGAAACCTAGTAATGTATATTAACCACGTATCATGTGTGATATACGCAAAATAAACCAATTTATCAAACATTGTTATCCTAGTAATTGCGAAACCTGTTAACTGATAGTGAAAGTATAATTTAATTATTTGTCCATAACACAATTTTATTGCAATAGCTCATAAAATCAAGGTATAGTATATTGTATAACAAGCATGGAATGGTCTCCATTTCCTACGAGTATGCAATGGACAATCCATGCGAGTTGTACACTATACTTTATTATTGTTCCCTGATTAATTTATATTTTAACAATAAATTTGTCCAGCTTTCATCATTCAAATATTTGAAAATTCTAAATAAGTATCCTAGTAACGGCCGATTTCACCATTCCAATGTCTGAGAATCCTAAATTAGTATCGGAGCAACGTAACAAAAATTAAATAATAGTTTGGTTTTTATAAACGTCAGTCAATATTTTGTGTTTTGTGAAAGAAAAATGAAGAGTGATAGCGACGAGAATTTTGAATTAACACCACCAAATATATTAGAAGCAATTTATTACCCGAAAAATCGGCTGGTAACCAGTTCACGCGAAAAAAATATATCACTTATCGAGACCTGCTTAGGCAGAGTGCCACATCCAGTAATGGGTAAAAAGGCGTGATGATATATTTATTTTATTTAAAAATCGATAATAAATATGAGGTAACATAAATTATTTATATAAATATATCATCACGCCTTTTACCCATTACTGGATGTGGCATTCTGCCGAAGCAGATTTCGGTAAGTGATATATTTCTTTGCGTGAAGTGCAGTTACCAGCCGTCAAATCACGGCCCCAAAATTGTTAGATGTTATTTATGAACTGGTAAAATGATCAAAATAATTGTCAAAACATTACATTTAATATAACCAACAATAAATAATAATAATTCTCTAATTTATGTCTATTTTATTTTTTACGCATGCGTTTTTACATTCTTCATGTGTAATTTAGAAGGAAATTGCACCTGTACTGAAATGAAATGACCTGTATTGAAATATTAACAAAACAAATTCATTTCGCATGATGCTTGCAATTACCTCATTTTCCTAGCAACAACAAATATACAATGAGCAGATTTCTAAGTGGTCGTAGAAAAAAGTAATTTCAATTAATTATGCATCACGGGAGGGAAACAAGCGATTATTCTTCAGCTCGAGCCTTCGGCCCTCGCTTACGTCTCGGTTCGCCAACTTCACACAAGGGATAATCGCGCCCTCCCGTGAAGCATATTATACTTTTCGTAACAAGTGCACAAAAATTACTGTCTTATCGGGACAAATGTCAAATATGGGTTGCGTAACTAGTTACCTAGGAAACGCCGCAAACAGCTAATCTCTCTAAGGAGAGAAACATCGCTCTAGGAAGAGAAACATGCTACCTAAGGAGAAAAAATCCTAGCTAGAAAAGCAGTGTTTCTCTCTCTAAAATTAGGGAATAAGAACGTGTTTCTAGTGTATGTGTTACGAAAAGAGTTTTAGCTAATCCTGAATTTTGGAAGGATGCTAGATGAACATCCGGTTCTATTAGAAAAGAATAGATATATTTTTGACAGAGCGGCTGAACATGGCCAATAACAAAATTTGAACTCGTTACCGCTTTCATAAACAATTGTTGAAAAGCTTATACACTCTTTTGTTTCTATATACACACACATCATTTCGGTACAAACTACCTCGCTATCTTACTTCCAATGTTGAATGCACCAGCTCCGACATCAGCGGTAAAATCCGCACGTTTTACAAACCTGTCACCGCTTGGAGGCGGCGGCAGCGGGGTTGGCGGCGTCAAGTGATTGATGGGCGGTAGCTATAGCAACCGCGACATCCGTATTCACATGGAGTCGTATGTGACGGCTTGCTGGAGTCAGTGTCTGGCTGAATTGTATCGGTCAGCGGTTTTGTATTTCGTATTCAGTTATTTTAATATATTGACCAAAGATGGTATAAATATGTTTTTCTGTAAGATGTTCTGACAAGGAAGTCGAGTTTGGGTTTTCTTTATACATTACATTATTAATATGGTTGTGTCAACGGCCATGGCATAACTCGTTGATACTGATCCAAGCGATAACGCGAGTTAAGCAACGTTGCGCACGGGATGTATTTGGATGGGTGACCGTCCCGAGAAACCCGCGTTGCTGTTGACTAAAAAGACCTAAAAACGCGGATCAGGGCGTAATGGCGGCATATGACCTGAGTAGTTGGTCCGCCAAAGAAGCCACAAAAAAAAAATGGTTGTATAGTATGTAGTATCGTTGTGTGGTTAGGGTTTCAGTATTCGAATTCGGAGATTCCGTGCTCGAATCTTACTCAAGTTAAACATATATGATCTACCATATTCAGGCGGAGCCCTAGGCAATCGCAAATAAATATCAAATTAGGGAAAACAAAACACTATGAGTATCAAAACATGTAAATTAATTAAATTAAACTTGGAATAATGTAACAAAATATAGAACTAAGGATAATACAATATAGGATATGAAGAAATGTTCTTGTAATAGTTGTTTACATGGCCAGCGTAGTAAATTAATTTTTACGGGCGAGCTGGAAAGTTTGTGGAGCGAGCCTCCATAATGCAATGAGCCCTGTAAAGACTAATTGCAAGCGTGTCGGATACAAAGTTTTTTTTTCCACCTTCACAGCGTTTTTTAAATAATTTTACCTAATTCCGTTATGAAAAGTCCTATTTTACATAAATTTTTGACGTTATGAAATGGCAATTTTTTCATAACTGTCATTCAAGAGTTATGTTTAAGAATTCTTTACATAACTAGTTACATAATAAATGTTGACAGTTTGAACTTTCTCAAAAATATTTGCAAATAACCGAAAAAACTATTTATTAAAATTTTTAGGATTTATATACATTTAATAATTTTTCTGGTATTAAACTACGAGCAAATTAACAAATTTTTCGATATCAGAAGGAAGGTCTGTCTCGGATTCAGAACTCATTTCCAATGATGACATAAGCTTTAAATTTAAACATTTTATTCATTTATTTTGATTTATTAATTTTGAAATATACTGACCTGTCATAAACCCAAATTTTATGTATTTTAAACATTATTTTAGCGGAATTAGATAATAGTTATTTACATTGCAAGACCGTTATACAGAAATTTACAGGCGAGCATAGAAAGGTAACAGGCGAGCGCTAGCGAGCCTTTTATCTGTGTGAGCCTGTAAATTTCAGTTAACGGTCGAGCATTGTACAATGTTTTATGTGCATTTGAATCGCAATATATGTATATCTAATCAAATTAATTGTAATAGTATAACGCAATAACTAAAATGTTCAATCAAGGTAGACTTTGAAAATCTGACAGATTTTGTTTAATCAAAAAATATTTAAGTGTCAAACGTTTAAAATTAGATATGTTGTCATGATAACCAATGGCAACAGCCCGTTATAAATTTTACACGGGCTAGCACGTTATAAGTCTCGTAACCCCTAGAGACAAAGTTATGTAAACAGTTCATTACGATTCAAATGTACGTAAAATTTTGTACGTAATCAACCTTTTCATAACTGGTTACGTAAATAACTATTTATTAGTTTTTTTTAAAAAGATACATTACATTTTGTAATGACAGGTTGTTATAGTGTTATACT
The DNA here is from genome assembly GCA_947425015.1 of Pterostichus niger. NCBI lineage: Eukaryota > Metazoa > Arthropoda > Insecta > Coleoptera > Carabidae > Pterostichus > Pterostichus niger. The sequence goes on from OX380343.1 coordinate 31,908,010, forward strand.
CTCAGTGTCAACATTTTCGTGAATTCTAGAAATATATAATTTGAAATGATGGATTTAATGCCTGATGAAGACTTCGAAAAATAAATAAATTTCAAATGTTTATTGATCTGTCAGTGTAAACACCAATTTTTAATCATATATAATGTCCGTCAGTACTGTGGTGTGGATAGCGATACGGAATTCGAATCTCACTCAAGCTAAAAATTATATAAACTACTACACTGTGGTTCGGTGAGTGCGGACCCTGTACTGTAATTGGGATTAAGTTCCTGTTGTACAGCGTAACATAAATAAATAAATAAATAATACAAATTTGAAATTAAACCTTTTACATCATGTAACTCTTGAAGTTGTGCAACACTATGTATATGGACTAGTACGCCCTACAAAAGTACAAATACAGGTGTGGCAAAAGTTTGGAAAGTGTCAAATATCTCGAAAACTAATCAACCAATTGCCAAACAAAAAAATACGTCCAAAAAGTTTTCAAATACTACTAAAAAATGACCCCCACCCACCCCTCTGGGGACCGGGGGGGGGGGGGGCAACTCGAAAATTTTAAATGGAAACGTACACTGTTCATTGCAAATTCGGATTCTACATAAAATTATGTGTTCATTTTGTCTGGGTCATTTTTTTAAATTCGCGATAGATGACGCTGTAATCGCAAAAACGGAATTATTCGATATCTTTGACGGTAACCTACATTTTTATTGCAGATTCGGATACTACACCAAATCCATCAATCCCGTCGAATTTAAAAAAATAACTCACACGACATAAACACATTTTCAGCGTAGAATCCGAGTCTGCAAACAAAAATGTAGGTTGTCATTTAAGATTTTAAATGTTAGTTTTGCGATTACAGCGCCATCTATCGCGAATTTAAAAAAATGACCCAGACAAAATGAACACATAATTTTATGCAGAATCCGAATCTGCAATGAAAAGTGTACGTTTCCATTTAAAATTTTCGAGTTGTCCCCCCCTCCGGCCCCCAGGGGGGTGGGCGGGGGAAATTTTTTGGTATTTTTGAGTAGAGGTTTTGAAAACTTTTTGGACGTATTTTTTTGTTTGGCAATTGGTTGATTAGTTTTCGAGATATTTGACCGTTTCCAAACTTTTGCCACACCCTGTATAGAACTTTTCTTTTATTATAGTCCACAATACTATCTATACAATACTTGACTGAATCACGTCACTGATACATCCTTTTAACGAAGGCAAAAGGTCACACACACTTCCATTTTCCTCACGAGCATAATCGATCGCTCACGTATACCAACCTACCACACCGTGATTTAGCAAAGCGCGGTTGTTCGAGCACCCGGTATTTAATTAAATTGAATTACGCTGATCGCTGATTGCCATTACTTGGCCGGAACTCGGGAACCGGAACAGCCTTCACACCTGGCGCTCGCAATCCTTCGGGCGAGATCGGAACACTTCGTAAGTTTAGCAACACTAAGAAAAGGGATGGTTGGTGGAGTGAAATCGGGAATGAATGAGGTTGTGTCACGGTGGAGTTTTAGATGGGGAGAGAATTCTTTCGTTGGTGGAATAATGTTATGTTAGGTCGAAGGTATATAATGTGGGATATTGATGGAAAACAAAAAGATGTTAGAGTAAGATTCTTATAATAATATCACTGCGAAATCTTTTTACGCCGTGCAAAAAATAGGTCTGATAGTTTCAAGAAAAGTCAGGTTATCAAAGCTATGATAAAGTAGTTGTCAGATAATTAAAGAAGTATAAATCTAAGTGACAGTGTGCTTTTTTTAACTTTTGTTTAATAATGTATTTATTAAACTGTCAAATTTGTCAAAAAAGTGGAAAAATATGTTTTTCGTAATACATGCACAAGAAACACGTTCTTATTCCCTAATTTTAGAAACACTGCTTTTCTCCCCTAGGAAGAGAAACATTATGTTTCTCCCCCTATAGAGATGTTTCTCTCCATAGAGACTACGATTATTAGCTGTTTGCGGCGTTTCCTAGGTAACTAGTTACGCAACCCATATTTGACATTTGTCCCGATAAGACGGTAATTTTTGTGCACTTGTTACGAAAAGTATAATATGCTTCAAGGGAGGGTGCGATTATCCCTTCTGTGAAGTTGGCAAACCTCACACGCGGGAATAATCGCCTGTTTCCCTCCCTTGATGCATATCATACTATTTTACACGACCGGGAGAGAAACTCCGTTTCAATGACCGCGAAATCATGACAGAAGTAACACATTTCACTCCTAGGGACAAAATGTGAACATTTTTTCCCTAGGGGAATTTTCATTATTTTGACAAGTAATGATATTTAATTAATGAATAAAACATTACGGTTGTCAAGTAATTTTGTGTATTATATTTTCTTTCTCATAGACTTCTAAATCTTAAAATCAATAAATATCAATGTCAAATTAGGTTTTAAAAATACATTTTTTATTTTTAAATTGCTTCGGTCGTGTAAAAAATAGTATATATACCTCAGGAAAGAATGCAATTTTTCCCTCTGTGCTTTGTAGCCAAAGGGCTTCGCCCCCTGGAAAATCATGCATTTCTCTCCCTTGATATATAATATAATATTATAATATCTCAAGGCTTAGAAGAATAAAACAAAATTATATTAAATGCAAAGGAATTAATTAATTAAGTACAATATTTATTTTGCCTCTTATGTTTTTACATTGACAGGAGTCTAAATTAGTTTTTTCTTCTTACTAATTCAATAAAGTACTATTTTGTGAATACTAGATAGTTTAATAAATCAAGTAATTATGGAACGCTAGCCAGTTCTAAAAATTCACTATTTTTACAATACACTAATTTATGTTAAGTTCTATTACCAACGGTCATTAAAATAGTTTTTTCTGTTACTTCTAAGATATCTACTCTTCTGCTCATTATATGCTTGTAGTTGCTATGGAAACAAGGTACATTGCATACTCATTTTCATATCTCTCTGTCACCATAGGCAATGTGAGTTATGAATGTCATATCTCATAGCTAGATACGGTGCTAAGATTAATATAACGTAGCATGAATTGTCCATTTCTTATTCGTATGAATTGTAGCATACTTATGCGAAATAAGTACTATTACAAGCTTGTTGTATAATATATTATTTACTATTAGCGATGTCCGCTAAAAGTGCTAATCACCAAATATTTGTAATAATAATAGTAATAATTTTAAATAAGATACGGCTTGTAAATTAAAATTTGTGTAAACTTTGCAGCTTTTTAATATAAAAAAAATATTGTGTACACCTTCTCTGTGGAATGTGTTTGACGTTCGAAGAATGTCGTTTGCCTCGGCCGACAAATTCATTCTTTGACACGGCCTAGTTATTCAAATAATTGTTTATTCTAATTTTCACGCTTCATAATAAGTTTATAATAATTTCTATTAATTAATTATTGTATTTATTAATTTATTGATGTATTCTTTAATAATGTTAGTTTGTTCGTTTTATTTTATTTTACAAAATAGATAACTAATCTCTGCAAGAATTTTAACTATTCTATTGGAGACAGGGATAATTAATTATAATTTGATGGAATGAGAGCTGATAACACCATAATTAATTTGATTTAAATTACAACAGGTCCTATTAATCATAATCGATCATTTTGATAATAAAACTAAATTATATAATAATTGCATAAACTAAAAAAATAAATCTTTACTCGTTCTAAAAAAACTGCTTAGTTTTCATTTTAAAATATTAATTATTATTATTTAATAGTTTATATACATATATAAATTACAAATTGTTTTTCTCTCTTCGATTTAATTTTCTTATACTACTTTTATCCAATTTTTTGTGATAAGTATTGGTATTGGAAGTTAAAAAGATCTTTTCACCCTCAACCGGAAGTCATGCAACAGCGCACCCGACTGTTTCTTAGAAAACTATTCTTTCAAGTTCTTATATCTCTTGAAAACCCACGTAGACACAATTTTTCTTAAGGTGTCTACGTAAGAATATCCTGAACGAGGTCCTGTCCCCAGTATTTCACAAAAATACGTTGGAGCGTTATTCTAATTACCTTTACTAAAATATGGGTCATTAAGTGTTTCTTGTTCATCTGACTGCACATACTTAAGATTTCTATGTTGTGCATATTACTCCAATGAATATTATGCGCAAGTGTAAAGATGTGTCTGTATGACAGCAAGAATCGTTCCAGAGTTGCCACGTTGCAATGCAGATTCAAAGGCAATGAAGACGAAGTCACAGACACAGGGAGAGATCCTTTGAGTAGGGCAATGAAGTTACGTAGTTGCGTACGAGAAAACTTATATGAAGTTAGAACCTTGTTACATTTTCTCTACGGTGAATATGTATGACGAACTAGACCGGACAACTAAGACGTTTTTCTTATTTAGGTTTCGTTTTCATTGCATTGGAAAATGTAGGTGTTCTATTTTGATACTTAACCTTTAGTTAAAATTAAATAAGTTAAATCATAGATAATACTTGAACCTTCTGAAAAATATTATTGATATGCATTTTGGATATTCTAAGATACAAGATATTAGGTATGGGTCCAATAAAGCCAATTTTTAAGATGTCACAGATATTCTTGTGGTGATATCCTATGGATTTGAGAACCCGAGTTCGGTTCCCACAGCCGACAAATAATTTTCACCACTTTAAATCTATCCCTCTGGCTCTCCCTCTACTAACATCTTTAGAGGCTGTTATTTGACGGCTGGTAACCGTACTTCAAGCACCTAAGTATATTTCTTACCAAGATCTGCTACGGTGGAGTGCCACACCCAGTAATGGGTAAAAGGCGTGATGATATATTTATTTATTTATATAAAACTTTATATTTTTTTGTTACCTTAATTTACGATCGTAGAAAAAGAATAGTATGTGACTCGTTTTATAAACTCTTTAGATACTAGTCTTTTATATACTCGTAACTTAAGAGACGTTTATAAAACTTGTTACATAATATACTATTATTACACTCGTGAGTTTGCAGCACTCGTACAATAAATTGACACTTTTTGTTGTTGTGTATGATTAAAAAATGTATACTTTTTTGTCAGATTGTTGAAAAAATATAGTTATTTGTGTATTAAGAGCGTAAAGTGTTTCTTTGTTACTCGAACACGGTAGTTGCAGCGCGAGCCAAAGGCGAGAGCTGCAATAGTGATTTAAATATCATTAATTTTATTGCAACCTGGGTAAGAAAAATACAATTGATACTATCAAAACGTTATATACAAAGATTCCTATGAAATTATATCAAAGTGCTGCTGAAATCGTGGTTATATTTGTGTAACACACATTATTAAAGCATCTTCTTTCAAACTTCAATTTTGATCATACAAAGTAAGGAATCTCAAGAGAATTTATTTGTTATTTTTGCCTCTTAGATCATGAATCCAAAAAGTTTGGGAACCACTGCATTGAACTGATTCCTGAAATTATCGCAGTACCTTATTATAATTACAAACGTTAAAGTTAACGAACTGTTATGATTGAGATAACTTAATTAAAATTAAACCGAATATTTTCATTACATTTAAGACAGACTGTTATTTTTAGATATTTAGATAACAACAAAGACAAAATTAATTGTCATCCAACACTTGGTGAAACTAGGTTTAATAATAAAATATCAAACTAAACACTTATCTAAGTCTCACAAAATTCAGCCTCCAAGTCACCTTATGAGGGCATCATTAGAGCCTGGTCAGCACAGTTAGTAACCATAGAGTCTATGGTTACTAACTGTGTTACTAACTGTGCTGGCCAGCCTCTGATGATGCCCTCATAAGGTGACTTGGAGGCTGAATTTTGTAAAACTGAGCCAAGTGTTTATTTTATACTTTTTATTAATTTTCTGTTATGCATAGTATGAAATAAATAAATTGAAATTAATTCATTCCCATTTAACAGAATCTGTACATCCCTTTGCAACACAATACCAATTGAACGTTCCGAACCTCTTTCACTGAATCCATACTTTACATTGTTTCGTATGCGTGCGTAATCAGATCGGATCTGGCAGTGATTGCGCGTCACGGACCGGACTGAACCGGACATAAAACGACCGGATGTGACGCCGAACGGTCGAACCCCCGCGACCTTGGTCAAGGTCGCGAAGCAGCGACACGCACGAAGCCTTCAAATATTGATACGCATTACGAGGTCACTGGGTTCAAGTATTCGGTGGAGTGCAGAGTTTGGGTTGTCGGGTATTTGGATTTTGTTGTCAAGGACTGGGGGATTTAATGGCAAATAGATCGATTGTGAAATTATTCTGAGAAGTTGTTGATTCATAAATCGATAGTGAGTGATTAGTACCTAATCTCTAAGCTCTTCGCTGAAACAATAGAACGTACCCGTCATTGACGAAAAATAAAAGCTGCTAAAGTTGAGAAAGAAAAACTAAATTTCAAAAATATGCTAACGTGAAATGAGACACAAAAGATACGAGTGAAATGAGATACGTTCGTTTCATCTATGAGCACTTCGATGGAAATAGAGGAGCCTCTAATTTTCGTCGATGACGGGTGCGTTCTGTTGTTTCATCGAAGAGCTCATCGATGCTCATCGACGCTCTTCGACCAGTGTGCCATAGGCATAAGAGTAGGTAGCTTAAAACATAAAGGGTGTTTCAAGAAAACTCGGCCTTATGGGAAATATAGTTACTTTTATAGATTACTTTACGAGTAATATATTTAAATGAATGTTTATAACATCCTTTATCAAACTGTTTTGTTAGAGTATTCTTTTATATTCTTAAAAATTATGAGGACCTCTTTTATTTACATGAGATTATATTGATTACATAAAAAAAAGTTTGTGAGAAGAGTGATAATATTTTAAATTTAACTCAACTATTCTTAAAAAATGTAAACAGTAAGATATTGTATTAGTATATTGTAATACTAGTGAGGAAAGGGTTTAATTGTACAACGAGTAGGAAAATTGGAGCACGAGCGACAGCGCGTGTTCCAATAGTATGAGTTTTGCAATGGCTCTTTTCCACGTGTGTTTTTCAACATTAAACTTGAAAATTACATTTTTACGTTTGCGATACAAGAAATTTAATATTTATTTATATAAATCAAAGGAGTTGTGCAAAAGCACATCACGTTTCGTTGGTCACCATGTCAAATGACATTTCCCTCACTCAATTTAGTTGTGATAGTAACCCTTTCCTTCACTAGTAAAGAACATTATTTACTGTCATCACTAGTGAGGAAACCGGTTACTATCACAACTTTTTTTCATAAGTAATATTGAAATAAATGTTTTTTGCGACCGAAAGTAGGTTTTTCTTCCCTTATATGCGGGTCAAAAATAAGCAAAGGAATCTTTTTCTTTGAAGTATCTTCTAAATACTGGAGTTTTATTGACATTTAAATTGTCATTGTAAAAAAAAATCCTAGATAACAGTAGAAGATAGAGACAAAATAATATATCTATCGTATTAATTGTAAATGGAGTTTGCAAATATTTTACTTAGTACTTACAATTAATGCATTAATTTTATTGTTACGAATACTAACATTGTTTGACATATTACATACTGCATTTATATTATAAATTTTATTTATTTTAACCTAAAATTAATAACGTACGACATAAAAAAATAAACAAGGGAGCTTATTCATTGCCTAACAGTATTCGTGGGATATTCTGTATACCTACAAAATTTGTAATTTAGAAAAGTGCATTACAGCTATGCAATAGTTACTTGCAAGTTATTTGTTTTGAATCTGGGATAAGACAGGCAATAAAGTATAAACAAACTTGTGTCACAAATAAAAATGTTCAACTGTTCATTTCGCCGGCGGTTAGTTCGCTTTAAAGATAAGCTTTTTAATTGCACTAATAGCAACTTGTTTTAATAAAATTTTTAATTATACATGCACAAAAAACTTAACAATGTGTACAGAAACTAAAATAACTAGCGATAAACAAGATTAAAAATGTATTGTTAATTAAAAATTTCATAAAAATATGAGTAAATCGGGCGGCCCTATTTATAAAGCAGTTTGAAAAGTTGTTCTAATTAATGGAGCTTGTAAAACAGCCATAATAATGATAAACTTACATCATATATCACGCGAAGACAAAGACACAGTACTTTTCTCTTTATGACTTACAAATGTGAATAAACTCATGTCTTTACAAATTAATTAGTAAACTTCTGATTGCATCATTGCTTTCCTACAAGATTAAATCATGGAAGCACTAATGAATATATACAAATCATATTTTATTATAGCTCTCCAATAGTTCACGAATCCTGTACGACGCTTTACTGACGTGTTACGTATAACATTTTATCTAAAACTTATAAACAAATAATAAACAAACAACAAATTTTATAATAATAATAATAATAATAATAATAAAGGTTTATTGTGAAAGGCAGTGCCTATACAAAAGGGGTGGTAATATTGGATTCATAATGCATATTGTTACAATTATTTAGATTATAGTTTATATAGTATGTTAAGAGTAAAAAGTAATATGTTGTTTACAATATATTTGTTGCAGGGGCAATTCCCAGTTTAAATGATCATAGCGAAAGCTCTAAGTTGAAGTGCTGTTAGGGTAAAATTATAAATATCATACATTTTATTTTCAGATAAGGAGTGTAACATTTGTATTAAGTAGTTGTCTTCGGTAGGGTTTTGTATGTGCTTCTCCAGGAACGCCAGGCGAGGAGGCTTATACAGCGGGCATCTTATGAAAAAGTGGAAGAAATTGTCGGGCTCTAGGCAGTTGCAAACAGTACAAATATCATTATCATTAAATTTGTATGCCAAACCTTTGAAGTATATCTGCGCTGTATTTCGGGTAGTGGCCACTCTGATTTGACTGATGACTTTCGTGACGTTGATGTTAATTTTTAGTTGTAGGTATTGTAGATCGTTATCAGTACTTATTTCTTTGTATATTGTGCTGTATGTTGATTCTATAATTTTATTACTATCTTCGTTCTGTAATAGTTGCGTATATCTATCTGTCATTTCTATTGTTGTGTTCTCTAAAGCAATGTAGCTCTGTAAGTTCCAGATGTCTATCCTATTTATCCTCTCGAACATGTTTTTGACTTGCGAGATCCAATTGAATTTTGTGATGTTTTGATTACTTTTGTCTAGTTGAACTAGTTTGTTGTAGCATACTTTAGGATATCTGCTATTGTTCATTAGAAGCAACTTTTTTGTGTAGTTAAGTGTTAACTTGAAGATTGCGCCTTCTACTTTCGTTTGTTTGGTCTCAGTTCGTACGATATAGTTTGGGGTGGATTTTGGCCAGTTAAATAATTGTTTGTAGAAGCCAACTTGAACAGTTTCAATGTCATGCACATATTGTAAGCTGTATATTTCAGCCGCATAAAGTAGGGTGGGAAGTACCACCGTTCTGTACAGATGTTTCCTGGTGTCCCAAGATTTTGCCTTAGTTGTGGCCAGTAAATTTTTAACGGATCCTGCGGCACGTCTCGCCTTGCTAACCATGACGTCTTTAGCTTGCTTGTAGAGTCCCGAGCTGGTGAAGACAATTCCTAAGTAGGTATATTCTCTTGTCACTTCAATGTTAGCGTTTTGGCAGGTGAAGTTTGCGTTTATCTGGTGTGGTCTGCCCTTAAAGAATTGCATAATTTTAGTTTTTTGGGCGTTGATGTTAAGATCGTTACTATTGCAATAATTTTCTAGACATTTCAATTTTTTATGTATATCCGTGATTGAATCACATAATATGACCAGGTCGTCGGCGTACATTAGCATTAGTATGTCTACTAGGTGATTCATATGTAGTCCTTCGAGGTCGTGGTTCCTGAAGTAGCGTTCAATGTCCGCAATGAAAAGATTGAATAGGAGAGGGCTGAGCGGGTCCCCTTGTAAAACGCCTCTGTTTACTTGTATGGGGTTCGATTTTTGTTGATTGGTGTGTATGATTATGTTTGCGTTTTTATATATATTCTTCAGCAGCCTGATGATTTTTGGGCTGACTCCTAGGTCGAATAATTTATTCCAGAGCTTGTTGTGGGAGATTGAGTCGAACGCCTGTTTGAAGTCTACGAAGATTGCAAATGTTGTTCTTTTTTCAATGAGGCGTGATTGTATTAATGCATTTAGTGTAAATATGTTGTCTAGGCACGATCTACGTTTTCTGAAACCACATTGAGCTTCTGGGAGGACGTCAAAGCTTTCAGTCCAGGTATCAAGGCGCCTTGTGATTATTCCAGTTAGTAGTTTCAAGATTGAATTCGACATGGCAATTCCACGATAATTAGATGGGTTGTTGTCATCTCCTTTCTTATGAATGAGCAGCAGAGTACTTTTGCAAAGCTCAGCCGGGACGGTTTCTGTATCTAGACATTCGTTTAAGAAGGTTAGGAGTAGTGAGAGGCAGTTACTTCCTAGAGATTTTAATGCCTCGTTTGGGAGTAGGTCTGGCCCTGGTGTTTTGTTGTTCTTTAATGTTTTTATTGCATTCTTTATCTCAGCAGTACTTATCATGGTGTCTAGAAAAGGGTGTAAAACGCCGGTGAGTTGTGTATCTAGCTCAGAATTAGGCTTGAATATGCTCTTGTAATATGTCTCCCATAGTTGTAGACTTATTGGATTTGAGGTTTTCCTCTTTGCTTTATGTTGCTTGTAGACTTTCCAGAACTGTGTAATATCTCGTATATTGTTGATACCGTCCTGTAACTGCTTATAATAGTTCTTTTTCTGTGTAGTTATTAAGTTCTTATATATTTTCTTGTCTGCAATGTAATCATATAGTTTATTTTTGTTTAATCTGTCTCTTGAGAATTTATAGTAGCTTCTCCTCATCTGTTGTTTGCTATGCTTACATTCTTTATTGTACCACGGTTTGTTGAAGCGGACGTCATGGATAGGTGTTACTTTGTGTAGTATTGCTATATCTTCTGAGACATAGTAGCAAGTTGACAATATTCTCTCGTAGGTGCTATTTCCTGCGCTCAGATCTTGTATTATATGGTTTTCGCATTTTTGTTGAAATTCTTCTGTCTTGCTGAGCTGCCATTTAATTTTGTAGAATGATTCGGTACTCATAATCTTATCCTGTTTCTTGTGAGTTACTCCGATCTCCAAATATACTCGACAGATTAGGTGATCGGAGAGTAGGATTCTGTTTTCAACCTGGAAGTCGGAGATCAGTCTGAAGCAGTTGATGTTTACCCAGATTAAGTCAATTACGGATTGACCTATTTTACTGACGAAAGTATTTTGGGCTGGGGTATCACTAATTGTCCTGCCGTTTAGGACATAAAGTCCTTCGTTTTCCATAGTTTCGACTAGTGTTTTACCTTTCTTGTTGTATTTTCTGCCTGCTCTACGTGACGAGTTTAATCTGGATGATTCACATATTATTTCTTCAGCTTGGTTTAGATCACCTATCTGGGCATTGAAGTCCCCTCCCACAATGACAGGGTGATGTGGATACTCCTCCTCAAGGTCTTTTATTGCAACTGAGAGGAGATCTATCAATGTGTTGAAATCGTAACTTTGTGAGAAGTACGCAAAGATTAATAGTATTTCTGTTTTATTTTCATTGTCCATAATTTTTACCGTTATCCAGTGAGCTGACTTTTCTATTAGGGTTGTTGTAAACTTGTCTTTTTTAGTGTAAATTGATAGTCCTCCTATTGCTCTGCCTCTACTTGCATCTTTAACTGCTGCACTATAGAGGTGTGAGTATTGGCTGAGAGGGTTAGGATTGACCGTGATATTTCTCTCTTCCACCCATGTTTCGCACACACAGAGTATATCTAGAGTAACAAAGTTTAATAAAAAATATAAAACAAATTTTATATTTTTTATTAAACTTTGTTTCACCAAGTGTTGGATGACAATTAATTTTGTCTTTGTTGTTATTTAAATTGCTATTGCGTAGCTTTTCTTTTTTTCGGTAGATGGCATGGCCTGTTCCACAGAACTTCTCATGTCATCTTACCTGTTTGTTAGAGATCTTATTCTCTGCTAGCACAGTTATTCGTCACCAGCTTCTTCACGTGAACTTTGTTCTAGGTGAAGAAGTGGCTTATACCATACTGATGAGCTCTAATAAGAGCGTAATGCGTCTATGGTTACTAACTGTGCTGGTCAGCCTCTGACGATGCCCTCATAAGGCTGAATTTTGTGAAACGTAGCCAAGTGTTTATTTTATATTTTTTATTAAACCTTGTTTCACCAAGTGTTGTATGACAATTAATTTTGTCTTTGTTGTTAAATAATAAATATTTTAAATTAATTAAAATTAAAATTTGACTTACATATTTAGTCAGTATTTTATGTTGCTAAGTAACTAGACACTCACGTTTCTTTTATTACCTGTCTAGGCAGGCAATATGTTATTTTCCTGACTAGGCATGCAAAGCAAAGCTTTCCTTAGTCTTAAAAGTCAGGCAAATGTTTATTTTCCTGTCAGTTACAGGTAAACATATTTATACGGATTAAGCGATTGCCTTCCATGAGGAATTATTGTCCTTCTAACAAAGAAATTCGCGGCATTTCTATGTTCGAATTATAGGACTGATATTATTGAGAGTGAGTTTCAATTATTTGTTGTAATTCCAAAACACAAAAAGACAAAAAAGGCATACTTTTGTAATTCGTTATGTATTTGATAAAATATGAACATCAACTTTTTTATATTCCAATGCCATGGGGATCAAAATACAATGAGAATAATCTTGCACGATTCAATTTTCAAATGTAAATATTGGAATATTTTCTATTCCACGTAGTATTTGTAAAGTGCAAGAATAACAAAGTATGAAAAATTGATAAAATAACCGTCAAATCTGAATGATGATAAGATAACTTTGGGGCATTCGCAAAGGTTATAGGTCAGCGATAAAATAGAACGAACGAATAATGTCAAGAAAAAAAGTCGACATGAAAAAAATAAAAGTAACTTAATTCGACGAAAGCGGAACAATTCAGACAAAGCTTTGAAATCAAAGCTTAGAATCTTCTAGTTCATCTTTTTAATCGAAGAGTATATGGATAAATAAATAAAATAAATATATCATCACGCCTTTTACCCATTACTGGTTGTAGCACTCTGCCGTAAGCAGATCTTGTTAAGTGATATATTTCTTCGCGTGAAGTGCAGTTACAAGCCGTCAAATCACGGCCCTCAAAGATGTTAGTGAGGGAGTAGTCACAGGGGTAGTTTTAATGTGGTAAAAATTCTTCGTCGTCTGTGGGAATCGAACCCAAGTTGCAATTCTACAGGCCGATTCGATACCACTGAGCCCACCTACCCCATAAGAGTATATGGATAATTTTAGAAATATTGTCATTAGTAACAAATATCGATATCTAATAGGGTTAGGCGGTACAGTGGTATCAAGTAGGACTGTTGATTTGAGAACCCAGGTTTGATTCGCCACATTAAAATGACCCCTTGTGGCTCTCTCTCCACTAACATCTTTAACAATCATGACTTGATCGCTGGGAGCCGCATTCACGCGCAAAAATATATGTTTCGACGGAATGACATAATCTATAAAAAGTAAAAGGCGTGACGATATATTTGTTTATTGTTTTTAACCACTCTGTTTCTGCCGTAATTGCGACATTTTTACATTACATGTATGTACTTGTAACTAATATAGTCTTGGAGTTATTGGTATCCTCAATAAGTTTTTAGGCTGGAGTGCAAAAGGTTAAATTTATTTATAATAAAATAAATAAATATATCAACACGCCTTTTACTCATTACTGGATGTGGCACTCTGCCGTAAGCAGATCTTGGTAAGTGATTATTTCTTCGTGTGAAGTGCAGTTACCGGCCGTCATATCACGGCCCTCAAAGATGTTAGTGAGGGAGTAGACACAGGGGTAGTTTTAACGTGGTGAAAATTGTTCGTCATCTGTGGGAATAGAACCCGGGTTTACAATTCTACCTATTATTAAATTTTTATTTCATTTAAAATTTTTTATTGTTTGTATTGTAATGATTAAGAAGAAAAATCAACGTTGCCATTTTAATTAAAGAAATTTGTTATTATTATATATATACACGAGTACGTATAAAAGTATGCCGTGGCATTATAAGCAAATAGCAATATTTATTCAAATCGAAAAGCATGAAAGTAGAAATAAGTGAAGGCGCTAGTGTATAAAATTGCAATCTGTTTTAAATTCCACCCCAAGGCAAATTAAAAAATCAATACTGCTGTTTCCACGATAACTTGTGGAAAACTGAAACAATTTTTCGCAAACTGTTGATTGACAAGTCACTAATTAAATAGAAATGCCCAGCTTGACGCGATTAAATTAAAATTATATCTGATCGACATTAATTTTGCGGGTGTCATCTGCTTTAAATGTATCTGTACAGTTTGCTGATGGTTACTCGATATTTTAATTTGTTTTACCGCAAACTCTACGAACCATATTTTCTATTAGGTTGGCACCATTATCTGCTATTTTTATTGTTTTATTTACAGCGTCATAACAGTAAATTAATCACATTTACAGTACAGGGGTTATATTAATCTCTAATCATCGAAAGTTTTGTAAATACAAAGAACAAGATAGCAAAAAGGATGGAGTAAAACTGTCTTCCGCCCAATACTTGAAATACATTAAAAATAAAATATTTACATACATACATACATATATAACATCATGCTATATCCCATTAAATGGGGTAGCACGAACCCGTCGACATTCTCATCCTGACACACGATACTCGTTATCACATTAACACTTCCTCCATACGAACTCTTTCTTTCCTCACAACCAAAATTCATCATCACGCAACAAACATTCATCCATTCGCTCCTGTACACCTGTTTCGTAAATCTTCACTTATGCCCACTTCTCTAACAAAGAAAAAAAATATAAAAATATTAAAATAAAATTTAAATATTAAAATAAAATAAAATATTTACTATTGTTAATATTGCATAACATATACAGGAAGTTCCACTAATATTACTATTTTTATCAATATTAAACTTAAAAATAACATTTTTACGTTTGTGATACAAGATCTTTAATAATTATTTTATATATCTCAAAGGAGTTGTATTTGCAAATGCACATCACGTTTCTTTCAATTTAGTGAGAAAAATTATTTATTTTTCCACTAGTGAGGAAAACGGTTATAATCACAACTAAATTAATTGAGGGAAAACTTAATTTTCATCCACCTACATATAGTCATTTATCTGACGTCGTATAATGAATAAATGGGCTATAATTTGATGAATATTAGGAGTAACTATCAAATTAATATTAATAAAAATGTACCACCTTCAATTTTGAAAATTAAAAAACAATCTTTTTGTATCATTTTTAATACTTTATATCAGGGTTCGTAAATATCATGATATTTTTAATAAATATCAAAATATCTGATATATAGGATATATATCAGATAAATATCACTTTTTGGATATTTATTTTTTAATTTTAGTTTTTGTACACATTTAGAAAAACTGAAAAATTCGAAAAATTTCACTTCTCCGGAGGCTATATCTCAAAAACTAAACAAGATATGGAAATGCGCTCAACGGCGTTGAATTCCCCGTGTCCGAATTGACTTATAAGCAAATTTTCATACAATTTTATGCAATTTAATATTTTTAATTATTTCCTAAGGGGTACCCCTTTGGTTTTTTCAGATTTTAATTCAATTTTACCAAAAATCCTTAATCGTAGGATTATTAAAACGAAAATTTACATACATATGTATTTTGACCCACTGAATCCAGTGGTGCAATCTTCAAATGCATATGACTTCTGGTTTTCGAGAAAATGTTAAAAAACCGCTTTTTGCGATTTTTTTGGCGGAAAATAAAAAAAAATAAAAATCGCTGAAACTATGTTTATAAGTTAACTGAAGCACAAGAAAATTAATGCCGTTGTGCGCGTTTTCATATCACATTTAGTTTTTGAGATATAGCCTCGGAAAAGTAGAAGAACTGAAAAATTCGAAAAATTTCACTTTTCCGGAGGCTATATCTCAAAAACTAAACAAGATATGGAAATGCGCTCAACGGCGTTGAATTCCCCGTGTTTTTTCAGATTTTAATTCAATTTTCCCAAAAATCCTTAATCGTAGGATTATTAAAACGAAAATTCACATACATATGTATTTTGACCCACTGAATCCAGTGGTGCAATCTTCAAATGCATATGACTTCTGGTTTTCGAGAAAATGTTAAAAAACCGTTTTTTGCGATTTTTTTTGGCGGAAAATAGAAAAAAAAATAAAAATCGCTGAAACTATGTTTATAAGTTAACTGAAGCACGAGAAAATTAATGCCGTTGTGCGCGTTTTCATATCACATTTAATAAATATCATGATATATATCGATCGATATATATCTTCGAACCCTGCTTTATATAATATATAAGCCTTAATCTTTGATCATCAAATTGAAACTAAACCAGAGTAACGTAAACTTTTGATGTAGTGACCCATTTTAAATTTATTTAAGCCCGTCTTATATTTTGTTTTGTTCAATATTAAACAGTTTAAAATTTAAATAAACTAAATATTCTAACATTTATGAAAATGGACATTGGTTTGTTACGTAACATTATTATTTACACTTAGAGTATTTCTATTTTATACCAAAAAAAATAATGATCTAATAATAAGAAGAATTACAAAAATAAATTAACATACATATGAAACATTTTAAAATGTCTAATTGCGCACCCAAAATTAAACACAACCTGTACTTCATGCAAATCCAAAATAGATTAATATATCAATGCTTAGCATGTAGTGTTTAAATAAAATTTCCAGCCAATAAATTATACAATTTCTTAGCAAAACTTACCCTTTGATGTCTGCTCGGCTTCGGCAAGCTCTGAAAAAGAAAAAGTAAGATTAAAATGTTTTACAACTACAAATATCCAGTACCTGACCAACAATTTGAAATTCAAAGTACATTAACCCATTTCGATTACTAGGTCATCAAATATTTAATATCAATTTCAAACTCTAGTTTCCAGTGACACATATTCCGACAAATAAAACTAAAACGTGTCATTTGTTTATAAAACCCTCGCGTGAATTATGTGTGCGCTGTATGTGTTAATTTCACTACATCCCGCAATTTTCAGACTGAAACTGAAATTACTTTGTGCTGCGGCGTTGTTGTCAACCACTGAAATATATTTTTTGTCAACGTTTCAGTGACAAACTCGGCTCAAAGTTATTTTAATCGTGTCATTACTGCAATGTGCAACTTGCATCGCCTAGATAAAATATCTGCATAGTGCATAATATAACACATGTTGAGATGAGAGATTCGAGAGGGAATATACTAAGTGTTTCCACAATAATTTCAATATATTTTTCGAAAACTGTCATATAAAGTTAAAATTTACATGACAACTATCCACACGCGAAATGAGTGTTTTTTGTCTACAGAACGCAAAAGTTTTTTGCATCCTGCAATTTTTTGATAGAAGAATAAAGAAAATGACGATTTACCTCGGTTTAATTTTTCATTAAAAAATTAAATGTGAAAATGTACGAAATATTTTTCCATACTGTTTGTTTTTTGTTGTATAAAAAGAACAGCAAGAACATACAGGAATAAATGATTAATTTATTTTTTCGAAAACTGTCATATAAAGTTAAAATTTACAACTATCAACACGCGAAATGAGTGTTTTTTGTCTACAGAACGCAAAAGACTTTTGCATGCAGGATGCAAAAGTTTTATAGAAGATAGTCTGACAATTTAATAAAATTTGTCACTTTATTTTTTTGCTTAGAAACAATACTATTCTTTAACAAAATGTATATTTAATGTTCCAATTGAGCAATTATTCATATTTATCCCGCTTGTGGAAGCTAACTGGTGTACTGGAATAGTTTCTTGAGAAATGCAATGCGAATCCTAATAAATCGCAGAAAAAAATTAGAACTTTGTTTGGTTTCTATTGCCAACCAGCTGTCAATTGCTGGTCAGAGAATACCACATTTGATAGCAATTATATTACATACATTGTTGTCATGGAGACATGGAGACATTAATTAATCCTAAACGTCAAAATTTTCTCATTACATTATTACTAATTTTGGGACATTGTTTTCGAAAAAACGTTGTTTGATATTCGATTGCAAAATGCTTTTGCATTCTCGAATGTAAAAGTAACTTTTCGCAATCTAGAATCAAAAATAACTAATTTGTTCTATAATCAGTAAACCGGGAGTTTTTCTTATCAGTAAACATAGGGATATATCATTACCATAGTTACAGTTAAAAAGTTTGACAGCAATACAATTAGAGCGTTTATATTAAAAGTAAACATAGGGAAAATAATATTTTCAGCAATGCATTGAAGTGTAATAGTCTATAGTCTAAAAGAAACATTTTAAGTTTCAACAAATTAAATGAATTTGAATTACTTTAAATTACATTAACTAAACGTTAGGTATAAATTTAGAACCTCAAAACAATCCAAAAGTTCTTTTATGTAGAGGATTGTTCTCAAATTCTTCATTACATTATTATTAATTTTGGGACATAGTTTTCGAAAAAACGTTGATTAATACACGATTATGAAATGCTTTTGCATTCTCGAATGCAAAAGTAAAATTTCGCAATCTAGAATAAAAAATAACTATTTTGATGATTCACCACGCATATAATAATATTCAATTAGTACCCGAACCCGGACTCGATTACCAAAGCCGACAAACATTTTTCACCACATCAAAATTACCCCTGTGGCTCCCCCACCACTAATATCTTTGATTTGATGACTGATAACCTCATTTCACGCCTATAAATATAACACTTACCGAAATCTGCTTCGGCGGAGTTACACATCCAATAATGGGTAAAAGGCGTGATGATATATTTATTTTATTATTTAAAGTCATTTGACCATTTTAGATTTGAACCTACGTGCTATTCGAAAGTTGTATCCATCATGGTTGTCCCCTCTAAATTTTCCAAACAATAGTTAGAATAACATCCAGTATATTTGCATCCACACATATACATGCCACTGCTCAACTTGCATACATAAAGGTAATTACACCTCATCACAGTTGGCTGGGACTCAAACGCACATCGCATAGTTCCACACCCCATCCCCTCCATAGCTCAACGCCACGCAGCGATGCGCAGCAGCCTCCTGCGCATCACACAACGCACATCAAACGCGCTTGTTTTAATAAAGCGCGTTGTGTGGATATATTGGTTTTAGCGGGTGTCACCGGAACTCAAACGAAATAATGCCACCGAACTTGAACTCTGACGACGAACACGAAACAGACGTGATGGTATTGGAGACAGGAAGAGCGAGAAGTTTCGATATAACGCGCCTTGGTTTTCGGTTTTCGCTACTTTGAGTTACGAGTTGACGCGAGTTGTGAGACAAGTGAAATTTTCTGGTTTGTGTGTGGATGGTACAGGCAGGATAACAAGTATTGGCAAGCATTTATTGTACCAAAAATGCACTCTGAAAGTTTTTCATTTGCAACTCTTTTTAAAACCTACCGATAAACTTTAGTTATAATGGCTGATAGCACAAGCTCTGAGTTTGCCTGTTTTAAGATGCTGCCTTAATTTCTTTATAGATTCGTTGTTAGAGAAGTGGGCGTAAGTGAAGATTTACGAAACAGGTGTACAGGAGCGAATGGATGAATGTTTGAAAAAAGAGTTCGTATGGAGGAAGTGTTAATGTGGTCGAAACGAGTATCAT
The DNA here is from genome assembly GCA_947425015.1 of Pterostichus niger. Lineage (NCBI taxonomy): Eukaryota > Metazoa > Arthropoda > Insecta > Coleoptera > Carabidae > Pterostichus > Pterostichus niger. The sequence continues at coordinate 31,927,716 of OX380343.1, forward strand.
GTGTCAGGATGAGAATGTTGATGTGCACTGATGCTCTATGAATGTTTCAGGGGTTTGTGCTACCCCATTTAATGGGATGTAGCGTGATGTTATGTATGGATGTATGTATGTATGTTAAAAGCAGTGTTTTTGGGTGTTTTAGCTATCTCTAACATGTTAAAACCGTGGACTTAGAACATCCAAAGACAGAGGTTGTGCTACCAGCCAAAATGTTTAAATAATTAGCTATTGTTTAGGAAATATGGTTTAAAAAATGTGGTTAATGAGCGAGCGGTGACTAAAATGATTACTTTTCCGATTAAAGTGTTTCTTTTTTATATGCGTTATTTCCAAAGTAACCAAAATAAGTAACCTTATACATGATTGTCCGTCAGTACGGTGGTGTGAATAGCGACACGGAATTCTAATCCGGAGATCCCGAGTTCGAATCGCACTGGAGCTAAAAATTATATGAACTATTACACTGCGGCTCGGTGAGTGCGGACCCTGTACTGTAATTGTCTCATATTTCGTTTATATTTCAATTATATCATCCATTTATAACTGGGTTGTCCACGCAATTTCCCGCCCACATTTTCACCAACCTACACCTGTTTCACCTATCTTTCATATAACATTCGTTGCGCATAACAAAATCATCCCATTATTTCACAATTCTAACTTCTAGTAGTTGCATATTTCTTATAAGTGGGCGCGGATTTATTTGTTTACATCTGTTTAATCTTAAAATGCATGCCCATTGCATACCAACTTGAATTAAACATCAAGTATTCCTTGAGTACACATTTAAAACACTTTTTTTCTACTTCTGTTATTAAAATGACATTTATCGTACTGGTTTCTATGGCGCTAAATCACATCTTAATCACATGGGAATCGTACCAGGGTTCTCAAGATCCACAGGCCGACTCGATACCATTGAGCCACCTACCCCATTATATTGTTTAAAAGTAAGAAAATTTTATGTCATTAAAATCATGAAATCTAATACTGTTACTTGTAATAAAAATAAAAGAACCATTGTATATTTAATATAAATTTTTAAAAAAAATTGCCGCGATATAAACTCAGTTGCTCTAAATCTCATCTATTAGAAAAGCCCTGATAAAACCCTAAATTCTTTACCAAAACCTAATCACGAAACTTCCAAAAGTCCTGCAATACATTAATCCACATTCCATGTACTTCACACTCTCTTTACCTCCTCTCTTCATTACTCCATTTCTCACAACACTCTCCCCTCTCCACAACATGCTCTCCTCTACCTACAACTGTCTGGTTCACTTGGCGGATCAGTTACAGTTTCCCGTTTCCTGCTGCAGTACCGGCGCGGTGGCATGTTTCTGGTCGCCCAGTGCATTATTTAAGTGAACCGCGAGCGACCGCCAGGGAATACTTGCAAACAGAACACTGGAGGACGTGGAACACTGGAGCTGGACACCTACAGAAGTTTAAATGAGAGGGTGGAAACGAAGGGGTTAGAAAAAGGTGGTTGTTCTTATTGTTATTAATATTCGCGACTGGATGAAGGAAATATTTATTTATTTATATAGGAACTTAATCCCAATTACAGTACAGGGTCCGCACTCATCGAGCTGTAGTGTAGTAGTTTATATAATTTTTAGCTTGAGTGAGATTCGAACTCGGGATCTCCGGATTCGAATTCCGTATCGCTATCCACACCACCGTACTGACGGATATTGAATGTTGGTAGAACGAGTAGCTCTAAATTGTGCTCCTTACGTTCTTAAATATTTTTTTCTACTTCCGTTAGGAAATAGACGTTTTATTTCACTTATTTGAGTTAGGTAATGAACTGCATTATTTAACTAGTGAAATAATGAGGTAACATAGCAACAGATATCTTGGTAGATAAATTCTGATGTGTTATTCTTTTATTTTTTTAATTTATAACTGTCATTAATATGTCAAAATTTCATAATTTCAAAAACGCTCTTTCGTAGTTATTAGAACGGAAGTAGAAAAAATATTGTATGCAACACGTAAGAAAACTCGGTTATTACCTTACTTATGTGTTTACATAACTCGGCTACACCTCGTTCTGCAAATTTCACATGCGTAAGGTAATAACCTTCATTTCCTTACTATTTCCTTTCTGAGCGGGCAAAAAATTATAACTTTTTAATTCGTATTTTTCTACGATTGCTATGAAAAATTGACAATTAAGTCACTTTTACAACAGTTACGCACCCGTAAAACTGAATAAACTTAACATTGTAATAATATTATCTTCTTTTGATATATTGCTGAAGGTGATCATCAAATCGTCCCACATTAAATAAAGTTATCAATTCATGGATCTTAAACAAAATGGCTGATAGCACAAGCTCTGTTTTTGGGTGTTCTAAGAGCATGGTTTTAACATGTTAGAGATAGCTAAAACATCCAAATACACTACTCTTAAAATAGGTAAAAATAGAGCCTGTGCTACCTGCCAATATATTCCTTTTTAAAAATAAACACAGAATCAACAAGAAGTCCAAAAATTGAGGTATTTACATAATATTTTCGACCCGAGTACATTATATTTTTCGTAACACATGCACAAGACACACGTTCTTATTCCCTGATTTTAGAGAGAGAAACACTGCTTTTCTCCCCTAGGTAGGATGTTTCTCTCCTTAGGTAGCATGTTTCTCTCCCTAGAGACTACGATTATTAGCTGTTTGCGGCATTTCCTAGGTAACTAGTTACGCAACCCATATTTGACATTTGTCCCGATAAGACGGTAATTTTTGTGCACTTGTTACAAAAAGTATAATATGCTTTGCGGGAGGGCGCGATTATCCCTTGTGAGAAGTTGGCAAATCTCGACTTCAGCTCGAGCCTTCGGCCCTCGCTTACGTTTCGGTTTTGCCAACTTCACACACGGGAATAATCGTTTGTTTCCCTCCCTTGATGCATAACATATTATTTCAATCCAATAGTAGAAATAAAATATATACTTGAGTCTAAAACAGTTCCATTAATCGATGATGACTCGCCATCCGCAACAGAAATATGAAACGCAAATATTAGCGCTTCACTAAATCTCCGCGGACAAATCTGCATATTCAGCGTTCCACATTAGAGTTCTCCATTTCCCTGAGTGTACTTCCCCGCACTCGCTCGCACACTTCCAGGGCCGCAGCAGGGGTAAATGATTTAAATTTCCCAACATGTAACTACGTTGCCAGCTTCATCACTTATTTACCTCTACGACAAGTTTCTCAGTTTCTCTCCGCGTCTCAAAGGAATTCCTCTCGAAGTATCGAATATTCGCCAATTCGCACATTCATTTTTTAAACTTTTTATCGAGTATTTTAATTCGGAAATCAGGAACATTTTGTTGGAGTTTTTTTCTCGTGCATAAATTATGTTACTCCATTTAATTGATTTGAATTTTAAAATACATTTTGGGCTTTACATTTTGTGTTAATCTCAATGGATTGCCACATGCATATTTATTCGGACATTAATTATTTTCGCTACAAGCATACGCGAAAATTTTTACATTAATTTATTTTTCACATTTTTCACTGTTTTTAATTTCAGGCGTCGGCTGTTTTGATTATACCTATATTATTTTTACTCGTAAAATTGGCTTCAATTATAACTACCGCAAATAAATTAAAATAAATATATTTTTAAATTCGCTAAAATTAGGGTATTTCATTCCTAGCAAACATTTTTAATGTCATTGGTTTAAAATAAAATATATAAATAAATATATCATCACGCCATTTACCCATTACTGGGTGTGGCACTTTGCCTAAGCAGATCTCGATAATTAATATATATTTTCGCGTGAAGTGCGGTTACCAGCCGTCAAATCACGGCCCTCAAAGATATTAGTGGAGAGGGAGCCACAGGGGTAGATTTAAATTGGTGAAAATTGTTTGTCGGCTGTGGGGATCGAACCAGGGTTCTCAAGATTCACAGGCCGACTCGATACCACTGAGCCACCTACCCCTAATAGTACATTTAATTATTTATACTTATGTTACTAATGAAATAAAAGTATAAACACTGCCTACAAATAATCATTTATGAATTAGTTATTATGTAGGTACCTGGTGTAATGCCTTATTTTTATTTTTATTTGAGTACCTAGTCTGATTTCGTATACAGTATTGAAAGGGTAAGTTGTTGAGGAAGAAATTTGAGAAAAATGTATAGCAACAGTGAATTAGTGGATATGCTGTTAGTGTATGGAGAAGGGGCGCAAAATTCCGAATTAAACCAGTGACACTAAAATTGTTCGCTAGGAATGAAATATCCTAATTTTTGCGAATTTCAAAACAATTCTTTTTGTTGTATAATCAGTATATCAAATTATATATGTCATTAAGGTTTCGTGCAGAGGTACAGAAACACCCTGTATACAGGTTGTTTTGTTCAAGTTAAATTAAACAAGTGACACTAAAATTGTTCGCTAGGTATGAAATATCCTAATTTTTACGAATTTCAAAAACATTCTTTTTGTTCTATAATCAGTATATCAAATTATATGTGTCATTAAAGTTTCTTGCAAAGGTATAGAAACAAACAAAATCCCAGCATAATTGTAATAAAATTGAATAAATCATCATCTGTGGCGCTACAGCCCAAATCGGGCCTGGGCCTACCGGACACACCGAGCCGCAGTTTTTACACTGCCGTACTGCCGGTTTTCGTAGTCGAATGCTACATTATTTAAGGCGTATAAGGGACTAGCTTATAGCGCCCGAGTGTGATAAATACATGTAGCTGTATTTTTTTATATTTTACGACAAATCACACATTGAATAAATAGTTTCTTAAAACCCGTGCGTTTGGAACTATATCATAGGGAATATTAACAATCTGCTAATAAAATAATATTCTAAATAATTATCACACTTATACATGAGAAAACTTTATATAAAATTGTTTCTTTCTAACAAAAATGAGTCTGCAAGTTTGTTGAGTTTCCTTGTTTGAAACTGTACTAAGCGGTTGCCAAATAAAATACAGAAATGAGTTACGCGAACTGTTTCTTTTGATGTAAACAAATAAACATAGAAATTTATCATTACTTATTCTTTCCGTCTTCACTGTCCTCTCATTTATCAGAACTGTAACAAAGTGGGAAAATTTTCTACTTAAAATTTGACAGAGTATGCATTTTTGAGATATTGTAGATCATGCTCATGAAAAATTGCAAAGAATTTTCTTTTTTTACAAGTGATGACATTTAACATTGACTTATTCTTATTTTCCTTGTTCGTTTTGTTAGATGGCTACAAATTTTAAATATTTATTAAATATTTGATGTTTGCTAACATTTCTCGAAAATGCTTTGAAGTGATATTGACATGAAAATTTTGAAAATATTGTTCTATAAATCGAATGTCGTTGAGCACCTCTTAGAATTCTTAAATTATATAGATTTTTACCTTTTTAAAATATCAACTTTGAAGACGATTTGAACCAGTGTATTCCTCGTGATGAACTTATACTTAAATTTAGAAAATTCACCATTTTTCAATATTTTAAAAATCAGACAAATACATCTTTTATTACAAAAAATTGAAGTACGTCATTTTTTTAAAGATTTTTGAGACATTTACCTTTAGTTTTTTACCGATTTAGGCCATTGTAACATTATTTGCTGTTGCAATTTTATCCGTGCTTTAAAAATTCTGAAATTTTACATACCTTATGTGTATGTATTTTAACATGCACTGGTGTTTACGTATTTTCAATAGCTCGTCAACTTTTTGAAGTATTGGCTAGGGAATATTTCGAGAAATAAAGTAATAAATAAATATGTTATCACGCATTTTACCCATTACTAGGTACAGCACTTTGCCGAAGAATACTTGAAAATGGGATCGACCCTTAGCCCGGAAACGTCACCCTTCATTTTTTCACTTAGTAAATAATCCAAGTTAGTTACGTACATTTTTATTTTTCCAATTGACATTTGTACTCCTACGGTTTAATAAAAATATTTTTCTACGATTGCTTTGAAAAGTTGACAATTACGCTTTCATTTGTCATCGTAAAGTTGACGTTTTCTGTGTAACAATCGAAAAATATCTTTTTTGCGCGTCTCCAATCGCAACGCGCAAAAAAGACAAACAAACCAGAATCTTGTCATATTGACAGTTGATAAAACGAATTTATTTTCAGTACGTATACATTTTTTAATAATTTATTATGCAATTGTATCAAAAATTATGTGTGTATTACAAGCGTAAAGTGTCTTTGTTCCTCTTACACTATTGCAGCTCTGGCCTCCGGCTCGCGTTGCAATTACCGTGTTCGAGTAACAAAGAATCACTTTACGCTCTTAATACACAAATAACTATTTTAATTGGATTTCTCAAACCCGCGTTGCTGTTGACCATAAGACCTAAAAAAACGCGGATCAGGGCGTAATAGCGGCAATAATATAGAATATCAAGATCTGTTGCTTCAATTTCAACTTGTTTCATTACAAACACGTCTCATAAGGTAACAAGTTACTTTATTATATAAAATTGTAAATAATCTGATCGATGATATATATCTTGTACATTGTTTAAACTTTTATGTAAGACCATGTAATACACGTAATACAGCGGCATTTCAGTGTAACTTTTCACGAACAAATTATCACTATAATTCGCCAATAAATTCAATGTGTCGAGCATTTAACACTATTTGCGATAAACTTGATTTTGCCGATAATTTCACTGTATTTATTAATAAGCTTGATAATGTTATAATAAGTTAATAAAAATTATTATTCGATATATGTATATGTAATTTTCTTTTATGAGTTTATATTATTTTTTGTTTGTTTATTTTTCAAGTCTGTCATTCCTTTTGTTTAAAATAATTGTAATATTCTGTAATTGGGATATATAACCTGTAGAATAATAAATAAATAAATAAATAAATAAATAAATTGTCCCGCGTGATGGTTGCGCGGGTTGAGGGCTTGACTCGCAACCATAAGATCGTGGGTTCGGGTCCCGCCCGTGGCGACTATACAAAGGACATATCGGCATATGACCTTAGTAGTTGGTCCGATATATAAATTAAAAAAAAAATAAATAAATAAATAAATGACCTAAATAGTTGCTTCGCCAAAGAAGCCACAGACAAAAAAAAATGGATTTTTCTTTAATCATATATAATATCAATAGTATCTTGTTTTGCTAAGATCAGTGATTAGATGCAAATTTCAAAGACCTAATTAGTAGCATATTCATCAAATTTGATGAAATAAGTTGTTGAGATGAATAATTCTGCCTTGCCCATTCTCTATTCGTCTAGTCACAAGTTAAAGTTAGTAACTTACATGATTTATCTTCATACAAATCAAGTAACACGTAAACTTGCCATTTCCGAAACTGCACAACGACGCGCCATTATCTATTTATATAGATACCCAAGTATTTTGCATCATATTTGGCTGAGTAACATGACTAATTTATCTAACTCAAACAATCTAAAGTGTAAATTCAGTGGGATTCCGGTTACAACACTCTCTAATCTGTTTGGCCCGCGCGTGTCCAAACAAGTTCTCATTCACCTGGTGCACGTCATCAGCAGGTGATTGCTCTACCTCCACGAGGTCGTCGTCCTGCAGGTGACCTTGCCGCCTCCGTCACCGCTACTACATAGAAGAGATTGATCGCGGACTTCCTGACCGTTGGGCAGGGGAACAGCGGAGGAAGGGACACCTGACTTCATCCATGTTGTATGTTCTATGTTGTATGTTTCATGTTTCATGTTCCAGCGTCGCGTGACGTCCAAATATCAGACACTCGCCAAAGCTAACCTACGTACATAATCGTTCAAAAACCTACATTTGTTTTATTTCTGGTTGTTCACGTTGTTGTATCGAGGCCAGTCGTGGAATAGTACTTCGTTTGTTTTTCCTTTGTTCGTTTTTACGCGTTTGTTATTTTTATTTGTGGCTAATTTTGTTTCTTTTTGTGGAAATGAATTTAGTGGATAAATGTTTTAAGAAGGGGAATATTATATTCGTTGAGAGAGCAGTTTTTTTTTTTTGTTTGAAGGGAAAGAAAATGACAAAGAGTCAGATGAGGAGCATGGGAAAATCATGATTGATAGGAGTTGCTAATTTCTGTCGCCAAGGACTTCATTCTATAGTAATTTATCACGACCTGAAGCATAGACGTGCGACGAAATCTAGAATTCTTACAGACATTTATTTTGAATTGTCTTCATATTCGTGTGCGATTGACATACGTTGCATCAAAAATGGTCGTATATTTGCGGATGTTAAGTATTATTAAATTATTTTAAAGAAAAATACTACAAATAAAAATAATACAGTATTTAATTTTTTATTCGAAATATTTATTCAGAGTGTTCAAATATTTCTGCACGAAATTTTAATGACATATATAATTTGATATACTGATTTTAGAACAAAAAGAATTTTTTAGAAATTCGCAAAAATTAGGGTAATTCATTCCTAGCGAATATTTTTAGTGTCACTGATTTAATACTACATTCAATTTTTAAAAAAAAATTATACAAAGTATATAAACAATATCATAACGACCGGAACATAATGAGCAGACATAATAATTCATAATGCTCGCTCCATTCATATTGTTCCGATTTCTTTGAAATTTATTCTATCGATTTTTTAAAAAATACAATTAAAACGAAGAAATGTCTACATTACCTTCTTTGCTCGTATCAAAATATCTTTCAAAATTATATATTTTTACGCCTTTATTTCCAAAAATTAAAAACGTAACGAAACTGACATTTAAAATGAAAAAAACTAAATAAAAACAATATCCTTGGCAACGCAAAACCACAGTTGATTAATACTTTTACGTACATTTGAATCGTAATGAACTGTTTACTTAACTTTGTCTCTAGGGGTTACGAGACTTATAACGTGCTAGCCCGTGTAAAATTTATAACGGGCTGTTGACATTGGTTATCATGACAACATATCTAATTTTAAACGTTTGACACTTAAATATTTTTTGATTAAACAAAATCTGTCAGATTTTCAAAGTCTACCTGGATTTTAGTTATTGCGTTATACTATTGCAATTAATTTGATTAAATATACATATATTGCGATTCAAATGCACATAAAACATTGTACAATGTTCGACCGTTAACTGAAATTTACAGGCTCACACAGATAACGGGCGAGCGTTGTAAATTTCTGTACAACGGTCTTGCAATGTAAATAACTATTATACGCATTACTATAATCATCATTATAATAAATTATAACTAATTATACATGTTTTAGTGAAAAAAATAAAATTTTGTATACACCACAAATAATGACTTCTGGCGCCACCTATTCATCGGGCTGAATACCATTGCCCTCTGTGCATTATTATTTACTTAACGTGCTTGGTGCATAGATTCAGGGGCGTATCTGGGGTACTTGGCGCCTGGGTTCTGAAGCAGAATGTGGCGCCCCGACACAAAAATGCGATATGGTAGTCAAAATACGTGGAATTTTATGCTCTACGACACAGAAAGAGTAAGGCAGTAAGCCGACACGCCGTACTATGCGAAACTTGCGTGTATATTTAGAGCAATAAGCAAACTCATGACAAATAATATGTTATTCACCTTAGCGTAGAATAATAGAACATTGTTTGTCTAGAAAAATAACTATTTTTTAAATAAATATTTTATTATATAGTTTCTCATAAAATTAAATAAAAATACAAAAAAAAAACAAAAAGAAATTAGTTCACTACATAGGTACATTCTAATATACCTAAACCTAATTAAAACTATATAGTTTACATTTTACAATTGCACATAATAGCACAAACAATTATACAAATAACAAAATAACATATCAATACATGTTAATTCAATTTACAATAAAAATTCTTAAATACTCATAACTATACCGCGCGTTTCACGTAAAGGTTGGCATAGGGAAATAACATGGGAAAAAAGGTTCTTGTAAATAAAAAGTGTCCGGTAAAAAATTATGGTATAATATTGCACATGACCATACTAGACCTATCCACACACATTATTTCATACAGATTACTCCATTTTAATGCCACAAATTAGAGAAATTAATGAAAATAGTTCGAGAAAATCGCCTACTAATTATGATTTTTTGTGACAGCTTTGTCATAGAAACAGAAGCTGTCACTATAACCGTCAAGATTTGTTGTGAATATTAAGAAATCTTGACAGTTAACTTTATATTTCAAACATTAATCACATTACTTCGCGATCTTTTGTAATTAAAGGCCTTAGTACGATAGTAGGTACCTACATTTGGTATTCATTTAATTACTTTATTTATTTTACAAATAATATTAAGACGCAGTATTTGTGTTCTTTTAATATACTCATATTTATTTTAACTTTTTGCCGTCTGCCGCCTTTTTATGCTGGCGCCCGGGTTCTGGGAACCCAAAGAACCCTGGGTTGGAACGCCCCTGCATAGATTATTATTATGACTGTACAAAATGTGTCATCTACCAAGGTTTCTACTAAAGAGCAGCCAACTAAAATTTGATGACATATTTACAAGTACACACACATTTATTTTAAAATAATATTCCAGTTAAATTTGCCAAAATGCTAGGAGTAAAACGGTTATGAAATAATAAATCTATAAAATTAAAATGCGAATCATGTCCCCGTAATAGTTTCCTGCCGCACGCCACTGGCAGAATAATTACGATTCCGTTCCCAGCCACATCTGTCGAATATCGGGCACATTTTGCCTGCCGTCATCATTAAATTTATCAAATTGAATTTATAATTCGTAACGATTTGCGTCGAAAAATAAAAAATGACAAATTCTCCCTGGGGAAAACAAAAAATATAGTTTTAAGTTTTCACTAAAGTCGTAATTAAAGATGATAGAAGAATGCGCTGACGTCACACGAGCTGAATTCCTTGGCGCAAAGCCTTCTTTGTGATTTTTCGTGTAGTTTCAACAAGTCATGCTAGACATGTGAATATTTAGATCATAATTTTGATGCAATTCCAAAAAATATTATCATCAATTTTAGTCAAGAAATGTGGCGATATTTGCCAACTTTACCAATGCATTTTAGCCAGGTTTCTGGGTAAATAATGATTGCATGGCCAACTAGTACAAAGTATAAAAAGGACAAAGATGTATTAAAGATTTCCAGGAAACTGATCGTTGAAATGTATATTTCATATGCTAATGTACCTATACATATTTGAGGTTTGACATTAATGTTTGTAAATGGGGTTAATACCCTTGGAACTAGCATATTTTGTAATAAGCCGAGAGATCGAATGATCATGTTTTTAGAGATATAAAAGTGAAATGAATATATTATCACGCAATTTAACTCATTACTAAAAGAGGCATTACGTTCTTGAACTGTGGATTTCAAAGTACGGGTTGCCACCCTCCAAAGACACGCAAAGATATTGCAGACGGAAATCGCAGGATGTTACTTAAAAATTATTAAAAAAAGATTATTGTAAATATAAAAGCAAAATACAATTAATATTGTATTTTAAAAATAAAATCACAAAATTATATTAAATTTATAAATAAATAAAATAAATATATCATCACGCCTTTTACACATTACTGGGTGTGGCACTCCGCCGTAACAGATCTCGATAAGTGATATATTTTTTCACGTGAAGTACGGTTACCAGCAGTCAAATCACGGCCCTCAAAGATGTTAGTGGAGGGGGAGCCACAGGGGTAGATTTAATTTGGTGAAAATTGTTTGTCGGCTGTGAGGATCGAACCAGAGTTCTCAAGATCCACAGGCCGACTCGATACCATTGAGCCACCTAAAAAAATAATAAATTTAATATATATTATTTAGTTTAGATGGGGTAGATGGCTCAATGGTATCGAGTCGGCTTATAGATTTGAGTACCTAGGTTTGATTCCAACAGCCGACAAATAAATTTCACCAGTGGCTCTACTAACATCTTTGGGGGCCGTGATTTGACGGCATTTAACCGCACTTCACGCAAAGATAATCAGTAATGGGTAAAAGGCGTGATGATAAATTTATCTTGTAAAAACAATTTTTTTCTGTACCTTTTACTAACATTTGAAAAAACTACTAACAACAACAAAAGAATCCTAATGTAACTGTCTTCAAGTACGTTACCGCCTTTAAACATCTAGCAACATATGTCTTGTAGTATCAACAAATTCAATCATACAATTTTCTATCTAACGTATCCTAGCAAATAAATAAATTTCTATGAAATCTTTCAAATACAAAGAAAGTAATAACCCATCAAATAACATTACATCTTCTCCCTGAACCCACAGCCACCCAACATCAAACGAAACCTTTTCACCTTACTGACCATCCCCCTCTACACACCACCAACACCAGGGTCCTTCATAACAAATTCACAAGCCACCGACAAACATCTTCCAAACGGTCCAATTTCCCTTACACCACACATGAGCACGAGGGGAATTTTCTGGTTGGAGGAGCACGCTTACCGGCGTTGATGCCTGAGTTCCGCTGCAATCTGGCCGCGCCACTGAGGCAAGAGTAGAAGCAGAACCAGCACGAGTTGAGGACTAGCCGGTCTGACCGGCTACTTTGCTCACAAGTGCACTTCAGTAATTTAGCATCGCTCCCTAAGGACTGGGAAGGAATAGCGGGAGGAGTGGGATTCTGTAAGGTGGAAGGGATTTAAGGATGTTTGGATATTGTGATTTGAGAGATTGTTTGCAAATTTATATTTAGATATTTATTTGCTACGTTGCACAACAAGAAATGAATCCCAAGTGGTATTTTCAACTATTAAGAGATATGTCAAACTTGAGACAAGATACATTTTCAGTTGGTGTCCGTAAACTCACCATTGCTGTCTCTTGTATTTCTTAATATTTTCTTATCAATCTATCAATCCGTCAGTACGGTGGGGTGGATAGCGATACGGAATTCGAATCCGGAGATCCCGAGTTCGAATCTCACTCAAAGCTAAAAATGATATAAACTACTACAATGCACCTTCGTGAGTGCGGATCATGTACTGTAATTAGGATTAAGTTCCTGTTATACAGCGTAACATAAATAAATAAATAGAAACTTTGTCCCGCGTGATGTCCGCACGAGTTGAGGGCCGGACCCACGATTTCCGAACATAGGAAATTCAATGTTAAAATTTTTATTTAGCGATATCTCTTTACCTATTAATTTTAGAACAAAATTGTACTGAAGAAAAATGTTCACAGTGAAAAACTGCATTCATAGAGTATAAGTTGTTCAATTGTTTCTTATGTCCGAGATAGAAGCAAAAGAAAATACATGTTTTAAATAGAGATGGGCGAATATCAAATTTCTCGAATTCGAATATCGAATACGAATATTAATCAGATCTCGAATATTCGAGGTACTAAGTATTGTAATAGTTTTAAGTTTATGTACAAATGATAAAGAAACACATAGTCAATAATGACGTTAATATTCGAAAATATCGAATATCGAATAATGTCAATATTCGCGGCATTCGACTATTCGCGGATGATATTCGCCCATCTCTAAAAAAGACGAAAACTTCAAATTTAAGGTGAAACGTACGGGCTGATGTTGGCAAAAACAAATTTGAAATATGGTAAGTCTTCATGGTTTTGAAACAAAATATCTTTGTTATTTATAATTTCAAAGTATTGTAATAGCTTTAAGTTTATGTACAAATGATAAAGAAACACATAGTCAAAAATATAGGTCAACATATGGCGCGATATTCGAGGTATTCGAATGTTCGCTATACTGACGTTAATATTCGAAAATCTCGAATATCGAATAATGTCAATATTCGCGGCCTTCGACTATTCGCGGATGATATTCGCCCATCTCTAGTTTTAAAGCAATTATCAGAGTGCCATAAGAAATAAAACAAATTAGATAACTTAATAATAAGTATTTATTTGTCTAGATTATGTAGAAAAAAGAAAATAATAGTTGCTATAATTAATTTTATTATTGAATAAATGCTCGAATAAATAAATAAATAAATAAATTAGAGTAAGCTTCCAATTCTGGTCTAATATGTCAAATAATCACATCAAACAAATTATTGTTTTATTTCTCATGGCACTCTGTTAATTGCTTTAAAGCGTGTATGTGTGATTTGACGGTTGCTAACTGCACTTCATACGAAGAAATATATCAGTTATCTGCCACGGCAGAGTGCTACACCCAGCAATAGATAGATTAGAAAAGATTCAGAGTTATAAATATTTGAACATGGTGCTAGCACTGCGTGTTGAATGAAACTTGAGGGTTCTGGTCCAGGAGGTACCCGGTAGTTTTAGAAGACTTGTTGCCTGGCTACGGATTTTGGTTGTACAATTAATGTGGGAATGATGATTTGTGTTTCAAGGGAGCTGTAATAGCGGTTTGACTAATTCCACTTATAGTTTTAGAATTATTATACGCCACGCGGACATCCCATACATACAAATTCGCTCAAATGATGATGCTTTACATTTATTTTACCTAAACGTTACAGTGTTTGAAGTGGTTTTATTTACTCCCTTGTCCAAATGCTGACTATTTTAAATTGATTATTTATTTTACAGTATTTTGTGGTCTTTAGCAAATCAAGTATGTGCTTATGTACTTAATTTCAAACTATATTATTCGATCTCATTTCTAATATAATTTAAACAAGCAGCAAATATTTGTTGCATTACTTGTAGTTCTTGTTTCCGACTACTACTATTAACTACTACTAATATTAACAACTTAGTGGTTTCGAGTTGGACTGTGAATTTAAGAACCCGGGTTTGAATAACAACAAAGACAAAATTAATTGTCATCCATACACTTGGTGAAACTAGGTTTAATAAAAAATATTAAATAAACACTTGGCTAAGTCTCACAAGTGTATAGATGACAATTAATTTTGTCTTTGTTGTTATTTAAATTGCTATTGCGTAGCTTTTCCTTTTTTTCGGTGGATGGCATGGCCTGTTCCACAGAACTTCTCTTGTCATCTTACCGTTTGTTAGAGATCTTATTCTCTGCTGGCACAGTTCTTCGTCACCAACTTCTTCACGTGAACTTTGTTCTAGGTGAAGAAGGGAGTTATACCATACTGATGAGCTCTAATAAGAGGGAAACGCATCTATGGTTACTAACTGTGCTGGCCAGCCTCTGACGATGACCTCATAAGGTGACTTGGAGGCTGAATTTTGTGAGACTTAGCCAAGTGTTTATTTAATATTTTTTATTGACCCGGGTTTGAATCCCATAGCTGACAAATAATTTTCATCACATTAAAATTACTCCAGTGGCTGCCACTACAATCTTTGGGGATCGTGATTTGACGGCTTATAACCGCACTTCATTAATATATCACAAACCTAAATCTGCTCCGGTAGAGTGCCTCGCCCAGTAATGGGTAATAGGTGTTATGATATATATTTATTTATTTTTTATTTTTAGCAAGTACATTTTTCACCAATTTAAAAATCTATCCCTGTGGCTCCCTCTCCACTAATATCTTTGGTGGTCGTGATTTGACGGCTGGTAATCACACTTCACGCGAAAAAATATATCATTTACCGAGATCTGCTTAGGCCGAGTGCCACACCCAGTAATGGCTAAAAGGCGTGATGATATATTTATTTATTTATGTACATTTTTTCCTGCTATTAATTAATTTAGAGAATAATGTTTGAACAAAAAGGAATAAAACTGGAACTGCTATTCGAAATATTTAAAAATAGTATACTCGTAGTATGTAAAAAGTGTATAATGGTAGCTATTAATATACGAGTATGAAGTTTACGATTCGAGACGAGTGTCGTAATTCATACGAATATATTAATAGTCATTATACACGAGTTGCTTGCACTATTTTTTCTACAACCAAATCCAACAAGCATTAAATATTATTAAAATAAATCACCTTTGAATGTTAAAAACGGAAAACTATAACTATTTTATTTAACAAGTTATGGTAACCATGGAAACAGTAAATGATAAATTGTTAATGGTCAATAATCTGTATCATTTATTTATTTATGTTACGCTGTACAACAGGAACTTAATCCCAATTACAGTACAGGATCCGCACTCACCGAGCCGCAGTGTAGTAGTTTTATATAATTTTTAGCTTGAGTGAGATTCGAACTCGGGATCTTCAGATTCAAATTCCGTATCGCTATCCACACCACCGTACTGACGGTCTGTATCATTAATGAGTGTCATTAATATACAGATAATATATATTTAATAAATAAATATGGGGTAGGTGGCTCAGTGGTATCGAGTCGGTATACTGTTTACAAAAGGTCCTATACAGAGTGTTTCACGACTTAGAGCAAAAAAATTAAAGGGTATATTCTGTACGACGTGCTGATCATGAAACAAAAAGAATTTTTTTTAAATCGCAAAACTATTTTCCATGTTTCCCAGTCTAAAATTTTTCGTTACCACTGCCACTGGGTGGATGATTATGTTAAAGTTATTAATTAAATAAAATTGTATTATAAATAACTGCTAATAATTGAATTGTGTAATTATTCTTTCGTAGTTGATACCTACTTCATTGTTTGTGTTTAATAGGAAAGCGAATCCAGTGCAGTACTACAAAAAATGTTTTAGGTTAACATCCCTTAATTTTTCGAATTTAAAAAAAAATCTTTTTGTTTCATGATCAGCACGTCGTACAGAATATACCCTTTAATTTTTTGCTCTAAGTTGTGAAACACCCTGTATATTCCTAGACCGGAATGTCTATTTTAACTCGTGTAAAGTTGGCAACTAGTTAAAATAAAACGTAATTTTTTATGCAGTAAATTTGAAACAGCCTGTATGACTATCCAATGATGTCATTGCTTCAAATTGGGATCAGCGGGCAACGTCGATTTCAAAATCATCCAGGGCTTCCCCGTAAAGTTATAACCAGTCCCTAACAATCTCATAAATCTTCTAAAATACCAGACATAACCTCATCTCATGCTTGTCGCTATTTAATCATTTTAAGCGACAATTAAAATACTAAACCAAATTATGCAACTCAGTTATTTAACCTCAACACCAGACTGAGTTACGCCCACTACTTCAACCGCTCTGAATACAGCCACAGTTTAGATATCAGCGCTGCCAATACAACAACAAACGCATTCTCAATGTCACGCGAAGTCGTCGCAGGCCAGCAGTTCAACAAACTCATGTAAACGTGGTGATGTCACGCCGATTCTGATTTCCGTGTGGAAAACATTTTACAAGAAACAAGTGTATTGTTGTTTTGTTATTGTTATTATGGGTTGTAGACCCGAATCTTGTTTAGTTTAATATTTAAATTATAGATTACGGATGTCAGATAAAAGAGAAGGATGTACCGAGAATTGTAAAAAAAGTTGTTGTTGAAGGAAACTTTGACTTTGGAGTTTTAGTTCTCGTGCTGTAGCATACAACAGAATTGCGGGAAAATTTAATAATACAAAGTCTAATATATTGTTAATGTACAATTAAAATTAGAATTGTTCAATTATAATCTAACCCTAAATATTTTACATCAAAAAAATGAAATAGTTTATTGTAAAGGAATTTTTTTGCATATTTTCACACTGGTATTTAAAATTTTATACTGTTTTCATTTTAAACTGGAGGGATCGGCATAAAACGATTAAATGCACCGCAATTACGTTTACAAAGGAACTCAAAATATGATCCGTCATAACTGGTGTCACAAGGTTCACACAGGGTTGTACAGCCCCATTCGCCGGTACGGTCAATCATAGGAAAAAACAAGAATAATTTTAGGCTGAATACGACCCTTGAAAATTTACCTATTTTGACCATCGATAAGCGATATGGGGTAGCCGCACTAATGGATTTCATTGTAGTTATATGGGACAGGGACGTTTAATCGTTTTATGCCGATCCCTCCAGTTTAAAATGAAAATAGTATATTCTATCTAATCGAAAAAGTGACGGAAATGTTTATTGGTAATTTGCTTAAAACTGTTAGAACCATGAAATAACTAAACAAATGTACCAAATAAAAGTTATTGTTTTTTATAATAAATAACTTTTTAATGTATTAAATAAAATTTTTCATCAAAAACTGTAGAAATTTTTCCGATACAATAAACTATTTAACTTTAATAATTAGGGAAGCCAATAATTGAACATATCAAGCAGAGCATTGAAAACGCAATGGTACGTCCTTCAATTCACCATTCTGTTTATACAAAAAAAAATAAGCGGAAGAGAGAAGTCATCAAAATTTGTAACTAGAATAATGACGTCAAAGACGGCTGCGTTTATAGGATATACAAAAATTAAAAGCAATGAGTGTTGTATAAATGTATAAAAAATTTCCTAACATTTTAAATGCTTTAGGCATTATTTATTAAATATATAACACACAAATCACAACAAAATTGATAAACGACAACGCGAAACAAAATGGAGTGAGAGTCGGATACAAATGTAAATGTTTTCAAAGCCAGTAGGTACCAACGTTTGGTAAAGAAATGAGCTTCAATTCTTGTAAATAAATTAAAATATCTTGAAAAACTATGACTGGTAGCACAAGCTATGTTTTTGCTTGTTTTAAGAGCAGTATTTTTGGGTGTTTTAGCTATCTCTAACATGTTAAAACCGTGCTCTTAAAACACCCAAAAACAGAGATTGTGCTACCAGCCATTATGTTTAATTATGTTTTAATTTTAAATAATTGTAAATATCATTAATATGTGCTCTCCTTATTATTTTTTTTTTTCACTTAACTACAAATATATTTATCATTCTATCAGTTCGGTGCAAGTAAATTTTCATTTTGTACAGTTTTATTCACGACTTATGACGTCTCTCTTTTGCTTAAATAATTTTTGTACATAAACCTGTACGATCTATTGAAGTCTCGAGAACTATAAGCGCTACGACTTTTGATAAATTAGATAAAAATTGTTACTTTCGTAGGACAATTTAATGATTTTAATTTTAACGCTTTATTAAATAGCAAATTTGGTCTTTTGTCAATGTCAAAATATAGGAGTTAAAATAAATATTATACCTAATTAATTTATTAATTTCGTTGCAAATAATGTAATTCCTTACATTTCTTTTGGAATTCTTATATTTTTTAAGACAATGTAAATACATTTTTCCATTTCTTTAAAACAAATTTGACAGTTTAATAATTATAAATAATATATTTACGTAAAAGTAACAACAAAGTACTCTTTGAGATATAAAGTTATTCACATCGCACTTTATAGGATTATTTATCAGCCTCAGTAAAGTCTTGTATGATGTACTTGTTACATACATGACTATTACATTAATTCTAAAACGTAAAAGTGGGTCGAATGTCAATGAAACAGATTACTGTATCGCTAAACATAACCTTCAACCTATCTTTGCTTATAAAAAATATATAAACAACCTATTACTACCTAATTTATAACACATATCAGTTTTATTACGTAAATTGATTAAACTTTATCAAAAAGTTGTAATTTAAATTTTTTATAGATACGAACATAAATGGATGCATTTAGATCAGTGGTTTCCAAACTTTTTCTCTCAGCGGCCCCTTTTTTCCGTAAAAAATTGTCACGCCCCCCTCATTTTTTATAACAGCCTAACTTCAAAAATCGTAAATAATTTATTTTATAGAATACAAAAAAAAGTACTATAAACAAATATTGTTATTATATAAGATATATGTTATAACAAATCTTTTTCTTACCCTAAAATTATGTTTATGACAACAAAATAATATAACAACATTTATAAACATAAAATTGTAATAAGATTGGAAATAATATTTAATTTAAATTAGGCATATTTAATACAATATAATCATAATTTTTGAGTGTGCTGAATGGGCGCTTGTTTTTCAGTTTCTCGAACCGGGGAATCATTGAAGATATCGCCACTCGCAATTCTTTTTCAACGAATAATCGAGTTCGATATTTTGTTTTTAAAACAGCTACAGCGTAAAAGCCTGTTTCACACAAATAAGTTGTTACGAAAAGTAACCAAATTTCTAAGGCTTTGTTTGTTAAACTAGGGATATTTTACTGCGAGCGCGAGTTAGAAACATGTGTGTGCTATGATGTAAATGGAGAATGTGTTCATAAGCCTCAATTATATTTTTATATAGCGCGCCCCCCTTGAAACAATCTCGCGCCCCCTTAGGGAGGCGCGCCCCACAGTTTGGAAACTACTGATTTAGATTATTTACATTGTACAAAGGTTGAAAACCTACTGTAGAAAATATTCAAATTATGAAATTAGTTTTTTTTACATACCGAAGAAAGCTGGAACCAGCAGAGTTGTCCAGGAACTAAATGATGTTTTGAGAGTTTGTAAAGTCAATAAAATATCACTAGTACACTTCACACACACACTACCACTAATTTTAAAGATTATTTTATATGTTCATATTTTTAAAAGCAGTTCATGAAACCACGGAAATCACAAATACACTTTTAGATATAAAAGCTACAAGCGCTCGCAGTCAACTGAACGCGATGAGTTACGTTAAAAACAAATAATGGAATACAATATAAATGATTAAAGGGAGTTAGGTACGAACTAGTCTGTTCGGTAACCAAGAATAAACGTGAATTCTTGCTCAGTTGAGAATAAAACGTAAATATGAACAAGACGGCATAATACTCATGATTGCTTAAGGCCAAAGAACCTTAAAATATATAATTTAAAAGTTTATTAATGAAATGAAGAAATATTACTTAGATTGAAATAAAAATTTGTCGAGAGTTGTTGACCAATTACTTTCTATGTATGATATGTATTTTTTTTGTAAAATTATGTATTGTAGAGGATTATAGAATTTTATAATTTATTTAACAACAAAGACAAAATTAATTGTCATCCATGCACTTGGTGAAACTAGGTTTAATAAATAATATTAAATAAAACTCTCGGCAAAGTCTCACAAAATTCAGCCTCCGAGTCACCTTATGAGGGCATCGTCAGAGGCCGGCCAGCACAGTTAGTCTATGGTTACTAACTGTGCTGGCCGGCCTCTGACGATGCCCTCATAAGGTGACTCGGAGGCTGAATTTTGTGAGACTTTGCCGAGAGTTTTATTTAATATTATTTATTATAATTTATTGTTTTACTTTTAGCTGAAGATGATTTAGTTACAATTTGGAACGTGCGATTAAAAAATAAAAATATAATTGTATCACTGTTGGGATTGCCTTCCTATTTCGTATTAGATTTAAATTAATATTAAAAAGTATTACTCAGTTTAATATTATTTGTAATTTTGTCAACTTTTTATAAAGCATTTTTGCTGCTTTTTTGAGTATTAGAGAATTATATTTTTGAAATTGTTTTATATTTATAATAAATAAATCAATATATCATCACGCCTTTTACCCATTACTAGGTGTGGCACTCTGCCTAAGCAGATCTCGGTAAGTCATATATTTTTTTCGCGTGAAGTACGGTTACCAGCCGTTAAATCACGGTCCCCAAAGATATTAGTGGAGAGGAAGCCACAGGGGTACATTTAAAGTGGTGAAAATTGTTTGTCGGCTGTGGAGATTGAACCAGGGTTCTGAAGATCCACAGGCTGACTCGAGTTTTATATTTGATATAAGTATTATAATATTTATGCATTATTTACCTACTAATTAAATTTCTGTATAGCTTTTTATCAACTAAGTCGCATATTATTATTGTTATAAAAGCAGTATTACTTTCTGTGTAGATCTAACTCCACTATAATTTGGTATAAATTATTTCGTATGGAGTAGTGGCTCAGTGGTATCGAGTCGGCCTGTGGATCTTAAAAACCCTGGTTCGATCCCCACAGCCGACAAACAATTTTCACCAATTTAAATCTACCCATGTGGTTGCTCCTCAACTAACATCTTTGAGGGCCGTGATTTGACGGCTGGTAACACCAAGAAATATATCACTAACCGAAATCTGCTACGGCAGATTACCACACCCAGTAATGGGTAAAAGGCGTGATGATATTTATTTATTTAGATTATTTCATATTCCAATAATTGGGATTAATGTCCCGATGAGCAGAATTGTATAAAATGTGAATAATGCAGTATATTTTATGAAATAAATACAAACTTTACTGAATTTTCAACATACATAGTGTTGTTTTAAAAGTTATCTTGAAGGATGTAAAATCTCAGAGCTGAGAGATAGAGAACGAGTATGAATAGACAGAGATGAATGGCAGGATATATAAATTTAAATCACGTGAGAATAGAGTATGAATAAACGATTTTTGCAATCCCTGGTGAACGTACTTGTACTTGACGATAGCGCTATAAACATAAAGCTTGTTCTAATGTTTTCTTTGTCTCTAGTCTTCTAAATGTGTTATACGATATACATAACGTATAGAAATTTACATTTTATATGTCAATCTTCTTATATATTTCATTCAAATTATTCAAACATACTTAAACGGGAAATAATAAAAACAATAAACTGTCTTATTATAATGCATATATTAAAGATCTTTTGTTTTTATGAGGAGTAAACTTATCGTTTATACAGGGTGTTTCAGGACTAGTGTAACAAACTTTAACATCTTATTCCTGAGGTCATTTTGAGC
Source organism: Pterostichus niger (assembly GCA_947425015.1). Taxonomy (NCBI): domain Eukaryota; kingdom Metazoa; phylum Arthropoda; class Insecta; order Coleoptera; family Carabidae; genus Pterostichus; species Pterostichus niger. Next base: position 31,950,273 of record OX380343.1, read on the forward strand.
CAAAAATGTCAAATGAACATAGGTCCCATTCCTTCTAGTTACCAAAATACAAGAGGTTGAAGTTCTATAAATAACACGAAATTTTCAAATTTTTGTAATCAAGATACTTTCGGAAAACAAGAGTTTTATTGAAAAGTCATACCTTATTTGTCTTCATTAATTTTATTTATTAATATTAACATGCATACGAGTTTAAGGCGCTCATTTTGAACACTTGCTGTAATTTTTTTTAAATTTGTTATCTTATTTCATATTGTGTTAACCTATTCCATGTTTGGTTATGTTGTTCTGTGTCTATTTAATGGTGTCATTTTATGTTTTGTTCTCTAAATCGTATTCGTTAATATGAATAAATAAAATTAATTAAAACAAATAAGGTATAACTTTTCAATAAAATTCTTGTTTACAAAAATTTGAAAATTTCGTGTTATTTATAGAACTTCAACCTCTTGTATTTTGGTAACTAGAAGGAATAGGACCTATGTTCATATGACACTTTTGGCTCAAAATGACCTCAGGAATAAGCTGTTAAAGTTTGTTACACTAGTACTGAAACACCCTGTATATGTAATAAGATTTATATACATCTTTCTAGTACCCACTATAAAAAACAAGTATCTAAAGAATTTATAAAACGAGACACATACTATACTTTTTCTACGATTGCAAATTAAGACAACAACAATAAATGTAAAGTTTTATAAATTATTTAAAAAGTAATGCTTAATATTTCAAGCCGTGACTAAAACATTTGAAGCCACGGCTTATCAACTTGTGATTAGATGTTATTTAGCACCATGGAAACCAGTACGTTAAACGATATTTTTCTATTTTACGTTCATAAGGAAATTATTAAGAAACCCAGTTGCGTATCGAAATAGTGTTCATTACTATACGCAACATTTTGTTTAAGACAGTTGGTAGTAGCGGATGACATACTAAACCTATCAAACTGAGAGCATCAAAGTTTTAATATAATCTCAAAATTTCACAACATTTCATATACAAACTTCCCTAAATTGATTCGGTTTAAAATATCGCAGATTATTTTTAATTTTAATTTATAAAAGCCTTGAAATAGAAAAAATAGTATAAATAACTCATTTTATAAGACTTTTATCGCACTTGTTCTTTAGAAAACTCCCCTGTGGTTCGTTTTATAATCTTGGACGCGTGCGTAAAAAACATGCTTGAAACTCGTTCTTTAATATATTATTTAATAATGGGAATTAAAATATATCATGTATTTTCAAATCATTGTATAGAAAATTTAATTTCATACATTTTTCTTTAAAAACTTAGTGATATTTAACAGAAAATCATAACCCTCAAAGATGTTAGCAAAGGGGATGCCACAGAGGTAATTTTAATGTGGTGAAAATTGTTTGTCAGCTGTGGGTATCGAACCCGGCATCTCAAATCGCCAAGTTCGATTTGATACAACTGAGCCACCTACCTCATACTTCTCTCAACATTAATTATTTGAATATTGTCTCACTTATAGTTTTCAAAATCTGAATTAATTAATTTTGTTTTACATTAATGAGCTGAGGACATAATCCTATGAAGTACAAAAAGCTAAATAAAATACAACCCATCGTTCGAAGCCACACCGGTTAAAAAAACCACAAAACCACAACAAAGGATAACAAAAAGAAATAATCCCTACTCCGGCTCTGTCAACGTGTCAACAGCTTCAAACAGTCAATGTTTCATCCTTAGTTCACTCAGTCACCATTTAGGTCGCATGTTTCGAATTTTAATAAAACTTTTTCCCATTCTGCTCGAATAGATTTTATTGATCAGCCCTCGTGGACGAACGGCACTGGGACTGCAAACGAGCACATTACATATTGATAAACCGTAAAAACAGTTCCGGCCTAGCTCTGATTCCGGTCTCTAGAGCGAGCTAGTCCTACCATCGTGATAAACTTGTGCCAATTTGTTAGCTTATTTACCTGACGGTACATAAATTTTATTTAAGAGGTACAACCACTTTATAAAATCTCGGTTAGGGTGATTTTATCCGTTCAGCACTTGCATGAGAAAGTGCTTTGTTGCTAGATTTATATACCAGGTTTTTTTTCGTTGTTTTTCACAGGTACTTTATATTGCACAAAAGAATATTTTACCCGTACACCAACGATTTTTTTTAACAGGAAAAATAAATTGAGTTAAAAATGGTCTATCATATTTCCAAGCATTTTCTTCATTTAACTAAACTTTTATACACAAAATAAAACATGCCTCTTGGAGTGTTGCTCTCAGATTTTTGACATATTTTTACAGTAAAATTATTAGACTACAATCTGTTTTCAATAAATGAAAAATGTTAAATGATAAATGAATCTAATACTAAAACTACAACTAAGGACAACACAGAACTATATTCTATATAAATTCATAACAAACCAGTCCTAGCAAACACAAAATAAAAGACAAAAGAAAGAAATACAAATGACAGTAATGGAGACCAACTAAAAGTGTACCTTTGTTTCAAGTTAGACATGTTTGTATGTTTTAAGAGCAGTGTTTTTGGGTGTTTTAACTATTTGTAACATATTAAAACCATGCTCTTAAAACACCCAAAAACAAAGCTTGTGGCATTAGACATCGTGATCAACGCCATCTCTTAATAGTTAAATATCCCACTGTACAGAAAATGTAAGAACAGATGAATCCGGAGCTTGTACTGTAATTAGGATTAATAAATAAAAAGTTTCATTTAAATACTTAAAAATTGATAAAATTATTAAAAAATTATAAATTAATAAATATATCATCACGCCTTTTACCCATTTCTGGGTGTGGCACTATGCCTAAGCAGATCTCGGTAAGTGATATATTTTTTCGCGTGAAGTGCGGTTACCAGCCGTCAAATCATGTCCCCCAAAGATATTAGTGGTGGGGGAGTAACAGGGGTATATTTAAATGGGTGAAAATTGTTTGTCGGCTGTGGGGATCGAACCAGGGTTGTCAGTATCCACAAGCCGACTCGATATCACTGAGCCACCTACCCCATAAAAAAAATTATAAAGGATATTGGGATTTGTACCTGGCACCCATGAATTCTACTCAGATGCTTTAACCAACTAAGCTAAGGATAAAAAGTCTTTAATTTATAATATTTATTTATTTAGTTATTTATGTTACACTGTACAACAGAAACTTAATCCCAATTACAGTACAGGGTCCGCACTCACCGAGCCGCAGTGTGATAATTCATATAATGTTTAGCTTGAGTGCGATTCGAACTCGAGATCTCCGGATTCGAATTCCGTATCGCTATGCACACCACCGTACTGACGGACTATCGAAACACATCACAAAATAGATAGACAAAATTAGGATGACATAAATTTAAATTAAATGGGTATCATAACTTAATAGCCATTTCAAAACAGATGACAAATTGTTTGTTACATAATAGGCGTAATAACTTTTGATTCTTTGTTAACCATATAAAATTCTGGTCCACTCTGTATCTAGTCCTGTCAAATTCTCAACCAAATGAAAATAGTTAATTTGATTGATTAATCAATCACATAAAAAAGAAAACCTCTTCTTCCCGTCAGTGGCCTCATGTGAACCATCACAGCGGCTGGTCGAGGGGCAGGGCACCACAGTAGACACAGTGGCGGCGAGTCGGGGGCGGTGAGGCCGTTACTCCCGCGGTGGCGACGGCGGCAGACAGTCCTGACACAATCATCGGTGTTCACTCTACAGACATGGGAATGTGTACAGCGTGGATGGTGTTGAATTATCATGCGCGTTGATGTGATTTGCTAAATTATATGCTTGTTCTGTCAGCGACGTTGATATGGGACATAATAGTATGGTGTGTTGAGATTCTAATTGCTTCGATGGCATTTATTTACTTTGCTACTTTATACTAGAGATGGGCGAATATCAAATTTCTCGAATACGAATATTAATCATATCTCGAATATTTCTTCCAGAAGTAAATTTACTTTCCTATGTAATACTGTTAAAACTAATTACCAATTAAAATCGCCCATAAGACAATTGTGTATTATATTCAACAATATTTCATATAATATGGATTTATTTGGTGATTCTTTATATCAATTTCGCAAACTATCGTTTATCAATTTTTCGCAGCCAACTTAAACTATTATTTTTATGTATATTTGAATGTATCTTTTTCTATATTTTTTTATGTAAGATATTTTTCTTTTTTATGTATTATGTTTACAAATGTTTATTTTCGCCAATTGTTCATTTATATTTACTTTATGAATCGTCCTGTAATTGGGATCGTAGTATCCTGTTGGATTGATTAGTTAATAAATAAATAAATAAATAAATATTCGAGATACTCCTAAAATTATTAATAATTATTTAATTATGTCCTCTTCATTATTTGAATGAAATTGTTAAGATAAAATAAAATGAAAACAAAAAGTACAAACAAAAAAGATGAAAACTTCAAATTTAAGGTGAAACGTACGGGCTGATGTTGGCAAAAACAAATTTGAAATATGGTAAGTCTTCATGGTTTTGAAACAAAATATCTTTGTTATTGATAACATCAAAGTATTGTAATAGCTTTAAGTTTATGTACAAATGATAAAGAAACACATAGTCAAAAATAGAGGTCAACATATGGCGCGATATTCGAGGTATTCGAATGTTCGCTATACTGACGTTAATATTCGAAAATCTCGAATATCGAATAATGTCAATATTCGCGGCATTCGACTATTCGCGGATGATATTCGCCCATCTCTACTTTATACCAATGATTCTTAACCGGAGATCCTTAAAAGGATTTCAAACAATCTGCGAAACTTAAAAGTTATGTCAAGTTTTAACTGTAACTCTACCTACTTGCATTTTTGTCTGTAATTATTTTTAATTTTATTTTTATCTTGTTTAATTTTTGGTTGAAATCCAATTCAATAGCAGATAGTTGCACTTTAATTATTGTAATTTTTATTGTTGTATAATAAACATTTTATAATCGTTTTTAAAACAAAAAATTTCAAATATTGCTCAAGAAAATAAATAAAAATAAATATATCATTACGCAACAAAGACAAAATTAATTGTCATCCATACACTTGGTGAAACTAGGTTTAATAAAAAACTATAAAATAAACACTAACTGTGCTGGCCAGCCTCTGACGATAAGGTGACTTGGAGGCTGAATTTTGTGAGACTTAGCCAAGTGTTTATTTTATATTTTTTTATATCATTACGCCTTTTATCCATTACTGAGTGTGACACTCTACCTAAGCAGATCTCGGTAAGTGATATATTTCTTCGCATGAAATGCGGATACCAGCCGTCAAATCACGGCTCCCAAAGATATTAGTGGACGGAGAGCCACAAGGGTAGATTTAATTTAGTGAAAATTGTTTGTCGGCTGTGGGGATCGAATCAGGATTCTCAAGATCCACAGGCCAACTCGATATCACTGAGCCACATACCCCATATATTGCTAAAGTCTTTATTTGAATAGGGAGGGGGGAGGCGAAAAGTATTTGGCAAATTAAAGGATCCGCGATAACAAAATGGTTAAGAACTAATTTATTTATAGTGCTATTCATTGCCATTTGAAGGGCAAGTTTTTAATGCCTCCACTAAATGATAATTGTAATTGTTAATTAAATAGTAGTTGACAGAGCTTTATTTAAAAAAAATTAAATAATAAAATGGAAGATATATTGTTAAGTTTGCATATGTATAAATAAATATGCACCGGACTTTTGTATCTTTTCTGGTTTTAAAAACAAAACATTTAAAATTTTAAATTATTTCTGTTATCAGTTTCATTCGTATCAATTAAATTCATAAACTAGTTTGATCATTAATATTATTTTAGTTCAAATGTTACTTCCGTCGTGTATTTATTATTTATTTTTATTTATTCGAATATATTTAAAATCTGAAAAAGAAAGATTTATGAAAATAAAAAAGTCTGTAGTTCATTCTGTATTTCTAACTTAATAAAACTGAATTCAAACTTTTTTTCAATATTCAGAAGAAAAGAAAAAAATCAATTGAATGTGTACTCGTACATCAAATTTCCAATGTACATTCAGTAAACAAAATACTCGAATTACTTGATTAAAAACAAAATCAAATCTATTTCCTTAGTTATTTACAGGGTAACATGTACACGATGGTCACCTATCATTTAAAACGGTTCATCAATATTTGAAAACGTGGAAAATTCTCTAATTACATTACATCGTCCAAACATTCCATCCAGGAGTGTTGACTGCCTTCATCAGTTCAGTTCATCTCGCGTTACATCGACACCGAATGTTCACGCCAATCACGCATCAACAATTTACAAATTTACGCAGCACAAAACGTTGTACACTGTTGTGTTTTCAATGTTTTTAGAGTTACCTCAAAAGTTACGTATCAATAGTTGATTTTCACTCACTGTAGAGTGAATACTTACATCGAGCCGATAACGAGAGAGAGGAGGTGTTATGGATGTAATACATCCGGTCGTCTGAAATTTTAGGCACTCAAAATAGTTTAAAACATATTTAATATACTATTTTGTTTTACTTTGCGTAATTTATTTCACCGAAATTTTGCAATTTCAAACTAAAGATTTATGTAATATGTGGTAACTCTGTTGAATACATATTTAATTATTTTTTTTTTTAATAAATATTAATTCATCATCATCATGTGTGACGCTACAGCCCAAAACGGGCTTGGGCCTACCGGACGCACCGAGCCGCAGTTTTTACACTGCCGTTCTGCCGGTTTTCGTAGTCGAATGTTACATTATTTAAGACTAGCTTATATAGCCCGAGTGCGAGAAATACATGTAACTGTATTTAATATTTTACGACAAATCACACATTGTCGACAGGCGGATTCGAACTAACGAACCATGGCTCGGGTGACGTCACAGTATGTTAAGAGATGTGCCTTAACACGCTCGGCCATCGCGCCGATTTCAATTAGTTAATATTCTGCTTAAATAACAGAGTTACTGCATACGACTCTCGTGTCAAGTCTTTCAGTTTATGAAAGAATTATAGAAGGCTGTCTATGACACAAAACAAAAATATAGAGACAAATTTGAATAAAATCATATTTGAATCACAAGCGACCCTAGCTTAGTTAGTTTAAAGTTCATAGGTTCCAGGTTCAAATCCTCAGTGGTATCGAGTTGGCCTGTGTATCTTGGTAACCCTGGTTCGATCTCCACAGTCGACAAACAAATTTCATCCAATTAAATCTACCCCTGTGTCTCCCCCATCATTAACATATTTGAGTGCAGTGATTTGACGACTGGTAATCGCACTACACGCGAAAAAATATATCTCTTACCGAGATCTGCTACGGCAGAGTGCCACACCCAGTAATGGGTAAAAGGCGTGATGATATATTTATATATTTATTATATTTTCTGAATAATAATTTTATGAAATTTGACGTTGTAAATTCTTTCAAATTGTAATAAAAGAACATTTTAAAATATTTGAGATAATGACATTTAAAAGGTGGTTGCGTATCAGTGCTAATCAAAATAAAAAGATACCGAAAACCGCAAAACAATAGCCTTTATTATTAAACTGTTTCTAATATAATAATAGATGACTTCTCTTAATTTTCGCGTTTCATTTAAACGTTATTTGTTGACATATCTGGATAAATCACCCCAATCACCCTCTTATCCTTTGTCAACATGTCCATGGAATACAACAACAATTAGTCTGTGGTAGCTTTGGATTGATCGAGACAAGTCACCTTTTTAACGTGCAAGATGTAATCTTGTAATGACTAATTTGTAACTTAGAAACTTTATTCATATTTTTGTTCATACATTATGGTTTTTCATCATTGTTCATTTTTTTTATTGGTAGATACTTTTGTTTTTTATTTTGTTTGATTCATCATTCGGCAAAAATATTAGCTTATTTGATAGAACAGTAATGATTGCAACTTTTTATTATCTAATATTCTAATTTTCATTACTTTCCGTTTACTTTTAAATTCATCGATCCACCCACTTCCCGTAGTAATACAGCATCGTCCATCGTGATATCCTGCACGTTGTTACTGACACCGCTACCAGCACCTGACAGTACACCAGGTCGGTGCATTAGTTATGAGAGCGGTCGCGAGATGGTTGCGTGCCTCGTATTCCGGATGAGCGGATCTAGGAGTGCCTTGGACGGACGCCGGCGTCCATGTCGTCCACGTCGACGTCGTGAATAGCGATGTGAGAAGGGTGCTACTGTGTGTGATGGCTGTCTGGTGACCGACTTAGATATGATAGTGTATTTAGCAGAAGACAAATTCGGTTGATGAAGGTGTAGATGGTATATTTTAGCAGATTAATTTACTGTTTCGCGAAATTTATTATTAACGGTATTTGTAACATATCGATTTCTTTCAAAACTATCCTTTTGACTTTTTCCTTCCTTGTACGAAATAAGGGAAGTATTGTAATCGCGAAAATTTTCGGTACTCAGATTTCAGCGGAAATGCACATTTTTGCCATCCCTGAATCCATTTTGACTAATTTCGTCGTGCCGTCTGTACGTACGTATGTATCTCGCATAACTCAAAAACGGTAGGCCGTAGAAAGTTAAAATTTTGTATTTAGGACTGTTATAACATTTAGTTGTGCACTTCCCTTTTTGGTCATTATATAACTTCCGGAAGTGGTACTTTACTTGAAGCCTATAATAGATTTTAATGAAAAACTATATCAAAATATAATCCACAATTTTTCAAATTTGGTATATAAGACTACTATATCAATGGAAATAACATAATAGATTTTGGTTAAAAGGGACTAACCGGAAGTGATATATTACATGAAGATGCTAACAGTTTTTCTTGAAAAAAATGGAATTATTCTGATTTTAGAAATAATTTCTGCAAATAAAACTTTTAGAGAATTAAATTTTGCGTCTAGCAAATTAAGAATTATTTAATTAGCCTTTTGTATAAGCGAGATATGTAAATTAAAATATTATATATTTTTTGTTCTTTTTTTAATTAAGTTTGCTATGGATTAGAACAAAAAATAAGAAAAAAATTAAAAATATAATGTCAAATATGTGCAATTAAAAAAAAATCTATAGTTTAATACGCGTACAAGCAAGTCATGTTGTGTCCACATCAGATTTTTTTTAATAGCGCCAAAACTTAATTACAAGAGATATTAATGTAGTCTTCTTCAATCTCACTAAATTATTTTCCGATATATCAAATCCTTCCTACATTATATAAAAAAATAAAGGACTTACCGCAATTGAATTCGCTTGAAGTGTCGTTACCAGCTGTTGTTACTGACGTAATTTGAATGTAGTGAAAATTATTTGATGGCTGTAGAAATCGAACCCAGGTTTTAAATCCACAAGCTCGACTCGATACCACTAAATCACCTACCGCATCCTCCGAAATACCAAACTCATCCTTCATCAATAATAAACAAAATAAAAAACCAATATCTTTGGCAACGTAATGCCATAGTTAATACTTTTCTATATGCATTACTATTTATTTAACAACAAAGACAAAATTAATTGTCATCCATACACTTGGTAAAACTAGGTTTAATAAAAAATATTAAATAAACACTTGGCAAAGTCTCACAAAATTCAGCCTCCAAGTCACCTTATGAGGGCATCGTCAGAGGCCGGCCAGCACAGTTAGTAACCATAGACGCGTTTCGCTCTTATTAGAGCTCATCAGTATGGTATAACTCACTTCTTCACCTAGAACAAAGTTCACGTGAAGAAGCTTTTTTTCTTACTATTTATTTATTTATATTACGCTGTATAACAGGAACTTAATCCCAATTACAGTACAGGGTCCGCACTCACCAAGCCGCAATGTGGTAGTTTATATAATTTTTAGCTTGAGTGAAAATCGAATTCTGAATCTCCGGATTCAAATTCCGTATCGCTATCCACACCACCGTACTGACTGTATAATTATTATAAATTAAAACTAATTCTACATATTACAGTGAAAAATACAATTTTGTATGCACCACAGACGTTACTAGATGAGAAAATAACGGTATTCAGGCCAAGGGATGGGTGTCGCATGTGGATAAATTATTATTAAGTTCTCAAGCAAAATAAAGTTAGTCGCGCTAAAACATCAATCTTGTAATTAGAATCGATTCAACTGAATCAAGTTTGAATAACTATAACTAGTCAAGTAGGTATTACTACAACTCCACTGCTATTTCTCAACCACATCCAGCTTTGACCATCCCAACAATCTCTTCGCATCCTCAGCATTTCACCACGAAGTAACCCGCGGCTTCCTATTATCCAATCACCAATCACAGTCGTCATTACCCTCTCCTCCATCCAATGGTTGACCCTCTACTACCCCCGAGGTCACCCAATGTCCACTGTGTGTCCCTGTGCCTAATGACACGGTAATGAATCTATTATGCGCGCGGACCACAAACCGCTGTTGGTCTGCTGCTCGTGCTCGTGCTCGTGCTCGTGCTCGTTGCTCATCGATGTTGGCGGTTTGTGATTGTCTGTGTCACGTGACTGGTAGATAGGGGCGAGGGTGGTTAGGTGAAGTAATGGTGTATTGTGAGAATGATGTGTTATTAGAATGTGTAATTTGGTTGGAAGTTTTCTGTTTGGAAATTAAATTTGTTGTTATTCTTAATATAACAACTTTTTTTGTTTCATAATTTTTACCACATAAAAATTACCTCTGTATCTCTCCACTAACATCTTTGGGGGCATGAATTGACGGCTGGCAACAGCGTGATACACTCAGAAATGGGTAAAACGGTTTGATGCTATATTATAATGAAGATATTTTGAGATCTATTTTTAATTGTAATGAATACAAATTTTGAATGTAGGTAACTAGAAAACCAATACAGGCAAAATAAGAATATACAAAAAATACATTTCCGTTCTGCAAAGATTCCCGTTGCCAATAGCAGCGGTCTGCAAAGAGCTCCATTGCCAAAAGCAGTAAACTGCAAAGAAAAACTTTTGTCTGCAATTTTTCAGTTTCTTTCCAAATGACGTCCAAGAAGGCTACTTTTTTACCGGTCGTAGAAAGGTTTGTTAAGTAATATACAGGGTGTTTCACAACTTAGAACAAAAAATTAAAGGGTATATTCAGTACGACGTGCTGATCATGAAACAAAAAGAATTTTTTTTAAATTCGAAAAATTAAGGGTTGTTAACCTAAAACATTTTTTGTAGTACTGCACTGGATTCACTTTCCTATTAAACACAAACAATGAAGTAGGTATCAACTACGAAAGAATAATTACACAATTCAATTATTAGCAGTTATTTATAATAGAATTTTATTTAATTAATAACATTAACATAATTTAAAAATTTTGGACTGGGAAACATGGAAAATAGTTTTGCGATTTAAAAAAAAATCTTTTTGTTTCATGATCAGCATGTCGTACAGAATATACCTTTTAGTTTTTTGCTCTAAGTTGTGAAACACCCTGTATTAAAAATATCACAAACCAGTGGCACTAAAATGTGTACTTCAAGAGAAGTGCAATTAATTTACGAATTCATTAAAAATTCTTTTTGATTCGTGATCAATATCATGTAGTATATGTCATTTAATTTTTACCCTGAAATTGTAAAACACCCTGTACACAATGTTTTCACTCTTGGTTTTATTGAAAAAATGTATTAACGATACAAATGTCAAAATGGCACTCAAGTGAGGACCATTATGAACAATAGAGGGCTTATTTTGCATTTGTTTGATGACAATCATATCATAGCGAGTTTGTTTTTCATTGTTTCCAAGTCAACCATTCTCAATCGATAAATTCAATCACATTCATTACCTTCAAAACGACGAATATAAATGACAATTTCAGTAAAATACTTCTTTCGCTAAATTATCTCAATAACTATCTACCACTAAAGATTTAATTTTTGAACTTACAATACTTATTTGGAGAGTTGAAAGTTGATCTTGTCTAACTGTAATAATAAAATAGTTCACTTAAGGACCCAATAAATACACTTTTTCTTTTTATTACGCACACTGGAGAAGTGTATTTGGTTAGTTTCTTAAAATAAATAAATAAATATATCTTCACGCCTTTTACCCATTATTGGATGTGGCACGTTTTCCCGGGGCAGATTTCGATAAGTAATATATTTCTTCGCGTGAAGTTTACCAATCGTCAAATCACGGCCTTCAAAGATATTAGTGGTGGGGGAGCGACAGGGGTAGATTTAGATTTAAATAATTCATAAAATTTAACATTTTTTTGTTGTCTTAAATTGCGATTGTAAAAAAAGTATAGTACGTGATTCGTATTATAAACTCTTTAGATACTCGTTTTATAATCACTCACTATTAAAACTTGTTACATAATATATTATTAGTATATTAACGAACGAGTTTTATAAGAAACATTTTTTCGCATGCGTTGAAGTTCTAAAGGACAAGTGTGATATAGTATGTTATGCATCAAGGAATGGACACAAGGGATAATCGCGTCCTCCCGTGAAGCATATTATACTTTTCGTAACACGTGCACAAAAATTACCGTCTTATCGGGACAAATGTCAAATATGGGTTGCGTAGCTAGTTACCTAGGAAACACCTCAAACAGCTAATAATCGTAGTCTCTAGGGAGAGAAATATCTCTCTAGGGAGAGAAACATGCTACCTAGGGAGGGAAACATAATGTTTCTCTGAATAGGGGAGAAAAGCAGTGTTTCTCTCTCTAAAATTAGGGAATAAGACCGTGTTTCTTGTGCATGTGTTACGTAAAAAATCTTCTAAACAGATTTATTTATATAATATTTTCTATTTTGCGTCTTTTATAAATAAAAATTTTAAAAATCTGCGATATTTTAAACCGGGCCAATTTAGGCAATTTGTATATGAAATGTTGTAATTGGTAACTGTTATTGACTCTTTCCATATGCAACTAGATTCCTTATGAATGCAAAATATAAAAAAAATAAAATTTTAAACCCATTTTAAACCTCAATATTAATTCGAATGGCCGCAAACATTTTCTAATATTACTTATTACAAAATGAGATAACCATGACATTTTTGTAATTGACGAACCTTGAAAACAGCACAGCCCAAATTCTTTTCACTACTATCCATTCAACCAACACCGCCACTAGCGCCATCTTCTTCCTTTGCCGGTCCTCCGGTCAGTGAGAAACCGATAGCCAATTTCAAAGCGGAAACTTCGGACACTGAGGGGCAGTGAGAGACTCTCCAAAGTGTAACGTCGTCTTGGGAAATGCTCGGTATAGCTCCAGCGAGCCAAACCGGACTGACCGGACACCGGAGCCGGTAGCTAACCTAGTGTCCGGGAAGGCACCAGGTTCTAATCGGGACCTTGAACCTTATTGCCAATCGCTGGAAGCGAAAGAAGAATGGAGAAGGAAATTGAAAAGTATGTAGGATGGATGATGATTATTTTATATTAGACAATGGATTATATATTATTACGTAATAGAAAATTATTCGTAATTATTAATAATTATTTTATCACAAAACAAATAAGTTTAATAATAAAATAAATAAATATATCATCACGCCTTTTACCCATCACTGGGTGTGGCACTCTGCCTAAGCAGATCTCGGTAAGTGATATATTTTTTCTCGTAAAGTGCGGTTACAAGCCATCAAATCACGGCCTCCAAAGATATTAGTGGAGGAGGAACCACAGGGGTAGATTTTTTTAAATTGGTGAAAATTGTTTGTCGGCTGTGGGGATCGAAGCAGGGTTCTCAAGATCCACAGGCCGACTCGATACCACTGAGCCATCTACCCCATATAAGTTTAATAATAAAATTGTAATATTGTAAATCCAATAAATATACGTTTCAACAGCAACATATATTTTTAATCACAAAGACGTTTTAGGAATCTATGTTCCTGTATCAGCTATAAAAATTATACAACAATAAATACTCTGTTCAAAATAGTACAGTGCGTAACTGCAATTGTATTAAATGTATTTTTAAACAAGCGCAGGCGATGCTGCCTTCATTTCTTATAGATTCGTTGTTAGAGAAGTGGGCGTAAGTGAAGATTTACGAAACAGGTGTACAGGAGCGAATGGATGGATGTTTGTTGCGTGATGATGGATTTTGGTTGTGAGGAAAGAAAGAGTTCGTATAGAGGAAGTGTTATTGTGGTCGAAACGAGTATCGTGTGTCAGGATGAGAATGCTGATGTGCACTGATGCTCTATGAATGTTTCAGTGTATAGAAATATTTTTAAAATTTACAATTATTCTTCCATAAGGATCTGGGTCTATTGTACACACCAACCCGCAGTTTTTATACTGCAGTACTGCTGGTTTCCTTAGTCCAATTCTACATTATTTAAATAAATATATCACGTCTTTTTACCCATTACTGGGTATAACTCTCCTCCGTAGAAAATCTCAGTAAGTGATATATTTTTTCGCGTGAAGTGCAATTACAAGCTGTCAAATTGCAGCCTCCAAAGATGTTAGTGGAGGGTAGCCACAGGGGTAGATTTAATTTTGTGAAAATTGTTTGTCGGCTGTGGGAATCAAACCAGAGTTCTCAAATCCACAGGCCGACTTGATACCACTGAGCCACCTACCCCATAAAAGGTTAAGTTACAATGACAGATGCAGGAAGATAACTTTACCCCATATTTAATATGTCAGTTTTTATCTCTACGTCATGAAACTAGTACATTAAATGACATTTTGAGTAGAAAAAACATATTTAAACATAAATTGAAAGCAATACTGTAAATATTAGTGCATTATGAACCTACCTATGTATTTACTTTATGCATCTGTTTAACTTTTATACTAATTTTTCTTAATATATCAACTAGTCTATGCTAAATATAGATTTATTTATACCGGTGTTTCACAACTTAGAGCAAAAAATTAAAGGGTATACTATGTACGACGACGTGCTGATCATGAAACAAAAAGAATTTTTTTTTAAATCGCAAAACTATTTTCCATGTTTCCCAGTCCAACATTTTTCGTTGCCACTGCCACTGGGTGGATGATTATGTTAAAGATATTAATTAAATAAAATTCTATTATAAATAACTGCTAATAATTGAATTGTGTAATTATTCTTTCGTAGTTGATACCTACTTCATTGTTTGTGTTTAATAGGAAAGCGAATCCAGTGCAGTATTACAAAAAATGTTTTAGGTTAACAACCCTTAATTTTTCGAATTTAAAAAAAATTCTTTTTGTTTCATGATCAGCACGTCGTACAGAATATACCCTTTAATTTTTTGCTCTAAGTTGTGAAACATCCTATATATAACAAAAATTCAAAAGATTTCTATAAATTTCACATCAAGTTAGCAGGTGCATGCAAAATTTCAGCGATATCGAAAAAACGAAAGGTTTCCAATTTTATTCAAGAACAAAAATGCTTAAGATATCAACGCTTCATCCCCAGATATTTGGTATATCATCGTTCTGTGTGATATAATAAATTTTATTTGTTACATACTTGTAAACCGTCATTTATTTGGACTGTACATTAACATTGAAAACCAACCTTTACAACCTATTAACCTGTAAAACTGACAGCTAACCTGTAAAATTTTTACAAGTTAGTAGTTGCATTGTTAACAGTTGAAAGTTCAGTTTTATTATTATCATATCAAGACAAACTATGACAACAATTACAACTGACAAGTTTTGATTATAATCTTAAATATGAGTAACAAATAAAATATTGTACAATACACGCCAGGTAACTGTTTTACTGCCTCAAGGAGGTGACAGGCTCTCCTAACGGCTCGCCTGTCATTTCGTCCTTTCAGCAGTCAAAACCGTTTTACCTGGCTAGTAATGTAAAATACTATTACCGATATTTACAAAACTTATCGAAGTGTAAAGTCAAA
Organism: Pterostichus niger; assembly: GCA_947425015.1. Lineage (NCBI taxonomy): Eukaryota > Metazoa > Arthropoda > Insecta > Coleoptera > Carabidae > Pterostichus > Pterostichus niger. The sequence continues at coordinate 31,966,149 of OX380343.1, forward strand.
TTTACGATTACAAATACTATAAAATATCTAGCAGGAGTTTGCAACAGCAATGAGATAAGTACGAATCGTCTGAGGACGATTTCCCGTGCTATCAGCAGTATTTGAAGTACAGCAACAAAGACGAGTTGATGAGAAGAGGATTGAAGTCTAGGACACCGGAGAACCGGACATGACGATTGTAACTGCGAGGACAACGTCGACAGCGGACACTTCGCACCGATAAGTCGATAAAAATACGCTTTACTGCGATGCTTCGACTCTCAATGTATCTCTTAGTTTTATTGCACACGACGTTTCATCACTTAAATAAATCGAAATCGAGATTGATTACTGAGTAACGTTTTGTTGCTTGTTGCAGAAGTTGCAATCATACCTTGATGTTGCATTTATCAACGTAGAACCAAATGTTTACTTCGTTCTTATTTGTTAAATTATGTATATTGATGTCACATTATTCTATTTGATGTATGATGAAAACTAGGTGTGGCAGATGATCAGTCTTTTCACTAGAGTGAAGACTATCAAACATTAACATAATCTAGTTTAATAATAAAAAATATAAAATAAACACTTGACCTGTTCCACAGAACTTCTCATGTCAGCTTACCAGTTTGTTAGAGATCTATTCTCTGCTGGCACAGTTCTTCGTCACCAGCTTCTTCACGTGAACTTTGTTCTAGGTGAAGAAGTGTGTTATACCATACTGATGAGCTCTAATGGTCTATGGTTACTAACTGTGCTGGCCAGCCTCTGACGATGCCCTCATACGGTGACTTGGAGGTTGAATTTTGTGAAACTTAGCCAAGTGTTTATTTTAAATTTTTTATTATTAAACCTTGTTTCACCAAGTGTTGGATGACAATTGATTTTGTCTTTGTTGTTATTTAATCTAGTTTAATTAGATTTAAAAACTCAGGTTCGATTCTTACGTTCAAACAATTTTTACCTCCGCTAACATCTTTGTGGGGTGTGATTTGACGACTGGTAACCGCGCTTTACGCTCATAAATATATCACTTACCGAGATCTGCTTCAGGTGCAGGTGTGATGGCATATTTATTTATTTTTTATTTTAATTGAGAAAGAAAAAAACGGTAAAATTTGACATTAGTGACATCTGTCAAGAGAATTATAAATGTTATTTAAACAAGAGCAGTATGACATTCTCTTCCTTTCTATTTTTAAAGCTCATTTTCAGTGTTTACTATATATGGGGTAGGTGGCACAGTGATATCGAGTTGGCCTGTGGATCTTGAGAACCCTGGTTTGATCCCCACAGCCGACAAACAATTTTCACCAAATTAACTCTATCCCTGTGGCTCCTCCTCCACAAACATCTTTGGGGGCCGTGACTTGACGGCTGGTAACCGCACTTCACGCGAAGTAATATCACTTACCGAGTTCTGCTTCAACAGAGTGCCACACCCAGTAATGGTTAAAAGGCGTGATTATATATTTATTTTATTTATATTTAAATCTACCCCTATGGCTTCCCCTCTACTAACATTTTTGAGAGCCGTGATTTGACGGCTGGTAACCGCACTTCACGCGAAGAAATATTTCACTTACCGAGTTCTGCTTCGACAGAGTGCCACATTTAGTAATGGGTAAAAGACGTGATGATATATTTATTTATTTATATGATATCTAACTGAAATTGTGTAAAATTTACTTTCAAATATGCGCAAGCCATGCTTCCTTCATTACTTTGTAGATTCGTTGTTAGGGGAATGGGCGTAAGTGAAAGATTTATGAAACAGGTGTACAGAAGCGAATGAATGGATGTGATTGAAGGTTTGTTGCGTAATGATGGATTTTGGGTGTGAGGAATGAATGAGCTTGTATCGAAGGAGACGTTAATGTGGTTGAAACGAGTATCGTGTGTCAGGATGAAAATGTTGGACAAGGTTTGTTTATGATTTATTTATTTATCTAGTAATTTTGATTGTTTTCCAGAATGAACCTTAATCCTAAATAAAATATAATTAAATATAAATAATGAAATTGATTTGTTTGGCGCATGTATTATCTATTCGACTACGAAAACCGGCAGTACGGCAGTGTAAAAACTGCGGCTCGGTGTGTCCGGTAGGCCCGGGTTCGATTTGGGCTGTAGCGCCACAGATGATGATTATCTATTTCAAATTATATATCAGTAAATTTGATGACCGGGCCCACAAAACTCATTTCCAAATTAACTATTATTAAATACAAAATGAAATTATAATATCCAGTACAAATTTTGCATATTACCTATTAAATAAAATTTATGACCAATACGTTTTAAAAAGTTTGATATATCTCCGGTATATTACACATATTTTTACGAGCATTGTCATTATTTTAAATATCCATTTAACTTTAAATATCCCATAAAGTTCAATACATCTATAAACCAAATTCATATCATAACTAGAAACACACCGTATCCACGTTAATAGTTGAACGTTAAAATATTCATAACCATAAACTTAGCTCCCATTATCAGCGAGAGAATCATCAATTTCCTCTGCATGGCACACTCTCCGGCACAGTCACATGTAGGGTGGAACAGGCAGGAGAATGGAATAGAGTGGTGAGACTGTGAGTTGGTAGGACGGATGGCTCGGTGGCAGAGCGCGCTGTTCTAAATAGACACATTCTGTCTGCCGACTGACATTTCTACCAACTGTAGACAGTTGAGGATCTGTGAGGTCTCGAGGTATAGTTTGAGAGGGATTCATTGATGGGATAGTTGTAACCAATAAGTACAGTTTTAACTTTGTACAATTAAAAAATTCTGACTTAAAATTATAATTGTACAATGCAACTTTAAAGTTGATTTATATACATTTTATTGCTTGAAAATGGCCAAAATAATGTGGCAAAATATTGCCAATTATTAATAATAAAAAAGAAAACAAATGACAATTTAAATTTCCTTTATTTAATTTATTTTGAAAATTATATCATTCGGCTTATTAAGAAGAACTAAAATCTTTAAACATTTTCGTCATTTTTTCAGTTTCAAGTAGAGCAAAATTATTAATGTTAGTGTTATAAATGCAGAAATCATAAGCTATTTAACTTTTTTGACGAAAAATAATAAGGGAAGCAATGGAAACGTTGTGATACGTCCTTCGATTCACCGCATATGTATACCGAGTGCTATAGAAAATGGGACACGTCTATTAGTTTTTTTATTTATAAAGGTATCTAAATGAAAACTTAATATATGTGATATCATTTTTATCTGTTCATGATAAACATATCATTTTCGGTTTAACCTGAAGTGGCATCAACTTTCTTATTTTAAATGGAACACCCTGCAAATTTTCTTGTTGATTGGATACGGTTTTAATTATAGTTATTATTTAAAACATTGGCAAAGTCGACGTTTCAAGTCTTGGATTGGATCCATCTTCAAGTCGAATTAAGTACAAATTGAACATAGTTCAAAATTCAAAATCGAACGATATTGTAAATTAATTTATAAATGAGGTAGGTGGCTCAGTGGTATCGAGTCGGCCTGTGGATTATGAGAACCCTGTTTCAATCCCCAAAGCCGACAAACAATTTTTACCAATTTAAATCTACCCCTGTGGCTTCCCCTCCAATAACATCTTTGGAGGCCGTGATTTGAGGGCTGGTAACCGCACTTCACGCGAAGAAATATATCACTTACCGATATCTGCTATGGCAGAGTGCCACGCCCTGTAGTGGGTAAAAAGGCGTGATGAAATTTAAAATTTTTTTCAACATTCAAAATTAAAAATTAAATTATTTTATTACTAACAAGACTACATAATGGTAGCGATAATTGCCAGCGTCGAACAGGGACTGAAGGTTTAAAATGATATCTTTATAGATAAAGAAGTTAATAGCGGTGCCCCGCTTTCTGTGGAGACCCGGTATAAGTCAAACCTCATTAATCAATCCTTCACATAAATATGTAACAGTCGACTGCGCCAGAAACTAATACTGAGCATACTTTACATCGTTCCATCTCAAACATTTCCACCTGCAAAAAACAGCTCTCAACACATCGGCTCCAACGCAGCTCATTTTTCACATTGAGGGATTGCCGCCTCCGTACCGTCTCCACCATCACCACCACCGCCGCCTTTGACTCTTCGATCTCCGCCGATCGCGCCCTATTTATACTGGCGGCACGACACTCATGTACACGCGAATAATTTATGGGAAAATCATTTCGGAATTGTGTGATGTGGTATTATACTTTCGGGAAATTGTCTTCGACCTTGCTATGAATTATTTAGAGAAAAATTGTGGAAGGGATGTTCTTTTGTCTTTTTCAAGGATTTCGTAGCAATTATGCATGATATGTAAACTGGGAATCAGTGAATTGTTTATTAGGGAATGCTTAATTATTAACCCCGTGCAGGGGTTTCGCCGCTTCTTAGAAGCTCTCTAGATCCAAATTATAGGGGGATCAGCCCTTTTCCTTAAACTTTTATATTTTCTTGCAAATTTCACTCCATTTTTTCCTGTTCTTCGTTTCTTCCTTCCATTTATAAATTCCTAATTTGTGCAGATCTTCTTCTACTTCCTTAATCCAGGTTGACCGTGGCCTCCCTCTTCTTCTATATCCTGGGTCCCAATTAAGTGTTGTAGAGATTGCTGTTTCTGTATCAGCTCTCATTACATGCCCTAACCATCTCCCTCTTTGTTGTTTAATTTTCCTGGTGATATCTTCACCTTCTAGTTCTTCCAGTATTTCTGTATTCATTCTTGATCTGTATTCATTATCTCCCATTTTAATTCCTCCTAGGATTGATCTTATAATTTTCCTTTCTGCTATTCTGAGTTGTTCTTCCTCTCTTTGTGTCATTGTTTGTGTCTCGCATTGTATAGTAGGATGGGTCTTATTAGTGTCTTATATATTTTAATTTTTGTTGGTTTTGACAGTTCCTTATTTTTAAGTAGGTATTTGTTTAAATGCAAGGCTTTATTTGCTGTTAAAACTTTTTCTGCGATTTCTGCTCCTCTCTCTCCTGCATTTGTTATTATTATAATCGCAATCTCTCTTTATTTAATTTAGACTTGATAAGGCCATAAGCTATTTGAGATATGAGGCCCTTCATTAGTCCAGATATTCTATGTCAGTGCCAAATATTGCACTTGCTCACTCGGACAATTTTTTTGGGGGTGACCCCCAAGAAAGTAAGGGTCTTAAGCTATAGATTGTGTAGCTTATACGTAAATTCTGCACTGGCCATAGTTACTGTTGATAATCTAATATATTAATGTTTAATCAGCATTAAAACTTACGCACTTACAATAACTTTCATAAACAGTTGTATAAGATAATAAATAAATGTCAGAAAAATAGGATTGATTACTTCTGTCTTTCAGGTAAATATCTGTAATGAGAATAGATGACAGTAAAATAGAAAAAACTAGAATATTACGTAGTAGATGACTATGAAAGATTTACGACGTGAAGGTGTTGTCATATTAGAACTATGAAATTGACAAGATGATTGAAGAATAAAATGATTTTTAAGATTAATGGCACTTTTAGAGATTGAAATATTCTAATATCTAACAGATTATCTCTTCCTTATATATTCTAAGATTTAGATAAACAAACGACACTGTTCAAAATTGTACAAGGATATTTTAATAATGTAATAGAAAATTAAAACAGGCGCGGTGGCCGAGCGTGTTAAGGCACATCTCTTAACATACTGTGACGTCACCCGAGCCAAGGTTCGTCAGTTCGAATCCGCCTGTCGACAATGTGTGATTTGTCGTAAAATATAAAATACAGCTACATGTATTTATCACACTCGGGCGCTATAAGCTAGTCACTTATACGCCTTAAATAATGTAGCATTCGACTACGAAAACCGGCAGTACGGCAGTGTACAAACTGCGGCTCGGTGTGTCCGGTAGGCCCAGGCCCGATTTGGGCTGTAGCGCCACAGATGATGAATAGAAAATTAAAACTATAAATTATATTCAAATTGTTGTAAGAATACCCTAAGGTATTATTTTTCTTAGAAATATTTTAATATAATTTATAGTTTTAATTTTACAAATATGTATTTAAGAAGACTTATTTATTCAATATTAAGTTTTAATTTTACATTCAATTGCCTTGTCACACGTTATAGTTATTCGCTCAAAATTTATACCTCATCTGTTTAGGATTTCTACCCTTTCAGGCCCAATGTAAAATCGTTTTTAAAAAACGAAATTTTATTAATTTTCTCAATTAAATATATCATCACGTGTTTTACCCATTACTGCGTGTGGCACTCCGCAGTAGTAGATCTCGGTGAATGATATATTTCTTCACGAATCGTCAAATCTCGGCCCCCAAAGATATTAGTTAAAGGGAGCCATAGGGGTAAAAATTGTTCGAATGTGGGAATCGAATCAAGATTCTTAAATCCAATTGAATATATACTAGGTTATGTTAATGTTTGATAGTCTTTACTCTAGTGAAAAGACTGATCATCATTTAAACGTGGTGAAAATTGTTTGTCGCATATGGAAATCGAACCTGGGTTCTTAATTCCACAGGCCGATTTTTTGTTAGATTCCATTAGTTACAACACATCAATTGTATCAAATTCATATTATTGCTTTTACTTCATTAAATCAATAATTGTTGTATTATTCTTTATTTACAGTTGTAGAAAAAATGTTGTTTGTATTTCGTGGGCAAAATTCTTGTTTTTTTGGTGCGTTCGAATGGCGTCTTTGTTTCGACTAAAAGTTATATTCTCACGTGCAACAAAAAAACACTCATTTTGCGCACTTAATACAAAAATAACTATTTTTGAATAGTGGTTTCATAGTAAACCACTAGAAACGAAAGGGTTAAGAATAAAGTTATCGACAACGAAATATTGCACGAAATATCATGACAAGTTCACCGAATATACGAACGAAGCAAGATATGAAAATTTTATGAAACAAAAAAGGTTATAATTTTTCGGTATCTAAAACCCTGTTTTTCATAATAATTTCACCTCACCGTATCCTCAAATGCTTGAAGCAATTTTGCGGCCTTTGCATTTGCAGGTAATATAATTTCAAAGTTAGGTTTAATTAGTTAAATTTGAAGGTACGCCGAACTCTAAATTGGACGTGTTATGTGTGTTGTTCGCTTGTGAACAGGCCATTACTCGGCGCGCGGATAGGTTTATGGGTCAGTGCAGTCACGTCCAGGACATATCCAGGATAACGTCTGGATAACACCAGGTTTTACGGCTCTTCCTGGATACGAACAAATTTGTAAATTGTTGAAGTAGTTTTCAAATTATTTATCAAACTCTATTTGAAATTTGCAATTTTATACTATAGTTCTGCAGCAATCGCGTAGGATATCAAATATCATTGATTAATAACTTTATATACAACCGGCAAATAATGTTCAATATATATATATATATATATATATATATCTTCTCTCCTTTTGAAACTCATTATAAGATTATAATGTGTTCAACTTGATCTTGTTCTAAATATTTTTTTTATTATTTTCTAACCCTTTTAACCCTATAATTGTGAAAAAAACTCAGGTTATGCAAGATTTTTGTTTCTTCCTTTCGATGTTTTTACTTGCCAGTTTCAAGCCTTGCAATTTAATTAATTAGTTGCACTATTTTAATTTCCTTTTCTTTTTTGTTTCAGGTAAGCTACTTTAAGTAATTCAAGTGAAAGAGATTGCCTCACTACAAATGTACGTATGTAATGCATTCATTTACTGTTCAGAGCACTCACTTGTTTCTTCTTTCTGCTTGCAATTAGTGAATCAAGTTGATGACACATTTATGCTGTTTGTAAATGTTCGAGTACATTGATTGATTTAAGTTTATAATCGTTTAAGGAATAATTAATCACGTAATTGTACATTGTTATGTAACATCGAGAATAGAAGAATTCATGTGATCAATACACTATATACAAATATTTACAATAAAGTACCTCAATAATAAAAAAATTGCAACATTTATCTTTTTACCAGTATCTTAAAATGTGCGTTGAAAAAGAGGACTGATATACTAATACACCTTGCGTCTAAAATTCGGAAAGAATTACAAAATATGGGCCATAAGCATATCAAATTGAATATACACTAAACTGGAGGGATCGGCATAAAACGATTAAATGCGCCGCAATTACGTTTACAAAGGAACTCACAATATGACCCGTTATAACTTGTGTCACAAGGTTCGCACAGGGTTGTACAGCCCCATTCGCCGGTACGTGTATAATAAAAACAAAAAAAATTACAATCTTTAAATAAGTATATTTCCTTATTCATCGATACAAGTATAATATATTATAAATATTATATACAAACATAATCTAAACATTTACCTACATTACTCAGTCTGATTCAGTACAGGATATTTAATCTTCTTATAGAGTAAAATAACTGCTAATTGGATAATTTAATTCGAATTAGTAAATTTTAAATGGTCAATCATAGGAAAAAACAAGAATAATTTTAGACTGAATACGACCCTTAACAAATTACCTGTTGTGACCATCGTTAAGCGATTTGTGGTAGCCGCACTAATAGATTTCATTGTAGTTATATTGGACAGGGACGTTTAATCGTTTTATGCCGATCCCCCCAGTTTAAAATGAAAATAGTATACAACCAAGGAAACTGGTAGTTAATACATATAAATTTGTAAAGGTCAGTTTTATACAGAGTGATCCAAAATGATTGACCCTCACGTGACTTGATAAAACTCTCATTCTTATCAAAATTATCTTCTACGCAATAAAATTAGTAATAATTAATGACACTTGGGTAAATCAGTAACGTTGTCGTCTTTTTTCTCTTATTGATATTGATGCATATTTTATTAACATCTTATTGTTCGGACTACAAAGTATAGAACTGAATTATGAAGTAATTTTTAAAACTTATTTATTTAAATTGTTAGGTTGAAAAAAGAACATGACAAGTTTCTTTTGGAAATATTCTCTAGAGCAGTGTCGCGAACAATTTTTGTAAAATTTTGTTCATTTTCAAGACATTTATTACAAAGTTGTTATACGTCATATTCATAGAGTAATTGAACGTTTTCGTATCTCTGGAAGTGTATTTGAGGACAAATCATTAGATGTTTATATGCGGTGAAAATTGTTTGTCGACTGTGAGAATCGAACTCGGGTTCTCAAATCTACAGTCCGAGTAGATACCACTGATCCATCTACTATTAAAAGACCACTTTAATACAGTTTTTATTTTAGTTCTGTGAATTTATTTATTTCGACGTTTAAAACTTATTAGTTTTCCTGACGGAGATTCACGTTGAGTGTACCTATCGAAACATTGAAATAAATAAAACGAAAAACTGTTTGATTGATTATGAGTTTTGCAAACTTTTTCCACATGTTATGATCACCATTATTAAAGGAAATAAAAATTGCGGTGCATAGATATCTGTTTATAAGATGTTTACTGTATTTTAAATTCAACGAAACTAAATATTAACAACAAAGACAAAATTAATTGTCATCCAACACTTGGTGAAACAAGGTTTAATAAAAAATATAAAATGGCTATGTTTCACAAAATTCAGCCTCCAAGTCGCCTTATGAGGGCATCGTCAGAGGCTGGCCAGCACAGTTAGTAACCATAGGAGCGTTTCGCTCTTATTAGAGCTCATCAGTATGGTATAACTCACTTCTTCACCTAGAACAAAGTTCACGTGAAGAAGCTGGTGACGAAGAACTGTGCCAGCAGAGAATAAGATCTCTAACAAACAGGTAAGATGACATGAGAAGTTCTGTGGAACAGGTCATGCCATCTACCGAAAAGAAGGAAAGCTACGCAATAGCAATTTAAATAACAACAAAGACAAAATTAATTGTCATCCAACACTTGGTGAAACAAGGTTTAATAAAAAATATTTCCAGGAGAGCAACAACTATTATTTTCAACTCCATTATAATTATTTTGATTATACCAGATTTACATAAAAAATGGAATCTTTACAAAAAATACAACTTTTGTTTGAAAACAAAACAAAAGATTTCGGATACGTCAGTATGAATTTGAGAACCCGGATTCGATTCCCACAGCCGACATACAACTTTCACTACATTAAAAACTCCCCCTATGACTTTCCTTTTAATAACATCTTTGGAGGTAGTGATATGACGGTTGGTAACTGCACTTTACGCGAATAAATATATCAGTTACCGAGATCTGCTACGGCAGAATGCCACACTAAATAAAGAGTAAAAGGCGTAATGATATATTTTTATTATTTATTACCATAACTTCTTTTGCAATTTGAGATCGGAAAATGGAATCTTCACAAGAAATACAACTTTTGTTTCAAAGCAAAACAAAAGATTTCGAATACGGTATATTCTGCAGCAATCCCTCAGTACGGTGGTGTGAATAGCGATACGGAATTTGGATCCGTAGATTCCGAGTTCATATCGCACTCAAGCTAAAAATTATATAAACTATCACACTGCGGCTCGGTGAGTGCGGACCCTGTACTGTAATTGGAATTAAGTTCCTGTTGTACAGTGTAACATAAATAAATAAATAAATCTAGGATTATAATTCACAGATAGTGCCTCATCTAATTCACTTTATCTATTTCAGCAGGATTCTAAAATTATCCTTTTCGTATTTTATGAAAGAAACACTAACATTCGCTTACATATTAAACATCGTTTTTTCCTAAACAAACAACTGTGTATTCCTGTCAGAAAAAAATAAAAAAAAGTGTCGTTAAAAGCAGACGCCTTCAAAGGATTCGTTGACAAGGACGAGACTTCCTTTTACACTTCAAACAGGGAAACAGACTGGAAACATGAAGTAGGCAGGCTTGTGCTAAGCAATATTAAAATCAATGAGGTCCATGTAGTGCCTGGTTGGAGACTAGCGCCTGACATGCTAATCGGTGGACAAGGACACCCTGATGCAGGCTAGAACTGCAAGGATGTTTAGTTTTTTAGAGGATGTGTTAGAGTAGTGTATGCTTTGAAGAAAATTATGGGACTTAAGTACTTGTTATAGATTTCAACAAAGACAAAATTAATTGTCATCCATACACTTGGTGAAACTAGGTTTAATAAAAAATATAAAATAAACACTTGACTAAGTCTCACAAAAAATTTTTGTTATAGATTTGTTTATAGTTTGTTATCCCCAATTGTTTATTTTCAACCCTTTCTTTGTTTGACGGCACACATAAATTAGTTATTTATGCAACTATACTCTGGGATAGGTGGCTCAGTGGTATCGAGTCGGCCTGTGGATCTTGAGAACCCTGGTTCGTTTCCCATAGCCGACAAACAATTTTCACCAAATTAAATCTACCCCTGTGCCTCCCCCTCCACTAACATCTTTAGGAACCGTGATTTGATGGCTGGTATCCGCACTTCACGCAAAGAAATATATCACTTACCGACATCTGATAGCGCAGAGTGCCACAGCCAGTTATGGGTAAAAGGCGTGATGATATATTTAATTATACTTTGTTTTACTAAAACTGTGCAGTGACAGTAGACCGATTTACAGTGGCCAACATTGCGCGTGTATTGTGACTTTCGTTATTTGATAAGAATTAAAAATGCCGTTTAATGATTATCAGTGGAAATTAACAAACTGGAAATTACAATATTTTAATTAAAAACATGAAGAATAAAAACAATTCTATTGTTTTCTGATCAAAATATTAGTATTTCTTCGTTTCAGTATCTGACGCAACAGTAATTTCCTCATTTATTGACGCGGTATTTACAGTAAACGTTAATTCCATTTTCTCTGATGTTGAATCCCACATTGTACAAAAGGGGCTTTGCCCCATACAAATATTAAAATTAATCGTCGATAATTCACAAACAAATAAACATTAGTTCATTAATGGCCACTTGCACTAATTTCACAGTAATCACATAAATTAAAAATGTTGAATGATACTTTGACAGCAATATTTCATTACTTATGCGACAGTGTATTTTTTTGTTTCGCGTGAGAATATCACTTTTAGTTGAGACCAGAGATCGAGACAAAAAGTCATTCGAACGCGTCAAAAAACAAGAATTTCGCCCATGAAATACAAACAACATGTTAAAAAAGAGAATAATACAATAATTATTGATTTAAATTGAATTGAAGTAAATTGAAGGAGAAAAAAATCAAAAATAATATGCATATGGAACATTAAAAAGTATTTTACGAGTGTGAAAAAATCACGTACTACACGTACAATTATTTAGTACTTGTCGGTATGAAAGCTAGTATTATTTGGGAGCTGAGAACACAGCTAGATGCATATCCTATGACTGAAAAAAAATCACGTACTTCGCGGATTGATATTAGTGAAAAAAAGTGAACATTTTTTGACAATTGTAGAATAGTTATTTGTGTAAAGTGATTCTTTGTTACTCGAACACGGTAATTGCAGCGCGAGCCGAAGGCGAGAGCTGCAATAGTGTAAGAGGAACAAAGACACTTTACGCTCGTGATACACACATAATTTTTTATACGATTGCATCTTAAAATTATTTAAAAACGTATACGTACTGAAAATAAATTCGTTCTGTCAACTGTCAATATGACAAGTTTCTGTTTTGTTTGTATCCCTGGTAACGCGCATTTATAATCTTTTTCGCGCGTTGCCATTGGAAACGTGCGTATTTAACGTCTTTTTCGCGCGTTGCCGGAGACGCGCAAAAAAGATATTTTTCGATTGTTCCACAGAAAACGTCAACTTTACGATGACAAATGAAAGCGTAATTGTCAACTTTTCATAGCAATCGTAGAAAAAATATATTTAATAATATGTAAAAGTTTGAAGGATCCTTTGGGGGATTTTCGAGGACCCTGAGGGATCCGCGATCCACAGTTTGGCAAACGCTGCTTTATATAATATCCATAAGAATTTGACACAGACCGCATCAAAAAGTCCAATCCAATTATAAAAACGCATAACTTTAGGAATTTAACATAGTGTGAACATACTAGAAAATAAACTTAATATCCAATTACATGGTCGTAACGTTTCTGAATGAACTCACTTGCGATATATGGAACAAATTCCATTTTATTACCCAACTTTACACACATTTTTGTAAACTAACAAAAGCAATTACCATCACTTTCTACAGGAAAATTGAAAATAATTTCGCATTTGAATGTAAATCACAAATTATTGTCGTGCGAAAGAAAATAACGAGTGTTTAGTAATTACTTTTTATATTCATTTGTCGGGGAGAGAAGCTGAAACTGTTTATATAACGCTGCACAAACACATATACACTAAATATCCATCTTCACTTCATTAAAATGCAAAAACTGTAATTACGAGATTTTTATACGTTTTTACTCGCTTTTATGCCAAGCGTGAATTCAAAATCACGCATAAAAATATAAATTATTCTAGGCATATTCTTCGCAGACGCAAATGCTACTACTTTTCATTCTACAATATCATATTAACATATGAAATGAATAATTTATTTAATTTATTTTAACCGTAAAAGGTATTGTTTCAACATTTTCTAGAATTCTATCCTAGCTATTTGTGGGATTAATTTTATTTTACACCCACCCTAAAACTTAGTTCTTTCTGTTCACTTTTTAATGTGAAAAATATGTCTTTATTGATCCAAAATAGTATTACTAATATTACAAAATTGTAAACATAAGATCAGAAAATAAGTGTTTTAATATTAATTAATTTATCTATAAATATAATTAGTCAGTGATGATCGGCCAAAAAATAATGTAACATAACCTGAAAGTATCTATGCTAGACTATAATTTATCAAATTAAGGTTTTATATGTGGTAGGTGGCTCAGTGGTATCGAGTCGGCCTGTGGATTTGAGATTCCCGCAGTCGACAAACAATTTTCACCATATTTAAAACTCCCCTATGGCTTCCCTTTTACTAAAATCTTCGGGGGCCGTGATTTGATGGCTGGTAACCGCACTTCATGTGATGAAATATATCACTTACCGAGATCTGCTCACGACAGAATGCTATACTAAGTAATGAGTAAAAGGTGTGATGATATATTTATTTTTTAATTTTATTTATTACTACGAGTATGATGTCTTTTGCAATTAGGAAATCGGTAAAGATTTAGTGATACCTCTGATCATATTTTGTGATCTAGATGATAAAAACTGCTTAAGAAGTGATTGTAAATGGGAAATTTTCTGGCGATCGCGAAAACAAAAATCTATTATACTAATGATAATTGAAAAGTTCGAAATTTGCAATCATTTATTAATAGAAAGGAATATATGGTTTGAGGATCCTTGAATAATTTTATTTATTTATTGGACGTTTCGATGGTTGACCCATCATCTTCAGCTTTTAAAAAACAGATATTTATTAGGATTAGAAATAGTTATTTGTGTATTAAGAGTGTAAAGTGATGCTTTGTTACTCGAACACGGTAATTGCAGCGCGAGCCGAAGGCGAGAGCTGCAATAGTGTAAGAGGAACAAAGACACTTTACGCTCGTGATACACACATAATTTTTTCTACGATTGCATCTTAAAATTATTAAAAAAAATATGTAGGTACTGAAAATAAATTCGTTCTGTTAACTGTCAATATGACAAGTTTCAGTTTTGTTTGTATCCCTGGCAACTATTGAAATAAGCGCGCATTTATTATCTTTTTCGCGCGTTGTCATTGGAAACGCCCAAAAAAGATATTTTTCGATTGTTCCACAGAAAACGTCAACTTTACGATGACAAATGAGAGCGTAATTATCAACTTTTCATAGCAATCGTAGACAAAATAATTTTGTGTTATAAAAGCTGAAGATGATGAGTCCAATAAATAAATAAAATTATTGAAGGATAAAAAAATAATATTCCTTTCTATAATTGAAACACAGGATCAACACGTTCCAAACAAATCATAAATAAATATATCATCACGCCTTTTATCCATTACTGGGTGTGACACTCTACCGTAGCAGATCTCGGTTAGTGATATATTTCTTCGCGTGAAATGCGGTTACCAGCCGTTAAATCACGGCCCCTACAGATGTTAGTGGAGGGGGAGCCACAGAGATAGATTTAATTTGATGAAAATTGTTTGTCGGTTGTAGAGATCGAACCAGGGTTCTCAAAATTCACAGGCCGACTTGATACCACTGAGCCACCTACTCCATCATTTAGCACTTAAATTAATGTATCAATTTTGTCGGTATGAAGGCTAGCATAATTTGACAGCTAGATGCATATCCTATGACTAAACTAGAAATTAATAAGATAAAATATTAGAAACTCATCACATTCGCATTCCCGCGCCATCTCCCCTTTTAGAACGACTAGCTCTAATAGAATTTCCCGGCAGTCTGCTGTGCAATATTTACCTGCCATATTAAGCGCTCTGTTACAACTCCTGCCTCATTCCTGCAAGCTCGTGCTCCTATCAGCCCATCGTTCTGTTGTTTCGAACTTTGCATGAATATTCATCTAGTGTGCCGCGTCGCCGTCAGTCACTACTAGCGGCGCTGACGTCGTGATGCTGATGCTGCCAGTGCCGTGCGCCAATCGGGGCACGCGATGTTTTTATTGCGAAGAGTTTGTGAAGGGAGACGTTTATGAGGAAACTATTTGAAGTTGGTTGTGAAGTTTATTCGTGTTACCAAGAGATTATTATAATAGTGTTTTGTTCTTGTTTCTATTTTCACTTTTATTTGAGTTATGTTTAATTGTTATTAGTACGGAATTTCATCTAGAATTCTCTTTCGTTGATTTTATTCTTTTGTTCAGTTTCATTTTATCACTACTATTTAAAACTAGTTCAACTTGGTACCATGCCTATCCAAGCTTTTATTAAAATATTTGATACATTCTCATGCGCAACAAAAAAACACTCATTTTGCGCACTTAATAAAAAAAAAACTATTAGTAGTGATTCCGTATTGAAACCACTTGAAACGAAAGGGTTAAGAATAAAGATATCGACACTGAAATATTGCGCGAAATATCATGAGTAGTTCACCGAATACCGGGAGTTTTTCTTATCAGTAAACATAGGGAAAATAATATTTTCAGCAATGCATTGAAGTGTAATAGTCTATAGTCTAAAAGAAACATTTTAAGTTTAAACAAATTAAATGAATTTGAATTACTTTAAATTACATTAACTAAACGTTAGGTATAAATTTAGAACCTCAAAACAATCCAAAAGTTCTTTTGTGTAGAGGTTTGTTCTCAAATTTTTCGTTTAAGAGCTCGTTCATACAAATAATGAGAATTTTGGGTTGAACCAGTTCAAAAATCGAAAATTATTAAAATGTGGTTCTATATAAATCAGACCACGAGAAATTGAATGGCGCAAGGCGCATCTTCATATCTTTTTTAGTTTTTGAGTTACAGCGATTTTTGACTTTTTTAAGCTCAACTTTGAAAGCCCATAACACAAAAACTAAAAGAGATATTGAAATGCGGTTTGAACGAGTGTATTTCTCGTGCGCTACTTCACTTGTACAGGTATTTTGAAAATATTGAAAAATTTTCAATTTTTTTCAAAATTTTTCTTCCTCAATATTTCAAAAACTTGAAAACCTAATGAAAATCTGAAAATACCAGTGAATTTCTCTCGTAAAAATACATAGGTATGCAAATTTTTACAACAAAATTCGAACGGATAATTTTTTTATTGCAAAAAAACGAAAAATGGCCAAATATCGTAAAAATCTTAAGGCTAACCCCTTAATAAATTTTAAAAAAACGGCCATATCCGATTTTTTGTAATAAAAAATGTATCAGTTCGAATTTTCTTCTGAAAATTTGCATACCTATGTATTTTCACGCGAGGAATTCACTGGTGTTTTCAGATTTCCATTATCGTTTCAACTTGTTGAAATATCGACAAAAGAAAATTTCGAACAAAATTTAAAAATTTTCCAAATTTTCAAAATACCAGTACAAGTTAAGTAGCACACGAAAAATACACTTGTTCAAACCGCATTTCAATGTCTCTTTTAGTTTTTGAGTTATGGAGTCTCAAATTTGAGCTTTAAAAAAGTCAAAAATCGCTGTAACTCCAAAATTAAAAGATATTGAAACGCGGTTTGAACGAGTGCATTTCTGGTGCTCTAAACTATATAGAACCATATTATAAAAATTTTGACTTTTTGAACTGGTTCAACCAGGAATTCACATCATAGGTGGCTCAGTGGTACCGAGTCGGTCTGTGGATTTATAAATAAATAAAATAAATATATCATCACGCCTTTTACCCATCACTGGGTGTGGCACTCTGCCTAAGCAGATCTCGGTAAATGATATATTTTTTCGCGTGAAGTGCGGTTACCAGCCGTCAAATCACGGCCTCCAAAGATATTAGTGGAGGAGGAGCCACAGGGGTAGATTTTTTAAATTGGTGAAAATTGTTTGTCGGCTGTGGGGATCGAACCAGGGTTCTCAAGATCCACAGGCCGACTCGATACCACTGATTTGAAAATCCGGGTTCGATATCCACAACCGACAAACAATTTTCACCACATTAATACTACCCCAGTGGCTCTCCCTCCACTAACATCTCTGGAGGCCGTGATTCAACAGCTGGTAACCGCACTTCACGCGAATAAATATATCGCTTACCGAGATCAGCTTAGGCAGAGTGGCATACCCAGTAATAGATAAAAGGCGTGTTGATATATTGATTTATTTAATTTATATTTTTGTTATATGTCAAAGGTAGTTTCGATTTGATGATTTTGAAGCAACATAAAGCAGTTCTTGATTCTGTTGCAAATTTGACGATTTCAATGTTAAAATTTGAACATTAATAACTCTCATTATTTTGTTTAATGATCCTCAACATAAAATAAAAAGAGATTTATGCTAACTCGCAACCAGCGTTAATTATTCAAATGAATTTATTAATTAATTTACAAATGCTTACCATGCCGCTTCATTCAAACTCCATTAAAAAAGTTTTACAAAAAAAGTACAAGTTCGGAACGTAATATAAATAAGTAAATCTCACTTCTTAAATTTTTAATTAACGAATGAAATATTTATGATAAAGAACTGACTGGCATTTGTTTCTCGCACGAGAGGGCGCCGGATGGACATCAGGATGGATGGGTGGCGGGGGTGAAAACAACGAAGTGAACATGAAGGCAAGCGCTGCTTACTGAACTGCAGCAAGCGGGAACATCACGGGAGGCTGTTTAAATTCTCAGTAATCCTCTTCGCTTGAAGTTATTAAAAGTTCACAAAGTGGGCGGTGACTGGGTGAGGACTCGACGACCGACAAACAATTGTGTGACAGCAACGCCAACTTTCAGAGATCGACGGATTCTTTACGGAAAGGAATTTACTCTTCGACTACGAGAATGACTTTTAAACAATGCTTACAGACGGTAGTGGCCACTAGGAGTAAATTACTTTAAATGTGTTTTTAGCTTTCAGCAAAACTTAAACTAAAGCGCAACTATTTTCTTTTTATTTGAAGACATCAATATTAAATGATTGCTAGTGTAAACGCAAATAAAGTTGGGTCATTAGTTGATTAAGGACCCGTTTATTAATGCTGAGATAAAATTATACTTAACTCATCTATCAAATAAGTGAAAATATAAATAAATAAAACAAATATATCATCACGCCTTTTACCTATTACTGGGTGTGGCACTTTGTCGAAGCAGATATCGGTAACTGATATACATATATATATATATATATATATATATATATATATATATATATATATATATATATATATATATATATATATATATATATATATATATACAGGGTGTTTCACAACTTAGAGCAAAAAATTAAAGGGTATATTCTGTACGACGTGCTGATCATGAAACAAAAAGAATTTTTTTAAATTCGAAAAATTAAGGGTTGTTAACCTAAAACATTTTTTGTAGTACTGCACTGGATTCGTTTTTCTATTAAACACAAACAATGAAGTAGGTATCAACTACGAAAGAATAATTACACAATTCAGTTATTAGCAGTTATTTATAATAGAATTTTATTTAATTAATAACTTTAACATAATTATCCACCCAGTGGCAGTGGCAACGAAAAATTTTGGACTGGGAACCATGGAAAATAGTTTTGCGATTTAAAAAAAATTCTTTTTATTTCATGATCAGCACGTCGTACAGAATATACCCTTTAATTTTTTGCTCTAAGTTGTGAAACACCCTGTATATATCTTTGCATAAAGTGCGGTTATCAACCGTAAAATCACGCCCCCCAAAGATGTTAGTGGAGAGGTAGTTTTAATTTGGTGAAAATTGTTTGTCGGCTATGGGGATCGAACCCAGACCGACTCGATACCAATGAGCCACCTACCCCATAAATAAGTGAAAAATACAACATTTAATCTTATTTTATAAATAAATAAATATATCATCACGCCTGTTACCCATTACTGGGCATGGCACTCGCCCGTAGTAGATTTCGAGCTTTTTTTAGTTTATTTATTCGCGTGAAGTACGATTACCAGCTGTCAAATCACGGCCCTCAGAGATGTTAGTGGAGGAAAAGCCACAGGGGTAGTTTTAACGTGGTGAAAATTGTTGGCTATGACAATCGAACTCGGGTTCTCAAATCCACAGGCCGATTTGATACCACTGAACCGCCTACCCCATTACTCTTATTTTATTACTAGATCAATATCTATCGATATGTAATGAAAACTTTTTTTTATTTCATGATTATTATACAGGGTGTAAGTAATGAATAATGATATTATTTAATGTAAGTAATTAAAGAAACATTTCGCCGGGTCATGACAGCGGATCAGTGGTATCGAGTTGACCTGTGGATCTTGAGAACCCTGGTTCGATCCCCACAGCCGACAAACAATTTTCACCAATTTAACTCTACCCCTGTGGCTCCCCCTCCACTAATATCTTTGGGGACCGTGATATAACCTGGTAACCACACTTCACGCAAAGAAATATATCACTTATCGAGATCTGCTTAGGCAGAGTGCCACACCCAATAATGAGTAAAAGACGTGATGATATATTTATTTATTTATGACAGCGGATATTTTGAGATCAGATATTTTTTTATCGATAGTCATTTATCCTCGATGAAAGAGTAAGGTTTTCTCTATACAAACGTATCAAAAATAATATTACTTTACTTGAAAAATATCCATAAAAATCTTGTTGAATAAATACAATTTCAGTTAATATATAATTGTCGAATTATAAAATAGCAGGTATACATTGTATTATAATCGGCATATTTGACATTTCTTTTACTACTAAAATACAACAAAAAGATACAAAACAACATAATTGCAGTTAGGAATAGTTTAACGTCGAGTGTAACATCATCATTACTAAAGCCCGGATTTTTAGGCAATTGCCTAGATTCAAATTTTAATATACTTCAGGCAATTTCGTTTTTCTATACATAGGTAATATGTTTACGTGTAATGGAAGGTTTTTTTTTCGTGCCTTAGTGCCTATTTTTTATATATTTTGGTTATGGTGCCTATTTTACCTTATACAGCCTATTTTGCCTATTTTTGTTGCCTATTCTAACTTTTATTGAGCAGCCAAGGTTTATCATCTACTTCGATGACTAATTCAGCACTCGACAAAGTGTTTCAACCTAACCTATAATATTTAAAGTACTTACTTTAATCAAGTTTTTGAGTGTGAATTTAATATGCTGAAAGAAAAAATGTTTTTTAGTCAAAATTTTACGTGGCAATTCAATTGTGGTAACTTTAGATAATATGGCTAAATATAAGAACGCTCCTGTCACATTTTGTGATGTCGATCGAAGTTTTCAGCTTACAAGCAAGTTCTGACAGACCGAAGACAGTCCCTTTCCGAAAATTTCATAGAGCAATTGCTCGTATTGTTTTGTGAATTAAAGTATACTACATAATTTGAATTTGCATAATAGTTTATAAAATGAGAACACTACATTATTATTTTTCAGATTGCGTAAATTTTTGTTTAAAATGATTATTTTTTTCTAACGAAGAATAGATACGAGTACCAATATTAGAAAAATGATTCGTTTTTTTTAAACAAATTATTTACATTTAGGCTGCCTAAAATCCCGCCTATTTTAGCGTAATTACCGGCCTATATGCCTGCTTATTTGGGTGTTTTTAAGAGCCTAAATATCCGGGCTTTAATCATTACGATTCATCCTGCATCAATAAATCTCTATTCTTTTCCTATATTTACGAAGCAAATACGAGCATTGTGAACGCATTCATGTTTTTAAACATACACAGATCCATTTATCCTGGAACAGGAACAGCAGGACTCAAGGATCGGAATAGTTGAGCGCAGGGCATCATGAAAATTGCAAAACGCACTGATATATGTGATGTGCAGGCCAGATGATGTATTTTTATATCGTTGGTGACCTTCAGTATGTTCGCTATCTGGAGATAGATGAGTTTCGTTTATTATTTACATTGACGACTACAAATGCTGGTTGTTATTGCGTACTATCATACTTTAATAAGTACTTACAGGGGCGCCGAGAGGAAAAGCGGGCCCCGGGGGAAAAAAAAATTCGGGCCCCCTTTAACTTTATTATTATTATTTATTAATTAAATATAAGATACAAAAAAAAATATATTTATAAATATATGTATGGTTTTGCTTGGTTTTCTTCCCTTGCAGCTTTTTCTTTTCGTTTTAAAGCACCTGATTTATGGCGGTAACTCATTTTTAATGTTTAAAATGTATTTTTCGTTATCTGCTACTTTATGTCTGCATAACTATGTAAGGGCAGAATCTACAAAAAGAGTTAAAAAGTATGAATAGTGTTAGAAACAGATGTTTTATAAAACTTTATATTCATTTAAAAAGAATTATTAATTACCTACATATATGTATGTTATAAATACTCCTTCGTAGTACTGAAGTCTTCAAATTTAAAATCGAGGCTAAAATATGGTAACAGTTCGGTAAGAGTTAATTGGTGCAGCGATGTGTATTGTATACTCACTGTATGACTATCTAATATCTAGTTGCATATTCGATAAATGCAGGGGATACCAAAACAGCACTACGCACAAATGTATAGAGCCTTTGCCTATGTGTGTTGTATACAATGAATGTAGTAATATAAGAAACAAAAATGCAACAATGTAATAATGTACTTTTGAATAGTGTATAAATTTATTTAAAATTTGCAACTGGGGCCCTTGATCAAGCATTTCGTCATTTTTATACAATGTAATAAATTGTTGAAAACGTGTATCAGACATTTCGTTATACATGTTTTAGTAAAGAATATAAAAAATTGGTGAAATAGTAGAAAATTAAAAGCAATTTATAAAATAGCATCACATCCGGGCCCTTTGAATTCCACGGTCCCTGGGTATTTTACCCCCCTTACCCCCCCGTCTCGTCGGGCCTGAGTACTTATAGTACTTCTAGAAGAATTTGGCAATTATGTTACTAAAAATGGGCGAATTTTTCTTCGTTTCTATACATTTTAAATGATGTCGTATTCAAGATCTTCTAGAAAAAATAAAATTCGGGTTAGTTCCAGAACTTGATATTTTTTGAAACAAAGTATCATATATGTTATAAATATATATATATATAAGATATATTTTTCAGCGCCCAGATTTTGCACTAGATATTCTAATACTTTCTTCACATTTAAATTCAACACAAACATGTTGCTTAGGTTTTCGTTATCACTTCCAATTACAATTTGAAGTGCAATAATTGTGATATTTTTAATTGTGCGCTGAGAGAAATTTGTAGTCAGTGAATCCACTTTTGTACATACAATTGCAGAATAATGTAATGTTATTATTTATATATTTATGGTTGTTATTTATCAATATGGTGTATTTTTTTGTTATACGGTTACTATACTTTACCTTGTTAATGGATTGTTCTGTTAGGTAATAAATTATTATTATTATTGTTATTATTATAAATGAAACTTATTATAAATTCAAAATAATGATGTAAAAAGTTTAAACTATTGAGAGTTGAAACGATGGCTATGGGTAATAGTTTATTACTCATGAGCTGTGGCCAATCACATAGAGGTTGATATATCAATAAGGTGCAAAGATAAGTTATAAATTAAAACATTTTTTTAATGATTTTATTATAAAGTTAAGTTTTTCTCCCTTTATAGAATCTAGAAGAGAAAGTAGTCTATTGTCGTTCGCATATGGAGAGAACTATACAAAAGAAAGTGAAAAAGATACTTTTTTCTAGAGGTACACACATTATTTTAAACGATCTTGTTTGAAATAAATTTTAAAATCATTTTTGATGGTTATTCTATTTTGAAATTTGCTTGAAAATCCTGCCAACTCACTTTTCGCATAACTGTAAATGTTAACTTTCTACATATAAAATAATAATACAGAAATGCCTACTTTATATCATGGTCGTAGAAAATATAAATTTTTCTTCCCTAAATTCTTCTGTATTCATGACAACTGGAAAACAACGCTATGATTTTATATCAAGAGAATAATAAATCTTATCTAAATTTCTATTTTATTTCTGAAAACTTTACTTTTTGATAGTGTAGTGAAAAAATTATGTGTATCTTTTCTTTATTCAGGTACCTTTTATTCTTCACATTCGGCTCTAGAAATATAATAGCACTTTCAGGAAGAAAAGTATCACTTTCTTTCTCTTGATAAAAAATAACTATTGATTGCCATCTAGTGATAGTCAATGTAACTACTAAAATTTGATATTCATATCATATACAACCTCTTAAACGTTATTACTTTCGTCAAATTTATCTAGTGCTAAAAGTGTAACTTCCTATTGAGTAGTCGTTGAAAAAGTGTAGCATTTAACACGCGTGTAATGGCTATTATTTATTTCGATAAATTACCTACGATCCTTAATAAGTAATAACTATTATTACACAATCGTTAAATAATATGCTATTATATAAATAGACACGTACTTGAATGAGGTAGGTGGCACAGTGATATCGAGTCCGGATTCGGTTCTCACAATCGACAAACAATATTCACCACGTTTAAACTACCCCTATGGCTTCTCCTCCACTAATATATTTGGGAGGCGAAGAAATATATCACTCATCGAAATCTGCAGCAGTAGAGTGCCACACCAAGTAATGGGTAAAAGGCGTATTATTTTATTTACAAACATTTGAATAAACTATTCTTACAAAATATTGAAACACTTATAGGAGACATTGAAATCCTTGTCTAGTATTCAATTTTATTGTGTACTGTAGAATACAAATATTGTATCCTGTATTCAACATTTCAACAAAGTACGCAAACATCCTTTTCAATAAAAATGCAAGTAATCCTTGTTTACTCTGCACGTTTGCATGCGTGCCACTACACCGGCGCATTCCTCTATTTCCCCTACGTTTGATCCGGCATTTAAAAGTCCTTTATTCCTTTTATCGACAACCAAACTGTTATTTTATGTGCATACATTGGCACTTAATAACATTAGCCAGTTTTACTGCTAATGCTTCTAATGCAGTTTCGATCTAGCGCGCCAGGGGGCCGGAATCGTAAAAATTTTAAATCTACCGTGAGCACATTTAGAGTTTAAAGGGTAGTTGTATTGGACAAAGTTTAGGTGGACTGTTAACTAAAATCTGTTATAACCGAAAGAAAATTTTAGTATTGCTTTTGTCATAAATACAAGTTTATTGAGTCTAATATGGAATTGATGGTGATGATTGGGGCACAAAAGGATAAACGATAGATTTTGTGTTGGAAGAAGAACAAGTTTACATTAGAAGTAATGTAATCTTATGTCAAACTAACACCCTGTTAAAAAACTCATGAATTGTATGTTTTAAGGGGGAACACCTATCTGAGCCTTCTAAAAAATCTGATGTGGACACCACATGACTTCCTTGTACGCGTATTAAACTATAGATATTTTTTTAATTCCACATATTTGACATAAAATCTTTTATTTTTTATTTTTTGTTCTAATCCATAGCAAACTTAATTTAAAAAAATATATAAATATTTAAATTTAGATATTTCGCTTATGCAAAAGGCTAATTTAAAAATTCTTAATGTGCTAGATGCAGGATTTAATTCTCTAAAACTTTTATTTGCAGCATTTATTCTTAAAATTAAAATAATACCATTTTTTTCAAGGAAAACTGTTAGCAGCTTCATGTCCGGTTAGTATATTTTAACCAAAATCTATTATGTTATTTTCATTGATATAGTAGTCTTATATACCAAATTTGGAAAGTTTTAAATTATATTTGAATATAGTTTTTCATTAAAATCTATTATAGGCTTCAAGTAAAGTACCACTTCCGGAAGTTATATAATGACCAAAAAGGGAGATGCACAACTAGATGTTATAACAGTCCTAAATACAAAATTTCAATTTTTACAGCTTTCCGTTTTTGAGTTATGCGAGATACATACGTACAGACGTCAAAATGGATTCCGGGATGGCCAAAATGCGTATTTCCACTGAAATCTGAGAACGTTTATTTCGTACAAGGAAGTAAAAAGCTATATTTGTTTTTTTTTTAGAACATAAGAATAAATGCAATCACTTCGGGTTTTCAATATGTTATTAAGTGATATTTAAGCTTTATTTAAAAAATTTTCTTCTCCGCTATTGGCAGCCCTGCGAACAGACAGCTGCAGGCGTTTGTTTTGGTTGCTTGCGGGACAGCGTGGTCAGTACAGAAACATCAGAGAAAAAAATTAATTAATGTTTCAGGTTCCTAATTAAATTATCTAAAAGGTAGCATAATTTTTTTCGAAATTCGCGAAATTACCAAAATGGCGGCACTCTTGGTGCTATTAACTGTATTTTAAAGTGTAAGTTTTAAGAATGTTTCAATATTTGCTAATTGTAACAACTAATTAGATAAACATGAACGTAGTTAATGGGTTCAAAGATTTCTGCTTCTCCAATTAATGGAATATAGCGTAATTATATGTCTGTAATTATATACAAAGAATATAGAATTTTATAAATTTGCACAAAAAAATCTCAATTATTATATTGCAAGATACCTACAAATTCGAATACGAATCACTCGGCAAAATTTATTTCAAATTTGAAAAACTGTGACTTACCTTTTAGTAGCATTTGTGGATGACATGGTGGATTATACATCCTGTAACAAAAAATAAATACATTTCAACAAAGAAAAAATCTTGCAGAACTCTTAGTTTTCAAATTAAAATAAACTGTCATAAAATGTTTTTTTTACTAATACCAATACGCACAGTACGTGATTTTTTATCATTTGCATGACAACGCGTATTTTACGAATTATTTTGCACCTTAGAGCCCAAAATGAGTATATTGCGCACTGTTTCGTATCCTAGTGCGTAATATGAATATTTCGCGCACGCTCCTAAATTATTTGTTGTCAGGTTCCATTAGTTACAACACATCAATAATATCAAATTCATATTATTGTTGATTGTTTTCCTTCAATTTACTTACATAAATCAACTTTGTTGTTTGTTTCGTGGATCGGTCTGTGGATTCCCACTACCCACAATTTTTTTAAATTACCTCTGTGGCTCTTCCTCTACTACTACTTCATTTGGAGACATGATTTGACGGCTGTTAAAAATCATTTACGGTAATAAAAATGTTAAACAAAAAATAATACATAATGCAATTAAATATTTTATTTATAATTCTACTTCTCGTTAATCTAATTTATTGATTGCATTCTAAATTAATTCTCTTTCTAAATATAAACTTAATCATCTGAAATTTTCATTTAAAATATTTCCATTTAAAATTACATAAAATACACCTTCCATTTCTAAATATATATGTCACGTTTATCCTACTATATTATATTGCAGTAGCACAAATGTTTTTTTAGTTTTCCGTCTCTGAAAATAACCTCGTTTGATGACACAAAACATTTAATTACTTCATTACAATTTGTCTTTGACACTCATTCACTAAGACTTCAGACACAGATGAAGAAAGAGTGTTTCTTAACCATTCAACCCTCATACCCTCGGCTATATTTACCGCTAACCGTTTTACCGCTCCTCAATCGGGAACAGAACGTAAAGCTAGGTTTACAGATAATACTATTGAATCCAAAGGTATAATCAGTCGAGTTTAACATTAAATAAAAAATCGCAAAGATCTTAAATAATCTCAATATTTTAATAAGCTCGAGTAAATTGTAATTGAGATTAAGTTCCTGTTGTACAGATTAACATAAATTAAATAATTGAACCATTTTTTTTAATTGTCATCTTTCGCTACGTGTGAAATCAATATAAATTATTCAAATTGATTTAAATCGTAGTAGGTTATAGCAACTTTTTGTGGATATTAAATGTAATTCCTTGTTATACCTAAAAAAATAAAAGTGAACAATTTTAGTGAATCTGCATTGAAATAATATTGTATTTATTTTTTAATAATTTTTAAAGATAAATAGCCAGCACTTTTATGTGGTCTAATTCACTACAAAAAAAATACAATTAAGAAATGTTACAGCTTATAGTGGATCCAAAACTTTCGGAAGCATTTACATTTTTGTTTTTTGGTTATGAATTTGAAATCAATGTGCTTTAAATTCGTAAATTTTTCTGTCGAGTTATTTTATATTACAAACATTTCGTAGAATTAGAAAAACTCAGTCTGATTTTTAAAACAGTTTTTTCTACAACTGTCAAAACATATTATTTTTTTTCACTAATATCAATACGCGAAGTACGTGATTTTTTCATCATTTACATTACTATAACAACGCGTATTTTGCGCATTATTTAACACCCTGATGCGCAAATAAATATTTTGCGCACTGTTTCGTATTCTAGTGCGCAAAATGAGTATCTCGCGCACGCTCCCAAATTATTTGTTGTCAGGTTTCATTAGTTACAACAAATTAATATTATTGTTGATTGTTTTCTTTCAATTTACTTCAATAGATCAATAATTATTATATTATTCTTTATTTACAGTTGTAGAAATAATGTTGTTTGTATTTCGTGGGCAAAATTCTTGTTTTTTAGCGCGTTCGAATAACTTTTATTGTCTCGACTAAAGTAACATTCTCACGCGCTACAAAAAAATATTCATTTTGCGCACTTAATACAAAAATAACTATTACCGTACCCTGAATTTTGGGTTAGTGAAACTTATTCTAGTACAATTTTAAATTGTTAATCCAAATCTAAGTTTATCAAATATGGGATTTTTTCGTTTTTTAACATTCCTACCGCCAAATAAAAAACCTACGGTTTAATTAAATTCGAAATCTTTTGACATTGTTTCAATTTGATATGAAGTGTATCAACCTTTAGTTCTCTCCAAATCCTCTTCCAGTGTAAACCTTTCTTTACCGGTTCCCGATTCTCCCAAGCATCTAACGTGAGCGTATCCGAATCCAATATTAAATTACCGTTTCGGTGGGCCATTTCACCGCGCCATTAACGGGGACGCTATTATGTTTCAGGTCACGTGATCACACATATTACCGACCAATCATTAGGGGAACGCACACACCCTTCCAATCACCTTGCCTCCCTGACTCTTGTCACAACTACGCCACTGGTAACGCGCTGACAACCAATCATAATAGCCGTTCATTATTTATGTCAATATTAGAGCGAGTTTGTCGTGTGTGGGAATTGGTTTTTAGTTTGGTTTTCGGATGGATGG
This sequence comes from Pterostichus niger, assembly GCA_947425015.1. Taxonomy (NCBI): domain Eukaryota; kingdom Metazoa; phylum Arthropoda; class Insecta; order Coleoptera; family Carabidae; genus Pterostichus; species Pterostichus niger. Next base: position 31,994,754 of record OX380343.1, read on the forward strand.
ATGAATTTTGTTTGGGGTGTTGATTTTTGGTGGATTATCGCGAATAAATTTGGGTGAAAATGATTAATTAAATTTGAAAATGTTTATATTGGATATTTATAAATAAAGATGATTAATAAATATCGCAAAAAGTCAGAAAAAATTCTGTTCAAATTAGTGTTGTAAACATAAGCGTCGATTCGTGGAGGTACATGGGTGTAACTGCACCCTACTACCATACATTGTGGGGTACAAACGTTTATAATTGCATCCAATATTTTTTTACTTTTCGGTTCTCAGATTTCAATGGAAATAGGTATTTTGGCCCTCCCTAAATCTATTTTGACTAATTTCGTCATGCCGTCTGTACGTACGTATGTACGTACGTATGTATCTCGCATAACTCAAAAACGGTAAGCCGTAGAAAATTGAAACTTTATATTTAGGACTGTTATAACATCTAGTTGTGCACCTCCCTTTTTGGTCATTATAAACTACCAGAAGTGGTACTTTACTTGAAGCCTATAATAGATTTTCATGAAAAACTATATTCAAATATAATTTAAAACTTTCCAAATTTGGAATATAAGACTACTATATCAATGGAAATAACATAATAGATTTTGGTTAAAATAGACTAACCGGAAGTGGCACATTACATGAAGCTGCTAACAGTTTTCCTTGATAAAAATGGTATTATTTTAATTTTAGAAATGAATGCTGCAAATAAAAGTTTTAGAGAATTAAATTCTGCGTCTAGCACATTAATAATTTTTAAATTAGCCTTTTGCATAAGCGAGATATCTAAATTTAAATATTATATATATAGTATGGGGTAGATGGCTCAGTGGTATCGAGTCGGCCTGTGGATCTTGAGAACCCTGGTTCGATCCCCACAGCCGACAAACAATTTTCACCAATTTAAAAATCTACCCCTGTGGCTCCCTCTCCACTAATATCTTTGAGGGCTGTGATTTGACGGCTGGTAACCGCACTTCACGCGACAAAATATATCACTTACCGAGATCTGCTTAGGCAGAGTGCCACACCCAGTAATGGGTAAAAGGCGTGATGATATATTTATTTATTTTATATATTTTTAGTTGTTTTTTTAAATTAAGTTTGCTATGGATTAGAACAAAAAATAAAAAATAAAAGATTTTATGTCAAATATATGTGCAATTAAAAAAATATCTATAGTTTAATACGCGTACAAGGAAGTCATGTGGTGTCCACATCAGATTTTTATAAATTATAATTATCTAACTTATATATTATATCACAAATACGTGTAGATTTAATAAAAGAATAGGTATTTACGTATCAAGTGCAAAAAGATGGGTTTTTTTGAATGAGTGGTCCGTTGTTACATGAGCGAAGCGAATGCTGCAAGACCGCGAGTTGAAAAAAACCCCTTTCTGCACGAGTTGCGTACACTATTTTTTCTACAACCATAAACCATATTTTGATAAAAATTATAAAACAAATTTCAGTAATTGTAACATCTCTGAAATTTTTTATTAATTTAAAAACTTTAGAAAGATACCTGGTTTAATGTATCCATGACAACTGACAATAACAAACAAACTCAAGAAAGTATATTGTATAGAGTTTATTTATATTAAATTACTTTTCTGCACTAGTGCAAAAATCTGCTACTTTCATAATAAAAATAAGTTCAAAAACGCCTACCTTTTTTAATGGTTGTAGAAAATAGTATATTATGTAACAAGTTTTATAAATGGTTCTTTAATTACGCGTGTATAAAGAACGAGTATCTAAAGAGTTTATAAAACGAGTCACAACTATACTTTTACCACGGTCGCAAATTAAATCAATAGAAAAAGTAAAGTTTTATGAATTATTTGAAAAGTAAGTTTAAAATAAATGTAAAAATCTAAGGCTAATAACTAACAAATAAAGAATTTAACCCCTAATCCTTAATAAAATTTAATTAGGCTTAGAAGTTAAATTCTTTGTTAGTAAGTAAGTTTAAGTTAGTCAAAAATTCCTGAAGCTAACTTCACTCCGTGCTTAATATGTCAGTTGTTATCTCACGCCGTGACTAAAACGTTCAAAGACACAGCTTATCAACATGTGATTAGCAAAATTATCCCGCCAAACATTCATATACTGACATACCACTTTTGCTTTATGTTTATTTATAATACTTTTTTTCTACGATTGCTATGAAAAGTTGACAATTACGCTCTCATTTGTCATCGTAAAGTTGACTTTTTCTGTGGAACAATCGAAAAATAATTTTTTTACGCGTGTCCAATGACAACGCGCGAAAAAGATATTAAATGTGCGCTTATTGCAGTAGTTACCAGGGATACAAACAAAACAGGAACTTGTCGTATTGACAATTGACAGAACGAATTTATTTTTTAGTACGTATATGTTTTTTAATAATTTTAAGATCGTAGAAAAAAAGAAGTGTGTCTCACGAGCGTAAAGTGTCTTTGTTCCTCTTACACTATTACAACTCTCGTTGCAATTACGGTGCTCGAGTAACAAAGAATCACTTTACGCTCTTAATACACAAATAACTATTATACAACCACGGCTATTCCTCAAAATTCAAATCATTCGCTCACTTAATAAACCATCAATCATATCCTTCCATCTGTTCGTAAGACGTCTTCTCAATCAATAACCTTCAATCTCACCTAAGTATGCGTAGAATGCTTGTAACATATTTATGATAATGCAGAAAATGTTGCGAAAGAAATCGTTATTTGTTTCGAATACCTACACGGATCCGGATAGAGAGAAGCCATGCAGAATACCCGTAAGCCAGATTCAGCAATTTCAGTTTATAATAATAAATTCAAATTACCTCGAAACTTGTTTGCATAATTTCATAAGCTATTATATTTTCCTGTTGTTATTTCAACCTGCAGTTTCAACGCAAAAAATAAAATGTGATGCAAATTCTATTCCTTAAGCGCACTAGAAAAGTACTTAATTTATAATTCTACAAGAGAAAGAAAAGGAGGAGGAGCAGTGCCCATTTCAACCATTCCCATTTTAGCCATATACTCTTAACTCTTAAATGTGCCACCTTCCTAATATCAATGTGCAAAAACTTGCATGGACAACACGTAATAAAAACTTCTATTTAAAAATCTGATGTGGGCACCACATGACTTCCTTGTACGCGTATTATACTAGAGCTACATTTTTTTATTGCACATATTTGACGTAATTTGACATTGGCATTAAATTTCTTATTTTTTGTTCTAATCCATAGCAAACTTACAAAAACAAAGATATATATAATTTTTAAATTTTGATATCTCGCTTATGCAAAAGGCTAATTTAAAAATTCTTAATGTGCTAGACGCAGAATTTAATTCTCTAAAACTTTTATTTGCAGCATTTATTTCTAAAATTAAAATAATACCATTTTTTTCAAGAAAAACTGTTAGCAGCTTCATGTAATGTGTCACTTCCGGTTAGTTTATTTTAACCAAAATCTATTTATTTATTTATTTATTTATTTATGTTACGCTGTACAACAGGAACTTAATCCCAATCACAGTACAGGGTCCGCACTCACCGAGCCGCAGTGTGGTAGTTTATATAATTTTTAGCTTGAGTGAGATTCGAACTCGCGATCTCCGGATTCGAATTCCATATTGCTATCCACACCACCGTACTGACGGATATATTATATTATTTCCATTGATATAGTAATCTTATATACTAAATTTGGAAAGTTTTGAATTTTATTTGAATATAGCTTTTCATGAAAATCTATTATAGGCTTCAAGGAAAGTACCACTTCTGGAAGTTACATAATGACCAAAAATGGAGATGCACAACTGGATGTTATAACAGTCCTAAATACAAAATTTCAATTTTCTACGGCATACCGTTTTTGAGTTATGCGAGATACATACGTACGTACAGAGGTTACGACTAAATTAGTCTAAATGGATTCAGGGATGGTCAAAATGCGTATTTCCGCTGAAATCTCAAAACCGAAAATTTTTGCGATTACAATACTTCCTTTACTTCGTACAAGGAAGTAAAAAAAAGTATTGCTTTCATTATTAATTGTATAAATAACTATAATTTGTGTTCAAAATGGGGTAGGTGGCAAATTTATCAACAATTTTCACCAAATTAAAATCTATCCCTGTGGCTCTCCTTCTACTAATATCTTTGGGGGCCGTGATTTGACGGCTGGTAACCGCATTTCACGTGAAGAAATATATCACTTACCGATATCTGCTAAAGCAGAGTGCCACACTCAGTAATGGGTAAAAGGCGTGATGATATATTTATTTTATTTATAAAATAGGAATGGTCGACTTGGAATATGTTCATTTCAAGTGACGAACCCTATTGTGCTTAATGACAAATGAAATACGATTTATAATAAAATTGAGTAGGTAAAATAAGAATGGCCGTATTGGGGAGAAACCTTCAAAAGCAGGTTACCTTAAAAAACTAATAAAAGTCAAACCATCGTCTTGAATTTTTCTCTGTGCCAGAAAATCTTATTTCCGTTTCACGGCCTAAACCAATTACATTCATTAGTTACTTGACTTTTTGTAGACAGTTTCATTAGGAGTTGGCTCGGGAAACAAGGCCCGGTGGAAGACGGAATCACGGAACGTTTATTTCCAGGAATTTTTCAAACTCTGATGTGATACACTTGTGAAATAAAATTATCTTTTGAGCGTGCAGTACTGCGCCAACTTTCTAATCTACTTTTTACACTAATTTTGTGACGGATTATACCAATTTCATTGTACTGGCGGAAACAAATTTCTACAAACTCAAAATTTCCTTAAAATCTGTTATAAACTAAGTTTTTACTATACAGCGTGTAATTGCAATTGTGTTAAATGTATTTTTAAACAAGCGCAGGCAATGCTGCCTTCATTTCTTATAGATTCGTTGTTAGAGAAGTGGGCGTAAGTGAAGATTTACGAAACAGGTGTACAGGAGCGAATGGATGAATGTTTGTTGCGTGATGATGGATTTTGGTTGTGGGAAAAGAAAGAGTTCGTGTGGAGGAAGTGTTAATGTGGTCGAAATGAATAACGTGTGTCAAGATGATAATGTTGATGGGTTCGTGCTACCCCATTTAATGGGATATAGCGTGATGTTAGGTATGTATGTATGTATGTATGTATAAACTGAAGCGAGCGACCGTTTAACCACACAACCCAAAATCATTTTTATAACAATTTTTTTTCTACGATTGCTATGAAAAGTTGACAATTACGCTCTCATTTGTCATCGTAAAGTTGACGTTTTATGGAACAATTGAAAAATATCTTTTTTGCGCGTCTCCAATGGCAACGCGCGAAAGATATTAAATGCGCGCTTATTTCAATAGTTACCAGGGATACAAACAAAATAGAAACTTGTCATATTGACAGTTGACAGAACGAATTAATTTTCAGTACGTATATGTTTTTTAATCATTTAAGATGCAATCGTAGAAAAATTTATGTGTGTATCACGAGCGTAAAGTGTCTTTGTTCCTCTTACACTATTGCAGCGCGAGCCGACGGGGTGTTCGAGTAAAGAATCACTTTACGCTCTTAATACACAAATAACTATTATGAATTAGGTGGCTCAGTGGTATCGAGTCGGTATGTGGATCTTGAGAACCCTGGTTCAATGCCCACAGCCGACAAACAATTTTCACTAAATTAAATCTACCTCTGTGGCTCCCCCTCCACTAACATCTTTGGTAGCCGTGATTTGACGACTGGTAACCGCATTTCACACGAAGATATATATTATTTATCGAGATCTGCTACGGCAGAGTGCCACATCCAGTAATAGGTAAATGGCGTGATGATATATTAATTTTCGTATCACATGCACAAGAAATACGTTCTTACGTTCTTATTCCCTAATTTTAGAGAGAGAAACACTGCTTTTCTCCCCTAGAAGGAGAAACATTATGTTTCTCTCCCTAGGTAGCATGTTTCTGTCCCTAGAGACTACGATTATTAGCTGTTTGCGGCGTTTCCTAGGTTACTAGTTACGCAACCCATATTTGACATTTGTCCCGATAAGACGGTAATTTTTGTGCGCGATTATCCCTTGTGTGAAGTTGGCAAACCGAGACGTAAGCGAGGGCCGCTTGTTTCCCTCCCTTGATGCATAACATACTATTATTTATTTATAACAATTTTAAATTTATACTGATGATAGAGACACCTACCGATCACTAAAGCTCATCTTTTTAAGAGTCGACGAGCAAAAAATAATATAAATAATTCTTCATTAATTAAATACATTCCACAAAGGTGTTGGATGTTTATTGTCAAATAAGAATTTTATAACTTCATCATAATAAAAATGTACTACAAGGAACAAGATTTTTTTCTGTTATAAATATATATTTTGAAGGAAAAATTTAATATTCTTTTTATTATGCGATATTTATTACAGGATGTAGCTATGTAATAAAATCTCAAATAAATATCTCAGTGTATATTTTTCATCAGTGTTACACAAAGAGAAATAAAATAATTTTAACAAAATATACAATTTCAGTATTTGAAACACAGTATATAAAATTATTATTTTTATACATGTTACCCCTGTGGCTCTCCCTCCACTAACATCTTTAGGGGCTGTAATTAGATGGCTGGTAACTGTACTTCACGCAAAGAAATACGTCCCTTATCGAGATCTGCTACAGCAGATTGAAACAACCAGGATAAAATGCGTGATGATATATTTATTTTTTCTACTTCCGTTATTAAAATGTCATTTAACTTACTGGTTTCCATGGCGCTAAATAATATCTTAGTTATATGTTGACAAGCCATTGCTTCAAATATTTTAGTCGTGGCTTGTGATATTAAGCACGGTGTGAAGTTAGCTTCAGACATCTATCATTGTAACTTAATTTTACTGTTTAAATAATTCATAAAACTTTACATTTCTTTTTCTACTTCCGTTAGGAAATAGACGTTTTATTTCACTTATTTGAGTTAGTTAATGAACTGCATTATTTAACTAGTGAAATAATGAGGTAACATAGCTACAGATATCTTGTTAGACAAATTCTGTTGTGTTATTCTTTTATTTTTTGAATTTATAACTGTCATTAATATGTCAAAATTTCATAATTTCAAAAACGCTCTTTCGTATTTATTAGAACGGAAGTAGAAAAAATATTGTATGAAACTAGTAAGGAAATAGGTTATTACCTTACTTATGTGTTTACATAACTCGGCTACACCTCGTTCTACAAATTTCACATGCGTAAGGTAATAACCTTCATTTCTTTACTAGTTTCATAAATAGCTATTGTTGTCTTAATTTGCGATCATAGAAAAAGTATAATATGTGACTCATTTTATCAACTCTTTAGTTACTGGTTTTTTATAGATTCACAACTAAGAGATGTTTATAAAACTTGTTGCATAATATATTTATTAGTGTATTAAAAATATCATAAAATATTGTGAATAAAGTGTAGAAGCTAACCATATTCTTTGTAGTGAAGGAATTTTGTTAAAACAAAAAACATTTTAGATGATCTGACAAAGACTTGTCGTTTTCGATATTTCAATACTGTGTATCTATCAAGTCGAGCATAAATTTTGCATTAATCTTATATGCGAACGCTTTTTTCAATAACATTTTTTACACATTATTGCCGAACAAGTTTTTATAAAATATACTTTCTAGAGTATTGTACTAAATAGGAAAAGGCGGCAAAATTATATTTTCCATACATAAAATATATACGGAAAACTTAATTTCTGTTATGATCGTATAAAAAGTTGATAATCTTGAGAATAATAAAATATATATATGCAACACCTCGTATAATTTGGTTTAAATTAAAGATTATATGGAAAACATAACGAATACGAGTAGACGACAAAAAAAAGCTATATTTTCTTGTCACTTCATAATTTGGAAAGTAGCATATTAATATGAAAGTAAATAAATAAATATATCATCACGCCTTGTACCCATTACTGGATGTGGCACTCTGCCTAAGCAGATCTCGGTAAGTGATATATTTTTCACGCGACGTTCGGTTACCAGCCACCAAATCACGGTCCCCAAACATATTTGTAGAGGAGGAGCCACAGGGGTAGATTTAAATTGTAGAAAACTGTTTGTCGGCTGTGGGGATCGAACCTGCGTTCTTAAGATTCACAGGCCGACTCGATACCACTGGGCCACCAACCCCATTAAAGTGTAGTTATCATATGCATTTTATCTAATTCAGAACTGTAGGAGAAATATTTTTTGTGCTTTTAACAAATTTGAGGTAAATATTAATCTATGTAATTTCTGTTTTAATTTTACAAGCCAACGTGAGAAGACGCTTGACAATTTCAGAATTTTATTTAATTACTTCAGATTAATGTGAACAATCTTGTTCTAGTTTGCTTGATAAAATCTTGTTAACCTAGAAAAGCTTCTTGTAAAAACTACAAATTAATCACGAGCAAATTTAAGACTGCTTAATTTTTCTTCAAGTTAATTTTACGGACTTAATCTGTGCTTAACCTGGTAGTCCCGTCAAGCAAAGATTTTTTATCAGTCAAATGGGCTAATCCGGTTCTGTTTACCCCGGCACCTAGATAACAAATTCCGCAAAAACTCAGTCGATTTTTCAACGAAAATTTCATTTACGTTAAAAGCTTGCTGTTCCTTTAATACTTGTTCAGAGATTTCTTCTCCAATAGTCCGGAAAACGGAAAACTTGTGTGCGATCGAGCTTTTCTCGTCTCCGCTTGGCGGCAGGAGCGTCGTCAAACTTGCGTCCCCAGAGTCGTCCGTCATATGTAACAAGTTTAATTGTTGGTGGCCACCGAGGTGCCCTACTCTCGCCGCCCATGCCACAGATTAAAAATGAACGATATTTGTCATTGTGTCCGAGATACGTTTCGTTTTGACGTGAGTGGAAGAGGAAGTGGAAGTTTCAGTTAGGGTTTAATTTTTTTTCTTAGTGACAACGATGACCTATAAGAGCTGATATGGTTTGTGTTCGCTCCATGGGAATTTTTTTTCTGTTATGAATGGGTACATTAGGGAATATAAATGAATGTATGATATTGGAATTTGTCAAAATTTTCATTGAGTCTAACTAAGACTAGTCAAAGTATCAAATAGATAAAACAATTTTTTTCTACGATTGCTATGAAAAGTTGACAATTACGCACACATTTGTCATCGTAATGTTGCCGCTTTCTGTGGACCAATCGAGAATTGACTTTAAAGATAGTAAACGAGCTCTTACTTTAATAGTTACGCGGGACACAAACAAAACAGAAATGAATTTATTTTCAGTACGTATACGTTTTTTAGTAATCTAAGATGCAATCGTAGAAAAACTTATGTGTTTATCACTTTATATTTTTTGTAGTCTTAATTTGCGATTGTAGAAAAAGTATAGTAGTGACTCGTTTTATAAATTCTTTAGATACTCGTTTTATATTCACTTGCTTTGCTTTGCTCATCTCGCGCCAAGAGAAACTTGTAACTAAAAATACGTTTATAAAACTTGTTATATAATTTAAAAAGTTAGTTTAAGTTACAATGACAGATGCCTGAAGCTAATTTAACGCCGTGACTAAAACGTTTGAAGCCACGGCTTCTCAACATGTGATTAAGATATTATTTAGCGCAATAGAAAAGTGACATTTTAATAAGGGCAATAGAAAGATATCATTTTTAGCATTCTACTGTAATTCTCTAGTTGAAGGCCTTAATTTAATATCAAACTCGACATATTTTGAATAACTTTTGAAAAAACAATTGACGAACGCTAGAATAATTTTTGCTTATGAGTCATGAGAACTCTAGTTTTACAATAATGTAGCGATTTTCAAAATTATTCAAATATTACTACTTATAACATATGGGGTAGGTGATTCTGTGGTATCGAGTTGGTCTATGCATTTAAAAACCCGGGTTCGATTCCCACAGACAATTTTCACCACATTAAATCTACTCCTATGGCTTCCCCTCCACTAATATCTTTGGTGATTTGACGGCTGGAAACCACACTTCACCCGCAAAATATATTACTTATCTAGATCTGTTATAGCAGAGTGCCGCACTCAGTAAATGGGTAAAAGGTGTGATAATATATTTATTTCTGGCAGTAAAATATAATCTATCCTATAACTATAATGGGGTAGGTGGCTCAGTGGTATAGATTCGGCCTGTGGATCTTGAGAAACCTGGTTCGATCCTCACAGTCGACAAACAATTTTCACCAATTTAAATCTACCCCTGTGGCTTCCCCTCCACTAATATCTTTGGAGGCCGTGATTTGACGACTGGTAACCGCACTTCACGCGAACAAATATATCACTTACCGAGATCTGCTTAAGCAGAGTGCTACACCCAGTAATGGGTAAAAGGCGTGATGATATATTTATGTATATATACAGAGTGCTTAACAACTTAGAGCAAAAAATTGAAGGGTTTATTCTGTACGACGTGCTGATCATAAAACAAAAAGAATTTTTTTTAAATTCCAAAAATTAAGAGTTGTTAACCTAAAACATTTTTTGTAGTACTACACTGGATTCGCTTTCCTATTAACCACAAACAATGAAGTAGGTATCAACTACGAAAGAATAATTACACAATTCAATTATTAGCAGTTATTTATAATAGAATTTTATTTAATTAATAACTTTAACATAATCATCCACCCAGTGGCAGTGGCAACAAAACATTTTGGACTGGGAAACATGGAAAATAGTTTTGCGATTTAAAAAAACATTCTTTTTGTTTCATGATCAGCACGTCGTACAGAATATACCCTTTATTTTTTTGCTCTAAGTTATGAAACACCCTGTATATTTATTCTATAACTACCAATTCTGGCAACATTACAGAAGAACAAAATCATCTATTCTCAACACATTTCCAGCACGGAAGCTGCGGTGTACGTTCACACACAATCACATACATCCCACACATATACAATAATGTCCGGTGGACAAATATTACTTATTAAAGCACAATTACAGCAGCAGGCCTACTAGATCCGGGAACCATCGATTGCGGCTGCCGCCTCCACGCCGCCACCGGAAACTGGCTGCGCTTCCGGCCCGGGAACGCAACGCGTCAGGATTGAAGCTGATGATGAGCGTATTTTACACATACACTCAGTCACACGCCGCAGTTGTTTAATATTGTTGATTATTAAATGCGTTGGAAATTGTTTATGCAAAAATTGATTTGGGTAATGTGTGCACTAAATTGGAATTTGTTGATAATATTGTTTGGTGATTGGTTATTAATTTACTGTGGAGTAAATGGTGCGAGAGTTTAGACGTTAGTTTAAAGGTTGATTGTTTGGTTATTAACTTTGAAAAGCTTCATATCCCTATTTTCATTATAGTTGGAATACAATATACAGGGTGTTAATTAAAAATCTGGCCATAGGCGTTTAACATGGGAAATCAGTTTTTCCTTGCGCGTTGCTTCCCAATTGATTTTAGACAAAAATTCTTCAAATAAAAGTTGTAAAGCTTAAAATTCTGCATATAAACCACTAATCAGATTTTATTTGTTGCATTTCATAACTGAGAAAATAAATTTTAAAGATTTTTGAAAATTGCTTATTTGTAGCGATAGCCATGGAACTCAAACAAAATTACAAGCAATTGTATGACATTGTAACTGTCAAAAAAAGTTTGTGTATTGTGATTTTCGTTTAAAAACAAATATTTTTGAAAGTATGCAACAGTTTTCTCATGAAGAAAAGCTTCAGATCATAAAATGGTGTTACTCTGGACAAAGCTACAGAAAAAATACGTGATTTAATAAGTGTAGTCTGGACACATCGACGAATTCCAAGTAAAACCACAATAGAAAATTTTATTAAAAATTTTTAAAAGACTGGAACAATCAATTTTAAGAATCAAGAAATTAATCATGTGTCTTATAATAATGAAGAAAATGTCTTGGCCATAATTGAAGCAAACTCTACCCTTAGTTTAAGGGAAATCGCTACCGAAGTCGGAATTAGCCATGTATCAGTATACAATATTTTTAAGAAATATAAATACTATCCATACAAATTCCACTGCCATCAGGAACTTCTTCCAAATGATTATGAAAATCGTGTCAACTTTTGCGAAATTATTATGGAAAAGGCAAATGAGAATAGAAATTTTATTAAAAATATTTGTTTTACGGACGAATGTACGTTTACTTTAAATAAAAAGCCAAATCTACATAATTGTCGGTATTGGTCACAGCATAATCCGCACAACATCTTAGAAACTAATTCTCAGTACATACAAAGGGTAAATGTGTGGGCTGGTATACTTGGTAGCCATATAATTGGACCGTTTTTTATTGAAAAAATCAATTCTAACAAATACTTAGAACTTCTTATCGAGAAGGTGGGACCAGAGATTGCTACTTTAAATTTGGAAAATGTGTGGTTTCAACATGATGGATGTCCTGCCCATAATGCTCATGTAGTACGACAGTATTTAAATGATACATTCCCGAACAGTTGGATTGACAGAGGAGGAACAATTAATTGGCCTGCACGGTCACCCGATTTAAAACCGTGCGACTTTTTTTTGGGGGGACACTTGAAAAATGTAAACAGAGAAAGATTTGAAAATATTGAACAACTTAAAGATGCAATTTCCAATGAATGTAGAAAAATAAATGCCAGACAGCTGCATAATGTTAGAGACGGCTTTTATAATAGACTTGGGTACTGTTTAGCGAAAAATGGAGGGTTATTCGAACATTTAATATAAAATTATATGCATCCTTGTTTTCTGTTTATTAAATAAATACATTATTCTTGTCTTCATTTCTGTTTTATTTTGTATGTGTTGAGAGCTATGTAGGTATTCTATAATTATAACAAATGTATTTAGGAAACAGATTTGTTTTATACGTAGGTACATCAATTGAGTTAAGCATAAAAATTTAAATTATAATTCTTTGTAAACATTCGATTTGCCCTTATTTATTTAAACTAAATTTTAATTTTTGGCTGTATAACTGGCCATAATTCAATTTAATTGTCTGCATATTTAACTTCTATTAAACGAAAATCACAAAACACACTCTTTTTGACAGTTACAATGTCATACAATTGCTTGTAATTTTGTTTGAGTTCCATGGCTATCGCTACAAATAAGCAATTTTCTAAAATCTTTAAAATTTATTTTCTCGGTTATGAAATGCCACAAATAAAATCTGATTAATGGTTTACATGCAGAATTTTAAGCTTTACAACTTTAATTTGAAGAATTTTTATCTAAAATCAATTGGGAAGCAACGCGCAAGGAAAAACTGATTTCCCATGTTAAACGCCTATGGCCAGATTTTTAATTAACACCCTGTATATATTCTATATACACGTCAGCGTATCGGACTATTAAAATAAATAAAAATATCATCACTCCATTTACCCCTTTCTGGGATGTTACATTCTGTAGCAACAGATGTCGATGAATGAAGTGCGATAACCAGCCGGCAAATCACGATTTCCAATTTTGTTAATATATATATATATATATATATATATACCGGGTGTAACACGAAAAGTGAAACATAAGCGTTTAACATGGCAAATCAGTTTTTCCGTGCGCATTGCTTCCCTAATTATTTTAGGAAAAAATGTTTCAAATAAATGTTGTAAAGCATAAAATTCTACATCCGAATCAATAAACAAAATTCATTTTGACTACTTCATAGCTGCAGAAATTAAATTTAACAATTCACGTAATTTCAATTTAATAGTAATAGTCATGGAATTAAAAACAAGAGATGAACAAATACGTAACGTTTTATACGTCAATGTCAGAATAAATTGTCAAAATCATTTTTACGTGCTAAATATTTATTTTCTAAATAAAAATTTAATAATAATAAGGCAAAATATTTTTTAGATTTAGTAGGTATTTAATAATAATAAAATAATAAACTCGATAAAATATCACATATAATTTTAGTTATATACAGGCTGTTTCTATAGCTCTGCACGAAACTTTAATGACATATAATTTGATATACTGATTATAGAACAAATAGTTATTTGTGTATTAAGAACGTAAAGTGATTTTTTGTTACTCGAACACGAACTTCGGCTCGCGCTACAATATTGCAAGAGGAACAAAGACACTTTACGCTCGTGATACAAACATAATTTTTTCTACGATTGCATCTTCAAATTATTAAAAACGTATACGTACTGAAAATAAATTCGTTCTGTCAACTGTCAATATGACAAGTTTCTGTTTTGTTTGTATCCTTGGTAACTATTGAAATAAGCGCGCATTTAACTCTTTTTTTAGCGCGTTGCCATTAGAAACGCGCAAAAAATATATTTTTCGATTGTTCCACAGAAAACATCAACTTTACGATGACAAATGAGAGCGTAATTGTCAATTTTTCATAGCAATCGTAGAAAAAATATTTTTTGATTAGTGTATGTCATTCCTAGCGAATATTTTTAGTTTAAATAAGTCTCGATCTCCAAAATCATTTTTAACTTACTGTACCCTGTAATTTTTAAGCGATATTTTATCACTTACCTATATGATAGTTAGGCTATCTATTACTTTATCCTATCACTGATAAACGGGTATTAAATCTGTTAGTAATATATTTACTTCTATTTATTTTATATCGTATTACACGCGTTAAATATTACAAAATACTTTCAAAATTTTAATAAATCTGTTTCATGTCAACACCATTTCCTGTTTACCTCCCAAATTAACGGGGGCGTAACATTATTTAAAATTATGTAAATACCTCCCTGATCACATTACCATCTCCCACCCTGGCAGAAACTCCCTCCATAAAGAAAAGTAAAAGACAGAAGAGCAGAGCTGGGAAAACCCGTCAGGAAATCATCTTCTTTCCATAGTCTCGTCCGAGCGGAAGCTGTCTGCTCTCTGCGTATATGCCACGGGCTCCCGCGCTGCGTTTGTGCGCTCGCGCTCTATCTGCGTACCGAGCGAAGAAAGGAACTAGGAAATTCCAAGTCGGGGGTGGATTGCTATATTGATATTGTCCAAACTCGGCTTTTGATCGAAAATGATGAATAGAGGGAGGGTTTGGGCTAACACACGAAATGCCGCCAGAACCGTAGTTTATTAAATTCATACGAGCAAGACGAATTTTTTGAATTTTATCTTGCGAACTTATGAAATATAAATATTTTTACTATTTTTCAATACAGGGAAGTCCAAGTTACACTGTTTAAATATTATAGTTCTTTGAGAATAATATTATTTGACTATAATTTTATTATCCTCTTTATTGTAAAGTATTATTTTTTAAGTACTTAATTTTTAGGTT
Source organism: Pterostichus niger (assembly GCA_947425015.1). Classification (NCBI taxonomy): domain Eukaryota; kingdom Metazoa; phylum Arthropoda; class Insecta; order Coleoptera; family Carabidae; genus Pterostichus; species Pterostichus niger. The sequence continues at coordinate 32,010,045 of OX380343.1, forward strand.
AGTTTTTGTTGTACTTCCAATTTTCGCCACTTCTTGCGCATTCTTATTTAAAAATCCCAATAGATGCCTCGCTGAATCATGGTCAATTTTATTGAATTGTGCTACGGTTATTACGGCCGTTTCATATGTCATAATAATTATTTACATTGCAAGACCGTTATACGGAAATTTACAGGCAAGCATAGAAAGTGTGTGAGCCTGTAAATTTCAGTTAACGGTCGAGCATTGTACAATGTTTTATGTGCATTTGAATCGCAATATATGTATATATAATAAAATTAATTGCAATAGTATAATGTAATAACTAAAATGTTCAATCAAGGTAGATTTTGAAAATCTGACAGATTTTGTTTAATCAAAAAATATTTAAGTGTCAAACGTTTAAAATTAGATATGTTGTCATGATAACCAATATCAATAGCCCGTTATAAATTTTACACGGACTAGCACGTTATAAGTCTCGTAACCCCTAGAGACAGAGTTAAGTAAACAGTTCATTACGATTCAAATGTACGTAAAATATTTAATTTTTGTGATGGAAAATAATTAGGGAAGGCAATGATTGAACGTTTCAAAAATAACATTGAAAACGCTGTACGATTCCCCACATAATATTAATGAAAACATCAATAATTAATTACAAAATATTACAAATAATATTAATGAATTAATTTAGTTCAGAATTTTTAATATAAAACTTTAATCAAAATGATGAAATTATTTTCAACACCTGGCTACATATTTCCATATGACATAAATGAGTAAAATAACTACAAAAAGAAATATTTCAAGTGTCGATGTAAAAAGCCGAAGTCAATTGTCATGTCTCAGGCTAGTCCGGATCTGAAAAACCTTCGGTATTAGGTCTGCATTGGTAGAAAATTGGAATTCTTATCTGCAATAGGTGGCTTGTGGAAGTATAAAGAAATCTCAATGATGAACGAAGGTTCTCTGCGTCTCTCCACTCTGAGGAACGCCCCTAAAATCATTCTGGACCCCTCCCTTGACAAAAGTTTTTATGTAGTTTACGATATCGACTCTCTTACACTATTAATCATTGTTACTTTATTAGAGATAGCAAGTATTATATCTAGCTACGACGAATAAAAATCTTAGATTTTTTCTACTTTTTAGAAAATCTTTTTGTTAACTATAAGTTTTGAAAACAGAAACTAAGAACATTAATTTATATGTACTCCAATTACAACAGTTTATAGCGTTACAATTGTTACAATTTAGTTTATAAATACCACTATTATCTAATTTATCTTTAACGGTTAATTTGTTATTGACTAAAATATGCTTAATAGTATAGTTGTTATAATTATAACAACAACGATTGTAACGCTATTTATATTAGTCAGACAGGGAGATCTTTTAAGATTAGGTTTTACGAACATATAAGATCCTTCAAATTAAAAAAAAAACTGACTCCAATATGGCGATACATTTGAATGAAAAAATCTGATGTGGACACCACATGACTTCCTTGTACGCGTATTAAACTATAGATTTTTTTAATTGCACATATTTGACATAAAATCTTTTATTTTGGATTTTTTGTTCTAATCCATAGCAAACTTAATTTAAAAAAAAACAAAAAATATATAATATTTAAATTTAGATATCTCGCTTATGCAAAAGGCTAATTTAAAAATTCTTAATGTGCTAGACGCAGAATTTAATTCTCTAAAACTTTGATTTGCAGCATTCAGTTCTAAAATTAAAATAATGCCATTTTTTTCAAGGAAAACTGTTAGCAGCTTCATGTAATGTGCCACTTCCGGTTAGTCTATTTTAACCAAAATCTATTATGTTATTTCCATTGATATAGTAGTCTTATATACTAAATTTGGAAAGTTTTAAATTATATTTGAATATAGTTTTTCATGAAAATCTATTATAGGCTTCAAGTAAAGTACCACTTCCGGTAGTTGCATAATGACCAAAAGGGGAGGTGCACAACTAGATGTTATAACAGTCCTAAATATAAAGTTTCAATTTTCTACGGCTTACCGTTTTTGAGTTATGCGAGATACATACGTACGTACAGACGGCATGACGAAATTAGTCAAAATGGATTCAGGGAGGGCCAAAATACCTATTTCCGTTGAAATCTGAGAACCGAAAATTTTCGCGATTACAATACTTCCTTTACTTCGTACAAGGAAGTAAAAAATCACACCTGCAACATTGATAATCTGGAAATTTTACACTTTACCAATAAAGGACGTAGAATGAACTTCTTAGAAGCATTTGAAATTCAGAAAGCTATTCATAGCGGCTTAAATATCCTCAATGACCAGTTGGATTTGTTTCATTATGATACTATTAAGATCTTTGTAAATGAACTTTACCGTTAATCACTGTACTATATAAACTGTGTGTAACTTGTATTTTAATCAGTCAACTTTCTAAAGATGGCCTAATAAGCCGAAATCGATCAACTTTGTTAATAAATAATTTTGTGAAACTACATCAAGTGTCTACGTTCTTTATTCTTAAAATTAAATTAATTAATCTTTCAGAATATTTCTGATTTATTTGTTAAATTGTGCTGTAAATTGTATATAATGAAACGTTATTATTAGGTATAAAATTTGAAGCACTTTTATTAAAAGGTTTTTCCGTAAAAATATTGTAGAAGTGTTTAACAACTGGAATTCGTGCTGAGGCGAGAATTGCAAACGAGAATTCTCGAAGTAGTGGAAAACCTTTACTATTATGTTTGTTACCAAACAAAAAGAGCGTTGGATACTTCTCGTCTCGTATTCTGCAGTTCCTTTCGATTTGTTTTGTAGAAGAGAGAACTAAATTCCGAAATAAACGATAACTTTAGTATGTCGTAACCTAATAAAAAGACTCGCTACAACGCTGTTCCGACTACCAAATGAAGACACTCTGTAAAATCAGCGTGCACGCCTATGTCTCAAACTAAAACAAACAAAAAAAAAAGTACCGGAAAGAAAAACTCAATTAGCCAATCAATTGAGTTACTGCACTGCGACATAATACTCCCCAATCGAGATAACACTACTGTAGACATATCCATCTCACTCCAACATACATTGTCGCTATTCTGGCTGTCTCTGTCACGTAGCGAGATATTGGCATCGGCTTAATCCGATAAACGCGTCCATTAGATGCGATTAGAGCGGCCCCAGCCGTAAACAATACCTTCACCGGACGGAAGCGAGACTTCAAACCGGAAGCAGAACGAAACAGCGGAGCCTGAAGATTCAATATTGCTCATTTGGCGGCGAAGGGCGCTGGGGTCGAACTTCCTACGAATTTTTTCCACTTCCTGTTTTGACAGCAGATAACTTATTGGATTTCTAAGGGCTTAGGTCGCTCGGTGCTGATTTCTGATGGCTGAATTAGCGATAGCTGCGATTCTTTGTCAGCAATTCGAGACATTGACATTGCTTTTTAGATTGACAAGCGAATTATGCCGGAGTCTTTTGTGCTACTCATTTTGGCCTTCCTCCAAATTTTTAAATAAAATTATAGATTTTAACAAAATAATTTAAGCGAAAAAAGCCACAGAGGTATACTATTTTCATTTTAAACTGGAGGGATCGGCATAAAACGATTAAATGCACCGCAATTACGTTTACAAATGAACTCAAAATATGACCCGTTATAACTTGTTTCACAAGGTTCGCATAGGGATGTACAGCCCCATTCGCGGGTATTTTTAAAGAAGAATCATTTTACGCTGAATACGACCCTTAAAAATTACCTGTTGTGACCATCGTTAAACGATTTGTTCTAGCCGCATTAATAGATTTCATTGTAGTTATATGGGACAGGGATGTTTAATTGTTTTATGCCGATCCCTCCAGTTTAAAATGAAAATAGTATAGTTTTAACGTACTGAAAATTGAAAATTATGGGATAGGTGGCTCAGTGGTATCGAGTCGGCCTGTGGATCTTAAGAACCCTGGTTCGATCTCCACAGCCGACAAACAATTTTCACCAAATTAAATCTATCCCTGTGGCTCCCCGTTCACTAACATCTTCGGGAACCGTGATTTTACGGCTGGTAACCGCACTTCACGCGAATAAATATACCACTTACTGAGATCTGCACAGTGCCACACTCAATAATGGGTTAAAGGCGTGATGATATATTTATTTACTTATAAAATTGAAAATTGAACCCTAGTTCTCAATACCACTGAGCCACCTATTCCATGTACTCGTATGTATGTGAAAAGTGTATCTAAAAATCTGATGTGGACACCACATGACTTCCTTGTACGCGTATTAAACTCTAGATATTTTTTTAATTGCACATATTTGACATAAAATCTTTTATTTTTTATTTTTTGTTCTAATCCATAGCAAACTTAATTTTATATATATATATATATATATATATATATATATATATATATAATATTTAAATTTAGATATCTCGCTTATGCAAAAGGCGAATTTAAAAATTCTGAATGTGCTAGACGCAGAATTTAATTCTCTAAAACTTTTATTTGCAGCATTTATTTCTAAAATTAAAATAATACCATTTTTTTGAAGGAAAACTGTTAGCAGCTTTATGTAATGTGTCACTTCCGGTTAGTATATTTTAACCAAAATTTATTATGTTATTTCCATTGATATAGTAGTCTTATATACCAAATTTGGAAAGTTTTAAATTATATTTGAATATTGTTTTTCATGAAAATCTAATATAGCCTTTAAGGAAAGTACTACTTCTGGAAGTTGTATAGTGACCAAAAAGGGAGGTGCACAACTAGATGTTATAACAGTCCTAAATATATCATTTCAATTTTCTACGGCTTACCGTTTTTGAGTTATGCGAGATACATAAGTACGTACGTACGTACAGACGTCACGACGAAATTAGTCAAACTGAACTCAGGGAGAGCCAAAATGCCGATTTCCGTTCAAAATCTGAGAACCGAAAATTTTTGCGATTACAATGCTTCCTTTACTTCGTACAAGGAAGTAAAAATGAATCACCGTCTCATTTTCTTAATTTAAGAATCATTTTCGCCTGAATTATTTTTCGGTTAAAATGCTAAACTAGAAAAGCTTGTTACAATTCGCTTGAAAATCACTGTCGGATAAATATCTGCCTAGTCGTAATTTGAAAATAATCTTGCGCTAGGACAATAACATCGTTATATTTTGATTACCTTCCTGCCTATACTTTAATCAAAGTTCCTGGCTTCTTCTTTCACATCTCAATCGCCATTTGCCGCCCTTTTCATTAAATTCCTTTGAAGCATTCCAGCAGAAACAATCGCCAAACGAGTCCACGAAACAATTTCAGATCTTAGATGACAAACAAACCCCTAATTCAACCATCAACCAAAACCGCTATAAGGGGAGAAGTAAATAGCCGAGTGGGTCAATCGATGGCTCTTGAATCTTGAGATACTAGACTTTAATTCTTTGTTAGATTTGATTTGTCTTACATATGCAACTAGAGGAACTATTCTTAAGAATCTACGAATCTATGAACTAAGAATTATTTTTTTTTGTTCTACAATTTGTGAATAGTATATTATTGTACGAGTTCATCATCAACTGTGGCGCTACAGCCCAAATTGGGCGTTGGCCTACCGGACACACCGAGCCGCAGTTTTGACACTGCCGTACTGCCAGATTTCTTAGTCAAATGTTACATTATTTAAGGCGTACAAGTGACTAGCTTATAGCGCCCAAGTGTGATAAATACATGTAACTGTATTTTTATATTTTACGACAAATCACACATTGTCGACAGGCGGATTCGAACTGACGAACCTTGGTTCGGGTGACGTCACAGTATGTTAAGAGATGTGCCTTAACACGCTCGGCCACCGCGCCTCTATTGTACGAGTTGCCAACCTTAAAATTGACACGGGGACTATTCGACAATTTCTCATATTTTCAAATTGTTATAATAGAACATATTAAAGTATTTGAGGGTGTCACTTTGAAATGATATTTAACGTATGCCTGCGGCGTAGTAGTACCAACCTTACAAAATAAAAAGTAACCGAAAACAATAGCCTTCATTGTTAAACTATTTCGATATAATAATGAACTTTAATTTTAATGAATATTCTTTGTTGAGATTTTTGCATATTGTATGATTATGTCATTAGTTACCCAGTATATTTCATTCAAAATAATAATTATTTAAAGTCAAACAAAATTTTAAAAGTCAACTGTCAATCAACATCATATCAAATGTCAAAATTTAGTCATTGTACAAAATTATTTTAACAAATTAAATTGAATTAAAAAGCACCAGGCCTACCTGTGGAGAAAATTCAAATTTTAGTAACTCTATTATAGGTAGAAACAGATAATCTGGTCAGTCAGTACGGTGGTGTGGATAGCAATATGGAATTTGAATCCGGAGATCTAGAGTTTGAATCTCACTGAAGCTAAAAAATTATATGAACTACTACACTGCGGCTCGTTGAGTGCGGACCCTGTACTGTAATTGGGATTAAGTTTCTGTTGTACAGCGTAACATAAATAAATAAATAACATTTGTTAAATTTGGTGGTCCGCGATGAATTATAGGTTAAGAACCACTGTCCCTGAGTAAGAATATTTTCAAAACAACTTGAACATGAAGCAAGATATTATATATTTCGTAGTCAAGTGTTGTACATTGTTTTAGAGAAAAACACTTCAATAAAAATAAAAGATTATTTAATTCTCTTTTTTTTCCAAAAATAATTTATTTTTCACTCAAACATTATTTATTGTAAATAGAAAGTAAATAAACAAGGCGTAAACAGTAATGCAGTCACAAAATGGATATTTAATATTGCTTAATTACTAAATCGGCGTTTCGTTGCCACTGGCAACACTATCATTTATTGTTCATTGCTATGATTCGAAGTATATAAACAAGTCCATAACGACCAAGGCAATATGATTCAAATCGCCCGCTTCGTTTACTCATTATACCATACTTAATTAATACGTAGTACTATAAATATTTATTATAAATAAAACTACATATTCTAGCAAAAAATAAATTTTGTATGTACCACAGACATACTAAATAATGTACAGAGGACGACGATATCCAGTCCGAGGACCTGTGGGATGGATGTCGGTCGTAGTGCATAAATTACTATTAGGAATATTTAAGATCGGAAAATATTCGATGTTACAGAATTCGAATTTGGACATCCCCTACAAATATATGAGCTACCACACTGCGGCTGGGTGAGTCCGGACCCTGTACTGTAATTGGGATTAAGTTCCTGTTGTACAATGTAACGTAAATAAATAAATAAATTCAAGTAGACAAAAAACACAATAAATTCTATGCAAAATTTGCCACAAAATATCACGTTGCAATATATCAAACAGTGCTATTAGTTACAGATCAAAACATGAAAGATTCATACAAGAATACAATGTAGTTTTTCCATTGACGACGGCAATAAAAATTCTCTTTCATTAGAAGTATATTTGAGTAAGCAATTAAGAGATTAGCACTTGGCCATACAGATTGAAATTAGCTTATTGAACCATCGCTATCAGCTATCTTATTCTCGTTTGTCGGTAATTAAAAATGGCGGGGTTGAAATGGAACATTAAAGTGGTGTAATTACAATCTCGCAAGAACTACTTTCGTGAAGCAGGGATGGCCAAACTTCTACACATCTGCACTCCCGCTGTCACATCTACATGTTATTCGTTCCGCTCGTAAACTTAATTGCTGCCAGTAATTCTACGAATTACAAGGTTTTATAAGACATAAGTTTTTATCAATTCAAGAAGTTTCTGCATTTGTTCCTTCTATTCATCTCGTAATATTAATAAGTGTCGTCGTTAGGGAAATTAAGAGAAAATATATTTTCTGGGCATTATTAAAATTATGTTGAACATATGGCCCAGCATTCGCGTTTCATATTTTGCAATATGACATCTAGTTAGAGGCGGATTGTGAATTTGTGGGCCCTTGAGCTAATACTAATTAGGGGCCTACTTAATTAGACAACTAATTGTTATTTTGTAAAAAAAACTGTTTCCTATAGTGATGGGGTAGATGGCTCAGTGGTATCGAGTTTGTCTGTGGATCTTGAGAACCCTGGTTCAATTCCCACAGCCGACAAACAATTTTCACCAATTTAAATCTACCCCTGTGGCTCCCCCTTCACTAACATCTGCTTAGGCAGAGTGCCACATCCAGTAATGGGTAAAAGGCGTGATGATATATTTATTTATTTATTTTATATAGAAAAATAAAATATTTTATATATATAATATGATTTACAAGTAACACTACCCAACTATCACTTACCGATTTAAATGAAACTGGGCACACTAATAGAACTCTAAAAAATATTAAACCCCTATTTTATTTTCTTCCGGAAATTGCTTTTTAGGGGTACAAACCACCCCTGAAAGGTGGTAAAAGCAAAAATGAAATTAAATAATACCAAAATTATACGCGTTCAACATGTGTGTATTACGAGCGTAAAGTGTCTTTGTTCCTTTTACACTATTACAGCTCTCGCCTTCAGCTCGCTCTGTAATTACCATATTCGAGTAACAAAGAATCACTTTACGCTTTTAATAGACAAATAACTATTTTTTTCTACGATTGCTATGAAAAGTTAACAATTACGTTCTCATTTGTCATAGTAAAGTTAACGTTTTCTGTGGAACAATCGAAAAATATCTTTTTTGCGCGTCTCCAATGGCAACGCGCGAAGACGTTAAAGATATTAAATACGCGCTTATTTCAATAGTTACCAGAAATACAAACCAAACAGAAACTTGTCATATTGACAGTTGACAGAACAAATTTATTTTCAGTACGTATACGTTTTTGAATAATTTTAAGATGTAATCGTAGAAAAAATAATGTGTGTATCACGAGCGTAAAGTGTCTTTGTTCCTCTTGCACTACTACAACCTTCGCCTTCAGCTCACACTGTAATTACCATGTTCGAGTAACAAAGAATCAGTTTACGCTCTTAATACACAAATAACTATTTATTGTCAATTATATTTACATGATACAAGTTGCCATGGATATATTATTCTATCATGACTTGACTATTACAGCAAAATAGAGAACCTAAATTATTTTTACTTTTTCTGTTGGTGTTGTTACTGAATCTGCCCTCGAGCATTAATTCATATCCTAGATGGCTTTTTCAGTGCATTCCAACAACGTATTAATTTGCACAAGTGGAACACGGAGCGAATCAATATTCCAGGGGAATTATTAGTCTAAATTTAATGACTACAAATTAATTTCCTCAAATAGATTTTCTTTTAATTCAAGTAATATTTAATTACAAATACAAATTTACTATAAATTAAATTTTGGTCTGTTATTCAGAATTATGTTTTCTCTGTTGTAATCAGTAAATTCAGATAGATGTTTTAGTAAAATTTAACAAAAACATGCATTGGATTACACGACATGCAAATCAATTAAACAGTGGGTGTTTTTATTCGATTTAAATGATGAACATTATCCCAAAATTGAAATACAAATCTCAATGTAAACTAATTATGAACACAAATAAATTCTGCTATTAATGATTTAATTGGCTTCGTTAATACGGATACATTATTGGTACCTAATTTGATAAATATACATGCATTTAAAGCCCTATTAACTTCTGACAGCATTATTTAGAAAAGTTGTATAATAATTCAACAAGAAAAGATATACCTAATCAAAAAAATTATCTATCGAAAATTTCTATTAAATCCATATATCTGTAGTGCTCATTATTATTTTTAATTTGAAAAATAAAAGAAAAAGTAGGTTTGGGAAAAGAAAAATGGTTGTTGTTGTTAGTTACTATTTATAGAAAAAATAAAAAGAGTTATATTCTGTCTAATTGTAGTTATATTTATTTATTATAAATTAATTAAAAACAAATAAGTTGGTTTTTTACATTAATGATCCCTGAATTGCAACGTGTATTATATAATATAAAATAGGACAGATTCTTAATTGTCAATGGAGCAAGTTAGACATATCTAATAAAATTATCATGCCTTTTACCCATTATTGGGTGTGGCACTCTCCCTAAGCAGATCTCGGTACGTGACATATTTTTTCACGTACAGTGCGGTTGCAAGCCGTCAAATCACTGCCCCCAAAGATATTAGTGGAGGAGGAGCCACAAGGATAGATTTAAATGAGTGAAAATTGTTTGTCCACTGTGGGGATAGAACCAGGGTTCTCAAGATCCACTGAGCCACCTACCCCATTTATAAATATATAAATATCACAGCTAATCGTTGTTGCGACAAAACACAAAACTGAGCTCAGGTTCAGTATTCGCATCCTGCTCACTTCAGCAGTTCGTCTGTGTTTCGAATGATATTTTCTAAATTTTCCGCGCTATTGGAACTATTATTGCATTACGCTTTATTTGATACTAGTGAACTGTTGTCGGCTACAGCAGACAATGTAGAATGTAATGTTATTGACAGTTTAATTAGAGATTTTTAATTGGTCGTGCCAGTAAACTGAGGGCGGAATTAGGTTAATTAATATTTGAAATACGTATTTAGTTAATCAGTTGTACAAATAATTCATTTCATTGAAGTAAATTGTTAATCGATATAAACTGTTTTGACATGTTTGGATATTCATAGTTTTAATTGGAGCAGCAGAAATTTTTTAACATTGCCGATTGTTTTGCTGTAATCCGTACGTTTTGATGTAAATTAATTAGCGACTAATAGCCCTTTAGAGTGAGAGTTTTACCTTCTAAACATGATTGATATTTTGGAATGTAAGGATTATCAGTTTAATACAGTGAAATTTATAAGATTGATGCTGATAATATTTAAGATTTTCTCATTTCAAAATAGCTTTTTGTATATTAAGAGCGCAAAATGGTACATTGTCGATTGAGAGGTTTGCCAACTTCACACAAGGGATAATCGTGCCCTCTCGTGAAGCATATTATACTTTTCGTAACAAGTGCACAAAACTTACTGTCTTATCGGGACAAATGTCAAATATGGGTTGCGTAACTAGTTACCTAGGAAACGCCGCAAACAGCTAATAATCGTAGTCTCTAGGGAGAGAAACATCTCCCTAGGAAGAGAAACATGCTACCTAGGGAGAGAAACATAATGTTTCTCTCCCTAGGGGAGAAATGCAGCGTTTCTATCTCTAAAATTAGGGAATAAGAACGTGTTTCTTGTGCATGTGATTTTTTCTATTAATTTCTAATTTTACAAGTTTTAAGCGTTACAGGATATAAAAAATGAAAATTGTTTATTTGCTGTCACTGGTTGTTATCGCAACGTTCAATGAGAGCTTCTGTATTCCAATTTTGAAATATAATGTAATTTGACATTAACAAATTTGTTTACATACATTTTCTCTTTTGTTTTTTGTTAAAGACTACTAATAATTTACAAATAATAAATGTCAAAATAATATGCATAAATTATATTTTAAAATTACATTTTTCATTTTTAATCTTACTTAGGTCGTGGAAAATAGTATATAAATTGTTTCAAAATTGCTGCAAAAAAATTAAAGGGTATATATTATTTGATGTACTGTAGACATTAAAATTGTGTAACAGTTTAATATTTACCCATTTTTATTCTTTACTGTAACTCCAGTGGCACAAAAAACGTTTGTTTCAAGTAATCTGTAATTATTTTTGCGAATTTCGGAAAAAAACATTTTTTTTGTTGTAATAAGTACATACTATAATATATATATATATATATATATATATATATATATATATATATATATATATACAGGGTGTTTTTGTACCATGGATAAAATTTTAAGGATATATATATATATATATATATAGATATGTATAACACGTTGTACTGATAACGGAACAAAAATAATTTTTTATAAATTCGCAAAATTAAGGGTGGTTTACTTAAAGGAAACATGTTGAGTGCTACTGGTTTCATAGCTGTTTATGTTGTTTTATTCAAATATTAACAATGCAAAACAATTATTATACATTTATGTTGCCTGTGGATCTTGAGAACTCTGGTTCGATCCCCACAGCCGACAAGCAATTTTCACCAAATTAAATCTACCCCTGTGGTTCCTCCTTCACTAACATCTTTGAGGGCTGTGATTTGACGGCTGATAATCGCAGTTCACGCGAAGAAATATTTCACTTACCGAGATTTGTTTCGGCAGAGTGCCACAATCAGTAATGGGTAAAAGACGTGATATATTTATTTCTTTTACATGTTACGTAATGCAATTTAGATAGTAAATTAATTTCAATTATTTTGTTTCTTTCACAGTAATTGAATGTAATACTCCATTTGATAGTAGATAGCGTAATGTTATTTTCAAATAAATATGTACATGTAAACATGTGCTTCGGCGAAGTAAATAAATCATTATTAGTATTTATTCTACGTTTATATGTTTTCTTAGTAAAGTTGTCTTTTAAATAGGACCACAAGTATTTCTCAATGTTCTCCGTTGGTTACATAACAAAAACAAATCAGAACGCTCTCCATTTAAATAATAATTATTGTTGGTATGTTCCATTGTAGCGATAGGCACTTGTCTTTGATGTAGCAACTTTGTAATTTAATTAATTTCGAAATTAATTGCACATTTTAATTACCTTTCCTCTTGTTTCAGGTAAACTACTTCAAGGAAAATAGAGGATATCTTTACTGCAGCCGTAATAACGCAGGCTGACGTGCTTCAATGTTTGTTTTATATTTCTACTACTTGAAATGAGACTGTAAGTTTTTTTAAATAATATTTTCTGCCGTGGAAAATACGCAGAACAATATCTGGAAAATGTTTGAGATAAAATTATTTCATTTTCTTGAAACAGAATTAATTTTCTCATAATTTAGAAAACATTATTTCTATTCAATTTCATATTCCTTTTTGCAAATTTAAAATCGTAAAACAAATTAAAATATAGCTTGTAGATAAGTAAATACATAAATTACAATAATTAGCTCGAATATTATTGAGTTATTAAATTGTTAATTATGACACTTTATGAATTATTAAATAATTATTATAAATAATAGTCGTCATGCATATTTATTATGTTCATCTGAAACAGGTGTATTAATTTACATTTTAATATTATATTTCTAAGATTAAAGTTCTCTATCTCTCTCTCTCTCTCTTTCTTTCTTTATTGTTAGGTACTTTTTTTATCCGAAAAAAGAATACGTAAAATTTAATATTAATTTAATTTAATACTCGTATAGATAACTATGGTAATGATAGCATATTAGCAAAGCGTACTTATTATATGAAAAATATTTTTTCTACGATTACTATGAAAAATTGACAATTACGCTCTCAGTTGTCATCGTAAACTTGACGTTTTCTGTGAAATAATCGAAAAATATCTTTGTCGCGCGTTGCCATTGGAGATGTTAAATGCATGCATTTCCAATGGCAACGCGCTAGAAAGATATTAAATTCGCGTTTATTTCAATAGTTACCAGGGATATAAACAAAACAGAAACTTTTCATATTGACAGTTGACAGAACGAATTTATTTTCAGTACGTATACGTTTCTTTATAATTCAATGCAATTTAATGCAATCGTAGAAAAAATTATGTGTGCATCACAGGGTTCGTAAATATCATGATATTTATAATAAATATCAAAATATCTGATATATAGGATATATATCAGATAAATATCACTTTTTGGATATTTATTTTTTAATTTTAGTGTTTGTACACATTTCTTATCACAATAGAAAATACAAAATAAATTATTACTCCTAAATAAAAAATTAACACAGGTAATGAAAAAAAGTAAATATACATTGAATGGATACACAAATATTATATAGTACTAAGAATAGTAAGAATATTTAAATAATCCTATATCCTAAATAGGGGCAAATCATCATCTTCTGATGAACTTCCTGAACATAGCGTTGCAGATAGACTCACTTGGCCAAATCCAATCTAAATTAGTTTTTTTTTGTAGTTTATTTTTGGTTTAAATATTTAAACATAAAAACTAATTTACCGGCATTGTCGTTACCGAGACGATTACGTAATTGAGATTGGACAATGCCAAAAGTGGAGAAATATCGTTCCAGCCCTGCTGTGGCTGTTACAGCAGTGTGTAACTGTTCACATAGTTCAATAAATGTACTTTTATTTGGCCACTCTGACTCATTGATAGTTACACTTTTCCACCATATTAAAGGATTTGTATTTCTAAAATGAGTACCAAATAAAAATTTTGGAAATGGTTCAGACTTTGCCGTTAATGACATCACAATTTGGATTTATGTCGTTGATGTGAAGTTAGTCAAAAGCTAGTAAAGTAAGAATTATCTTTAGAATATAATTTTAACAGAATTAATGAAAGTAATAATGAGAGGTATACTGTATTTATTATAGACTATTTGATATTTTTATATAATGGATATATATCTTCGAACCCTGTTTATAAGTTAACTGAAGCATGAGAAAATTAATGCCATTGAGCGCGTTTTCATATCACATATAGTTTTTGAGATATAGCCTCGGAAAAGTAGAAAAATTGAAAAATTCGAAAAATTTCACTTCTCCGGAGGCTATATCTCAAAAACTAAACACGATATGGAAATGCGCTCAACGGCGTTGAATTCCCCGTGTCCGAATTGACTTATAAGCCAATTTTCATACAATTTTATGCAATTTAATATTTTTAATTATTTCCTAAGGGGTACCCCTTTGGTTTTTTCAGATCTTAATTCAATTTTACCAAAAATCCTTAATCGTACGATTATTAAAACGAAAATTTACATACATATGTATTTTGACCCACTGAATCCAGTGGTGCAATCTTCAAATGCATATGACTTCTGGTTTTCGAGAAAATGTTAAAAACCGCTTTTAGCGATTTTTTTGGCGGAAAATTGAAAAAAAATAAAAATCGCTGAAACTATGTTTATAAGTTAACTGAAGCACGAGAAAATTAATGCCGTTGACCGCGTTTTCCTATCACATATAGTTTTTGAGATATAGCCTCGGAAAAGTAGAAAAACTGAAAAATTCTAAAAATTTCACTTTTCCGGAGGCTATATCTCAAAAACTAAACAAGATATGGAAATGCGCTCAACGGCGTTGAATTCCCCGTGTCCGAATTAACTTATAAGCAAATTTTCATACAATTTTATGCAATTTAATATTTTTAATTATTTCCTAAGGGGTACCCCTTTGGTTTTTTCAGATCTTAATTCAATTTTACCAAAAATCCTTAATCGTACGATTATTAAAACGAAAATTTACATACATATGTATTTTGACCCACTGAATCCAGTGGTGCAATCTTCAAATGCATATGACTTCTGGTTTTCGAGAAAATGTTAAAAAACCGCTTTTTGCGATTTTTTTGGCGGAAAATTAAAAAAAAATAAAAATCGCTGAAACTATGTTTATAAGTTAACTGAAGCACGAGAAAATTAATGCCGTGGAGCGCGTTTTCATATCACATTTAGTTTTTGAGATATAGCCTCGGAAAAGTAGAAAAACTGAAAAATTCTAAAAATTTCACTTTTCCGGAGGCTATATCTCAAAAACTAAACAAGATATGGAAATGCGCTCAACGGCGTTGAATTCCCCGTGTCCGAATTGACTTATAAGCAAATTTTCATACAATTTTATGCAATTTAATATTTTTAATTATTTCCTTTGGTTTTTTCAGATTTTAATTCAATTTTACCAAAAATCCTTAATCGTACGATTATTAAAACGAAAATTTACATACATATGTATTTTGACCCACTGAATCCAGTGGTGCAATCTTCAAATGCATATGACTTCTGGTTTTCGAGAAAATGTTAAAAAACCGCTTTTTGCGATTTTTTGGCGGAAAATTGAAAAAAAATAAAAATCGCTGAAACTATGTTTATAAGTTAACTGAAGCACGAGAAAATTAATGCCGTTGACCGCGTTTTCATATCACATTTAGTTTTCGAGATATAGCCTCGGAAAAGTAGAAAAACTGAAAAATTCGAAAAACTTCACTTCTCCGGAGGCTATATCTCAAAAACTATTTGATATTTTTATATAATGGATATATATCATTGCAAAAATATGACGATATATATCAAAATAAATATCATGATATATATATATCGATCGATATATATCTTCGAACCCTGGTGCATCTTGAGCGTATAGTGTAAGAGGAGCAAAGAATCACTTTACGCTCTTAATACACAAATAACTATTTTCTACGATTGCTATTAAAAGTTTACAATTACGCTCTCATTTGTCATCGTAAACTTGACGTTTTCTGTCGAACAATCGAAAAATATTTTGGTCGCGCGTGGCCAGTGGCCATTGGAGTTGTTAAATCTTATTATTCATTCATTCAAAAATTTAAACAGTTTAATCTCATACAAGATATTTCGAATACATGAAGTATTGATAACAATATCAGTATAATAAATTAATAAACAAATTATTAGTTGTCCAAGAATAAAACCCAAGTAATTATTCATACCGCAGTCACAAAAAAAGATAAAACACGCTGAAGACCATAAAGATAGCAATCATATCTTCATATCCACACCGTAACAACCAATAACAAAGTTGGATCCTCGTAGTTCGCCCGTAACGTAGCGTAAAACACAACGTAACAGGACATAAAATAGCCATCACAATACTCTGTACTCGTGTACACGTGTTGTACTTCGTAACATTCAGAATAATTATATTCGCAAGGTTAAAACAGCGCCGGTGGTTGGCCGCTGCAAGGTCTGCCACAATACAGAGCAGGAATCAGAAAAATTCTGCTGACAGACTTTCAATCAGCAGAATTTTAATACATAGTTTAGAGTTTAGAGGCGCTATAAGCTAGTCACTTATACGCTTTAAATAATGTAGCATTCGACTATGAAAACCGGCAGGTACGGCAGTGTAAAAATGCGGCTCGGTGTGTCCGGTAGGCCCGATTTGGGCTGTAGTGCCATCAGAAGAAGAAGAAGTTTAGAGTTTGAACATAGTACCAAATGGGAAACTCTAAAGTATTTCTCGTTGTAATTTAAAGACATTGGCTGGTAGCACAAGTTCTGTTTTTGCCTGTTTTAAGAGCAGTGTATTTGGGTGTTTTAGCTATCTCTAACATGTTAAAACTGTGCTCTTAAAACACCCAAAAACATAGCTTGTGCCACCAGCCATAGTTATTGTATACCTAGAGCAGAAAGTAGCCTATTTCTTCTCGCGCATGGAGAACGGCAGACTTTTCTGCTCGTGATGCACACATTATTTTGTCTATATCGCATTGACAAAGTAAATATTATGTAAAAAATAAAAAACCTTGTTTCACCAAGTGTTGGATGACAATTAATTTTGTCTTTGTTGTTATTTCAATATTATGTAACTGTTTTTGGGGATAATTTTGTGTTAAGTTATTAAAGTGCACGTTCCAATGGTAATGCGCGAAAAAGATTTGAATATGCGCTTACTTCAATAGTTATCAGGGATACAAACAAAACAGAAACTTGTCATATTGAAAGAACGCATTTATTTTCAGAACGTGGAAATTTATAATTTAAGGTGCAATCGTAGAAAAAATATGTGTTAAAGTATCTTTGTTCCTCTTACACTATTGCAACTCTCGCCTTCGACTGGCGTTGCAATTACCGTGTTCGAGTAACAAAGAATCACTTTACGCTCTTAATACACAAATAACTATTGTATGTATCAAATGATGATAATTTGACAGAAAATTAGATTTTTTTGTAACTAAGATAACCTAACCTAATAACATACAAATAAATAAATATATCATCACGTCTTTTACCCAATACTGGGTGTGGCATTCTGTTATAGCAGATCTCGGTAAGTGATATATTTCTTCGCGTGAAGCGTGATTACCAGCCGTTAAATCCCGGCTCCAAAGATGTTAGTAGAGGGGAAGCCACAGGGATAGATTTAAATTGGTGAAAATTGTTTGTCGACTGTGGGAATTAAACCAGGTTTATCAAGGACCACAGGCCGACTCGATACCACTGAGCCATCTTACCCATTAAATGTATTTCATTTGATTACATTAGCTGGTAGCACAAGCTCTGTTTTTGGGTGTTCTAAGAGCACGGTTAACATGTTAGAGATAGCTAAAACACCCAAAAACACTGCTCTTAAAACAGGCAAAAACAGAGTTTGTGTTACCAGCCATAAACTTCAATTTTCAAATATTTTTAGGTTGTTTTTGTAACTTGCCTGGTTACTTTTATTTAATGAAAATAAAACTCACTAGATTGTGTTATTTGACGTACCAAATTTGTAAAAAACTCACGACAAATTTTCATATGGCAAAAATAAATTAGTTAACTATAATTTTAGTAATATCTTTGGGGACCGTGATTTGACGGCTAGTAATCGCACTTCACGCGAACAAATATATCATTTACCGAGATCTGCTTAGGCAGAGTGCAACACCCAGTAATGGGTAAAAGACGTGATGATATATTTATTTATTTATTTTATTTACTATAGTTTTACGTTACGTGAGCGAAGTTAGAACTCGCAAACTCTCTCTTATAAAGCGAGAGCGCTAGCATTCTTACATTGAAAGGAAAATTGTGTCATCGAAGCTTGAAAATATTATGATTAAACGTTTAATTTTCATTTCTATACCCTAGTCGCGTATGACACCAATTCCAGTTAGCACTGAAAACATAAACAAACGATCGACATTTCCTATTCTTAATGCAATACAAAACTTCGACAAGATTCCCTTCCTTATAGAGGGGACGAAGAAGAAGTAATTTATCCTTCCCCAGTAAGAGAAAACGTTCACGCGTTATTAGACCAGCAGCCTTGCAAAATAAATCGATTAATAACACAGGGGCGAGCGGCGGGCAGGGAAATGGGGCCGTGCCCCGTGAGAAGAATTTGAAAAATATGTAAAATTAGGCTAACATAAGCGACCCATTTATCCTAGTGCTATAGCTTCGTATGTAGCTGAATGTTGAAGAAATTTGCGCCAGAGGCTAAAGACACACTGAACCTGTTGTGTACGAAATATTGCATTTGATATTAAATATTAAATTTGGAAAAGATGGCTGTAAACGTGATATATGGACGTTGTTGGGAAATGCTAATTTTTCGCTACTGTTTTGTTGTTCATTTAGAAACTGTGTTTTGCAATTTTGTCACAGAGCACTTGCAGTTTACTGGAGTGGTTGCAGTTTCAAGATGAAATAAAATTGAGAAAAATATTATATTGTATGTGAGGAGACAGAATCATTTTCTGCTTCATAATACATAATACTCAACAGTAAGATACTAATTAATAGGTGGCTCAGTAGTATCTAGTCGGTCTGTGGATTTGAGAACCTGGGTTCGATTCCCACAGCTTACAAACAATTTTAAATAAATAAATATAAATATATCATCATGCCATTTACTCATTACTGGGTGTGGCATTCTGCCTAAGCAGATCTCCGTAAGTGATATATTTCTTCGCGTGAAGTGCGGTTACCAGCTATCAAATCAGGGTTAGTGGAGGGGGAGTCACAGGGATAGATTTAATTTGGTGAAAATTGTTTGTCGGCTGTAGGGATCGAACCAGGGTTCTCTAAATCCACAGGCCAACTCGATATCACTGAACAACCTACCCCATTTAAATTTTAAAATAAAATAAATAAATATATCATCACGCCTTTTACCCATTACTGGGTGTGGCACTCTGCCTAAACAGATCTTGGTAAGTGATATATTTCTTCGCGTGAAGTGCAATCAAATCACGGCACCCAATTATATTAATGGAGGGGGAGCCACAGGGATAGATTTAATTTGGTGAAAATTGTTTGTCGGCTGTGGAGATCGAACCAGGGTTCTCAAGATCCACAGGCCGACTCGATATCACTGAGCCACCTACCCCATTTCAATTTTCACTAAATTAAATCTACCCCTATGGCTAACGTCTTTGAGGGCCGTGTTTTAACGACTGGTAACCACACTTCACGCGAAGAAATATATCATTTACCGAGAATTGCTACGGCAGAGTGCCATATCCAGTAATGGGTAAAAGGCGTGATGATATATATATTTTTTCTACGATTGCTATAAAAAATTGACAATTACGCTCTCATTTGTCATCGTAAAGTTGACGTTTTCTGTGAAACAATCGAAAAATATCTTTTTTGCGCGTTTCCAATGGCAACGCGCGAAAAAGATATTAAGTGCGCGCTTATTTCAATAGATACCAGGGATACAAACAAAACAGAAACTTGTCATATTGACAGTTGACAGAACGAATTTATTTTCAGTACGTATACGGTTTCTAATAATTTGAAGTGCAATCGTAGAAAAATATATGTGTGTATCACGAGAGTAAAGTGTTTTTGGTCCTTGAATAACAAAGAATCACTTTACGCTCTTTATACACAAATAACTATTTATATGATTAGACAATATCAATATTCCTTACTTATTTTACGTCCTGTCATATATATGTATGAATAATATTTTCTAAATACTCGTATATTACCGTTTTAAATTTGAAGTACTCGTATTTAGTTTACTGATAAATAAAGCTGAGTGATTAAATAAATATTCAATATATCAGAACAAAATCCCGATCTAGAACGTCCTAGTTGTACAAGTGTCTGCTCATAGAGAGAAACATTTATCTATATATTCTATTTTTGTTTGTTGCGCGCTAGGTATTAATTTCCTCGTATGTGTCAGAATGAAAACTGAGCGCATTTTTAAAGAATGACATATCTGCACTGTAAATATAAAGCCCGGTTATCGTGAATGGTAAACTCTACCCTTTCACGAAGCTGGCATTTTTTCAGCGAGTTTTTCTGATCATTCCATATTTCTTTTACGTGGTAATATATTTTTTCTCGAGTCTTTATTCATCACAGGTCCACTGATATAAATTTTATCTTTATTGATGATGCCAGACGAGAGGTCTTTTATCGCTACACACATGAAAACAATTTAACAAAACATTGAAAATATCTTAACAATGATCATGACAAATAGTTGTAGTTAGGAGCTATAAAATGGAAGGTTTTGTGTTTTTAGCTTGAATACCTACATAACAAAAATATCGAATCGGGACGTATAATAGCCCAAATTCAATGCAAAATGTTGAACTTTTTGAATTTGTTGCAAAAATTAACCTGCGACCACAATTGCGTTATGTGCACGTTTGTAAAGTTTGATACTTTTTTCGTTTTGGTGCTAAACATCCGGTTGTAGCTAAACCACTTCTGGTTATATTGACCTAGCACATACGTCATTGTAAAGTATAGACTTCAACTTTTTATTTGAACCTAAATACGTTGAATACAATTTATTTTCAATCAAATTAATTAATAACAACATCGACTGTCCGTTTTTATTATCTAAACTGTCTTGGCAGATTCTGTCATGGAATCTGAGAAATGCTCAAGCTATATTTTGTATTCCTCATTGTACCGCTAACTACTGGTTTCATGCTCCTTTATGGAGAATATGTCGGCGCATTAATAGTTTAAATTTTAATATTAACGATGGAAACAGCGACTTGATTTCAACCACGTTAACCAGATTTATAGTTATGCTATTAAATAATACAATCCTGTAATTAATTGTTTATATGTCATAGTTTTATAATATAATTTAAAGCATATAAACTGGAAATATCATTAGAAATATTTCTTATTGTAGAAGAACTCCCATATGGTTGATGATAATTAAGGAAAAATTAATAAGAGTTGTCTTTTAATCAACGATTTTTTAATTATCAGTCGATTTTGGTTTGTAAATATCAAACCATCTTCAAGGGTATTATTTGTATAAAACATGAGCTTTGTTTTCCTATTAAAATTGAAATAGATATTATTATAATTATTAACAATTTATAATTATTTTTTGTTTAATACTATTTTTTAAAATTTGTTTTGTTATATTTGAGTTATAACACATACAATTTAGGTAAACTTTAAACGAAGAAAATACAAAAATTGTGCACAACATTAATCAAAAAATGGCGTTATACCTAGTAGTAGGCAAACTGAAACTACTGAACAATATTTTAGCTTTGATTAAATAGTTATTTGTGTATTAAGAGCGTAAAGTGGTTCTTTGTTACTCGAACACGATAATTGCAGCGCGAACCGAAGGCGAGAGCAGGAATTATCACTTTACGCTCGTGATACACACATAATTTTTTCTACGATTGCATCTTCAGATGATTAAAAAACGTATGCGTACTGAAAATAAATTCGTTCTGTTAACTGTCAAAATGACATGTTTCTGTTTTGTTTGTATCCCTGGTAATTACTGAAATAAGCGCGCATTTAACGTCTTTTTCGCGCGTTGCCATTGGAGACGCGCAAAAAATATGTTTTTCGATTGTTCCACAGAAAACGTCAACTTTACGATGACAAATAAGAACGTAATTGTCAACTTTTCATAGCAATCGTAGAAAAACAATTATGCTAGACTTGCATTATCTTTATTAATTTGAACAAATTGTACAAAAATATTTCACAACGTTTCGAGTGTTGTAATCTACATTCGTCTTCAGGTGATGATGATGAATATTTTATTTATTTATTTATTAAATTTGGCATACAAGTATACAAGTTTATACATAAGTTTCGCCATGTCATATTACATGTTTGAAATTTGTTTTTTAATAAGGAGAAGCTCTATTTATACAATACAAAAAATTTCAGACGAAACATAAATAGGTACATAGTTAATAATAAAATCAATGATTCTTGCGCAGATTACAATAAAATAATAAGTTAAACACATACAATTTTACAAAAATAAAATCAATATCTAAGAAGGCGCATCGTATTTATATATTGTTGCTGATTTAACAATTGTAAATTTGCAGTTAGTATAACAGGGAAACTAAACAGCGTTTGTCGGTATTTGTACGTGTAGTAGTTAGCCGTTTTAATCTAGCTCAAAGCTGTATCATGTCTATAAAAATCTTCATACATGAAATATTCAACTATCCACCAGAGGCAAGAGAGACACCTCCCCATCCCACCTCGACTTACAAATGCCATTTACATATGTCAGACATCACCGTAAATCGTCCGGAATAGGGTCAACACCGGAGCTGAACTGAGGTGCTGCTGGTGATTCCAGGATCTTGTGCTCTCTTGGACTTGTGGTGTGAAGAGAGGAGAGGTATGTTTAAGATGAGATTCTCTCCTTGATGGAGTTAGGAGAGTTGGGAGAAGATGAGAGACTAAGGAGAATCTTGCTGCAAGTAATTGAGGTGTTAAATTTTGTGGAGAGGTTCTAAACATGTCTTCATATTTCGCGCAAGGTCATGTGATTATTAATGAGATATATATGTTACTGCGTTCGGATACTGACAACTGAAATGTTTATTATGTCATAATTAACACTTATAATGATAATTATTATAACAAATAGAAATGGAAATATAGCGGGTGGGCATCACGAATTTAAATATAAATAAATATATCATCACGCCTTTTATTCATTACTGGGTGTGGCACCCTGCCGAAGCAGATTTCGGTAAGTGATATATTTACTCGCGTGAAGTTCGGTTACGAGCCGTCAAATCACGGCCACCAAAGATATTAGTGGAGGGGAAGCCACAGGGGTAGATTTAAATTGGTGAAAATTGTTTGTCGCCTGTGAGGATCGAACCAGGGTTCTTTAGATCCACAGGCCGAAATAGATAAATAAATAAATATATCATTACGCCTGTTACCTATTACTGGGTGTGGCACCCTGCCGAAGCAGATTTCGGTAAGTGATATATTTATTCGCGTGAAGTGCGATTACCAGCCGTCGAATCACGGCCTTCAAAGATGTTAGTGGAGGGGGAGCCACAAGGGTAAATTTAAATTGGTGTAAATTGTTTGTCGCCTGTGGGGATCGAACCAGGGTTCTTAAGATCCACAGGCCGATTCAATACAAATTTACGAATTTAAAATCATTTCAAAATATTATTTGACATTTATCATTTTACAAATTATATTTTAAGTGAGAATTTAACAAACAAAAATATCTTCTGTTTAAGCAGTTTTCCATCGAGAATTTTCCATTTCGAAAGATTTTTTTAAATTGTTGTTTATGTAAATATTATATTGTAATACTTTACAGTGTCTAACTGCAATTGTGTTAAATGTATTTTTAAACAAGCGCAGAAGATGCTGCCTTAATTTCTTTATAGATTCGTTGTTAGAGAAGTGGGCGTAAGTGAAGATTTACGAAACAGGTGTACAGGAGTGAATGGATGGATGTATGTTGCGTGATGATGGATTTTGGTTGTAAGGAAAGAACGAGTTCGTATGGAGGAAGTGTTAATGTGGTCGAAACGAGTTTCGTGTGTCAGGATGAGAATGTTTCAGGGGTTCGTGCTACCCCATTTAATGGGATATAGCGTGATGTTATATATGTATGTATGTATTTATTTATTTATTATTTATTTATTATTTATTACTATTACACTGCCCTACAGGACGAGCCCAATAAAAGGACAGGAACAAAAATATAGAAATATACAAATACATAAGTGCCTAAAAAATGAAAAAAAGAAAATTAACAAATAGTTACAGAGTATTATAATAAAAATATAACCAAAATTAATATAAATGATTTAGATTATTAACAAAAAAATTTTGTGTCATAAATGTATGTATGTATGTATGTATGTATGTATGTATGTAATACTAGTGAGGAAAGAGTTTCATTGAAAACAAGTACGAAAGTTGTAATACGAGCGAATTTTTTTCAACACTAAAAGTTTGCAATTGCCTAGAGCCACGCCTATTGTTAATCCGGCACTGCTGTTATCGGATATTACTATGAATGTTTCAAAGGTTCATGCAACCCCATTTAATAGAATATAACATGATATTGTATATGTATGTAACATCGATAATTCTAAAAATATATCGAAACATCATACATATTCCTATCGCTATAAATCCATTACCGTTCACATCCTCTACCTCATATACGTAATTTCCTGCCGTAAGAAACAAAGGAAATAGACTTAACATCATCTGCGATCTGCGAGTGAGGAAGTAGTTGTTTAAGTGCTGCTGGTATAGCATCCTAGTGCATACTGCAGATGCAGAGAGGAGAGTGGGGAAGTGCTGATGCTGATGCACTCTGAAGCTTGAGCTTCAGCTTGAGCTTGAAGGAGATGGTTATTGTTATTGTAAATACTTTATGTTCGGATTAAAATTGATGTTGCAGTATAGGATTTAGGATTTGAGCCAAGGAGATAACATTGGTAAAAGCCTAATGCACAGAGTTAACGTTTCGGGACTTGGTGAATTAATATGATGAAGTTAGATTAATTGAAACTTGTGCACTTCAAATATTAAGTGTGTATGTGGAGTAAAGGAAGAACTATTATTTGTTGAGATGTACAACAGGAAATTAAAGTACAGAAGATCTATATTTTATGATGGAATTTCACTGAAACGCAATTGTTTTCTTGGTTATACTCGTAAGTTTGAAACCAGTGAAATTTTAAAAATCGCGTAGGTATTTATATTTATTTATTATTTGGAAAAAGTAACTTTATTTTTTAATAAAAATTAGAATGAAGTATCCAGCAAAAAAATATATATCATTTATCGAAATCTACTTCGGCAGAGTACCACACCCAGTAATGGGTAAAAGGCGTGATAATATATTTGTTTTATTTATAGAAATTTTCTTAGATTTTTTGGTGCAAAAAACAATTGTTACAATTTTTATGGGTATTTTAAGTATGGGGTAGGTGGTTCAGTTGTATCGAGTCGACCTGTGGAATTGAGAACCCGGGTTCGATTCCCACAGGCGACAAACAATTTTTACCGCATTAAATCTACTCCTGTGGCTCCCCCTTCACTAACATCTTTGGGGGCAGTAATTTGGTGACCGCACTTCACGCGAAGATATATATGACTTACCGAGATCTGCTTTGGCAGAGTGCCACACTCTGTAATGGGTAAAAGACATGATGATATATTTATTTATTTTATATTTAAATAAAGATAAATATATAAATTTATGTACATTTGCAATGAAATTGTTCGTCATATTTGGTTTGACATATATTTATAAACACACCTTCTCACTCATGAACTGCAATAAAAGCCCAACAAGATCCAGGTTAACAGATACACATTTAGAAGCGATTTTAAAATAGCTACCACAAATATGGAATTCAGAAATTATTAGAAAACCCAGTCAACTTCATTCGTTTCGTTAAATTTAATTGAATGTAATATTAACACGTTTTTGTAAATTTTATATTTATATTATTGTATTATGATGCAGAATAAACATTTTGTTTCCATTGTTAATAATAATTCATTAGGTGCAGTTTTTAACACCGAAAATATTTTGTTTTTATATGTCATCTAAAAATTAATAGAACAGAAAATATTGACATAAGCAATTTGAACATTATATTTCCTATCTACCTATCTTCTAGACCAATGGGTCTTTTACCTTTTCTTTATTAAAAGTATTTTTTGCCGCGGACCAGCAAGGCTCTCTTTTTACAGTTAAACATGGCGGAATATTAGTTGCCCAAGCTATGCCAAATCATGTTTTTCCCATTACTAACTCAAATTTTTAAACTTCAATAATAACAAAAATATATATAATAAGCTGTGTAGTGATTGGCGCGCGAGCAATTTTCCAATCAAAATATAGACTCAAACGTTTCTAGAGCAACTATAGAACTCTCTAGATTGTAGAACGTAGTGTTTAGTTTAGTGACAACGCTAAAAAATCCTGTCAGTGACAACATGCTGGTACTATTTATGTACACAAAAAATCTACCACATGCAAAGTTCATATGTGCCTGATACAAAGGAGGCGATGCTACCGCGACGCCGACTACGAGCACAAGCAGATGTGTGACGTACGTTCAGGAGCAGTTGGCTGTGCTCTGAGCCTCAGCCCGCACTGCCACTTGTCACGGTAATCCTACATGGACAGTAATTACTGTATGCATAATAGTTTCAAGTAGAGGATTGTTTTCAATTTTTACTCGAGCTTGCAATAAGAAATGATTTTTTACCTTTTACTCATTAGTGGGTAACTCATATATTTATTTGTTTTACGATTGCTATGAAATGTTCATAATTACGCTCTTATTTGTCATCGTAAAGTTGATGTTTTCTGTGGAACAATCCAATGACAACGCGCGAAAAAGATATTAAATGCGCTCTTATTTCAATTTCAGGGATACAAACAAAACAGAAACTTGTTATATTGACAGGTGACAGAACGAATTTATTTTAGGAACGTATATGTTTTTTAATAATTTAAGATGCAATCGTAGAAAGAATAATGTGTGTATCACGAGCGTAAAGTGTCTTTTGATCTGCTCGCACTGCCATTACCGTGTAACAAAAAATCACTTACGATCTTAATACACAAATAACTATATAAAATTAGTTATTTATACTATTTTTTGTATTTTACGGCTTTTCTAATTTTTTGTTGTCAATCTGCGATTCTTTAAACCGTATCAATTTAGAGAAATTTGTATATGAAATGTTGTGGTTGGTAACTGTTATTGGCATTTATGTAATTGTTCATATTTTGAAGTTATATTGTAATTATGATGTTTTAGTATATCATCCGCTACTACCAACGGTCTGAAACAAAATGTTGCGTATCGAAATGAACGCTCTTTTGATACGCAACAAAATTTCATAATGACTTCTTTATGAACAGCAATTAGAAATATTTTATCTACGAATTAATTTTAAAATAATCAACAAATAAAATTTATTTAGATTTAAGGTTTATTGATTGTTAAATATGAGGTAGGTGGCTCAGTGGTATCGAATCGGCCTGCAGATCTTGAGAACCCTGGTTCGATCCCCACAGCCGACAAACAATTTAAATCTACCCCTGTTCCCCCCCCCCCTCCACTAATATCTTTGAGGGCCGTTATTTGATGGCTGGTAACCGCACTTCAGTAAAGGTAAAGGGTAATAGGCGTGATGATATATTTATTTAAATGCAACACTTAATATAAAATACAATTAAATTAAACAACCCTTAAATTGCAGTGCAAATTCGAAATATATTTTTAAAGAAATAGTATTTATTTAAATTTGTACAGTTGTTTATATTACTAATTACAATATTTCGATTTACAATAAATTAAATTTTGATGAGAAATTGCAATTTAACGGCGTATAATGACAAAACAGATAAAATCGTTCAATTTGACGTTTCCTTGTTGTATTTGGTTGCACCATTTTTTTGTTAATTATTTGTCGTTCCAAGGATATTTTATTTTTTATTTATTTATTTATTTCTGTCACGCTGTACAACAGGAATTTAATCCCAATTACAGTACAGGGTCCGCACTCATCAAGCTGCAGTGTAGTAGTTCATATAATTTTTAGCTTGAGTGAGATTCAAACTCGGGATCTTCGGATTCAAATTTTATATTGCTATGCACACCACCGTACTGACGGACATATTTGTTAACATAAATCGTTTAATAATGAAACTCCCACTTAATTTAAATTAGTCTTTTCCGAATGATTTGGTATTGTATATATACATACAATAATTTGTTTGATAATGTGTTAATTTTAAAATATAAAATGCCATCTCGATATTTAAATCAACCTATATTGTTTAAAACCCGTATCCATATTAAATATCACTAGTGGTAATTCTCCCTCATGGCATAAAACCAACCAGCATCGAGTTGCCGCAGCAACAAGAAATAAAACCAATACGGGCTGAAACAAAGCTGCTTTTTATCGGACACGCTACAACTGCAACACACGTATTTGGTTATTATATTAGCATCGTTTGCAGTCGGAAGACTTTAATATCATAGTTAAGTTAATTGGGAAACCCATTTGAATCATAATATCTACACAGAGTGTTAGTTCTATAATACTATTTACATATTCCGTCTATTGGTCTGTACAAATATTTAACACGATTCTTTTGTCTTTAGAGTGTATTTACTTAAACTGAGTTTTATTCTATTTATTTTATTAAAGTAACAACGAGGCCAGTTACTTCATTATCATAATTTGTTGGGTCTTTGAAAATGAAAAATAATTTTATTAATTCATCATGAACTTTGTTATTTTTATACAGATTTGGTTAATTGAGATAATTTAGATAAAACCGTGTGATTAAATAAAATTAAGAAAATGTAAAAATAAATAAATACATATTATATCATCACGCCTTTTATCCATTACTGGGTGTGGCACTCTTTTTCGCGTGAAGTGCGGTTACCAGCCGTCAAATCAGGGCCCTCAAAGATATTAGTGGAGGGAGAGCCACAGGGGTAGATTTAATCTGGTGAAAATTGCTTGTCGGCTGTGGAGATCGAACCAGGGTTCTTAAGATCCACAGGCCGACTCGATACCACTGAGCCATCTACCCCATAAAATAGAAAATGTGTTATTTAAATAAATATATAATCACGTCTTTTACCTTTAACTGGATGTGGCATTCTGCCGTAACAGATTTCGGTAAATGATATACAGGGTGGTACCGAAACATAGGTCTTTAATATGTATATATTTTTATAATTTCCTGATTCCCTTATTATTTTAGAGAAAACAGCTTCAAATAAATGTTGTAGAGCATAAAATTCTACATTAAAATCAATAAACAGAATTCATTTTGCATGTTTTATAACGGCAGAAATTAAATTAACTCATAATATATAATAAAACTTGTTGTATTATATATTAATACTTTTTATAATGAATCTACTATTTTAATTGTCATATATAATACCATTAGTGACTATAATTTTGCCGGAAATTTTTGTCGTCATAATCACGACTGCATGTTGCGACGAAAATCTGCACGAGTCACATATTATGGTATTCAGCTTGACAATTCCTCGAAATATTTTATTTACTCCAAAAAAATGTTACCTGCAGTATTTTTAAACTACTATTACCTTGGTGATCAATTTACATTGTTTCATTTTTGACATAACTAAGCAAAGTAAATAAAGTCAAATAAAATTCAAAAATATTTATCTACTCAAAATAGTTAATAAACATTATTTCTAAGCAACGATTTGCGACAATTTTCACTAGTGAAATTGTCATATATAATATAACAAGTAGTATGAAAATTTCTGAAAATATTTTGACATAAATTATGAGTTGTTATGGAAGTGGAAACATAATGAGTGCGAAGCACGAGTTGTGTTTCCTATTTCCGTAACAACGAATGTATATTTATGTCAAAATATTATCTGTCAATTTTCATACTACGAGTTGTATTCGGCTTGAGAATTTACCAAACAAGAGTTAATTAACAAGAATAGTTAGGTATTTATTTGCACATTATTAATTAGGTATTACAGTGATGAAAATTCTACATTTTTTCAGTGTACATTTAATATTCAAAATTGACATTTATGAAAATATTGAAAATATCATTTATTTTATTCGTAACCAAGGATATTATTAATAGTGGTATTTCCGATATCAATTTCACTAGTGATGAATTTCCGACGAAATGTACATTTCATTGGTTCATTCGTGATCCTATTGGTTGACAGTGACGTGTGGTGAATTCTCACTGTAATACTACTGTGATTGGTTCAATTTAGCAAAATACTGTCATTTGATTGAATGAAAAGTTATGAGTGAAATTGTCCGAATAAAACTTAATCACTTACTATGTCCACACTAATCTTCTGTATTCTGTACGCCACTGGTTGCTGTGTGCATGCTAGAACAACGTTCACGTTCTCTCGCCGGCCTCGTACAGCGCAAAGTTTTAACTTTATCGTAGGTGATTAGGACCCCTTGGCCCCGACAACGTTACACTTAGTAAATGTGTAATTACTTTTAATTTGTTGCCCTTATTATTTCTGTGATAAATATTATGTTCGTTTCCCCTTAGACCGACCAAGACAATGACTATAAGACGAGAGGGGATACAACAGTCCTACGCGGAAATCTCTCAATGGACATCATATTTTCAGTGGAGAATTTTTATTTTGATCCTTACAAAAAATATAAAATATATACAAATTTTTGGGGTAGGTGGCTCAGTGGTATCGAGTCGGCCTGTGGATCTTGAGAACCCTGGTTCGATCCCCACAGCCGACAAACAATTTTCACCAATTTAAATCTACCCCTGTGGCTCCTTCTCCACTAATATCTTTGGAGGCCGTGATTTGACGACTGATAATCGCACTTCATGCGAAGAAATATATCACTTACCGAGATCTGCTTACGGCAGAGTGCCATACCCAGTAATGGGTAAAACACGTGATGATATATTTATTTATTTTACAAAAAATATATTTATTTCTGTTTTCTCTAATATCAGTACGCGAACTACGTGATTTTTTAAATCATTTACATTACTATGACAACGCGTATTTTGCGCATTATTGTGCACCCTAGTTCGCAAAATAAGTATTTCGTAACACATGCACAAGAAACACGTTCTTATTCCCTAATTTTAGAGAGAGAAACACTGCTTTTCTCCCCTGGGTAGCATGTTTATCTCTCTAGAGACTACGATTATTAGCTGTTTGCGGCATTTCCTAGGTAACAAGTTACGCAACCTATATTTGACATTTGTCCCGATAAGACGGTAATTTTTGTGCATTTGTTATGAAAAGTATAATATGCTTAACGGGAGGGCGCGATTATCCCTTGTGTGAAGTTGACAAACCTCGACTTCAGCTCGAGCCTTCGACCCTCGCTTACGTCTCGGTTTGCCAACTTCACACGCGGGAATAATCGCTTGTTTCCCTCCCTTGATGCATACTATTTCGCACACGCACCCAAATTATTATTTTTTCACATTCCATTGTTTACAATATATCAATAATACCAAATTCATATTATTTTTGAGTTTTCTTCTTTCAATTTACATGAATAAATCAATAATTATTGTATAATTCTTATTTGACAGTTGTTTTTGGTGCGTTCAAATGACTTTTTTGTCTCAACCTGTGTGACATTCTCACGCGCATCATAACACTCATTTCACGCACTTAAAACAAATAGTTATTTGTGTATTAAGAGCGTAAAGTGATTCTTTGTTATACGAGTACAGTAATTGCAGAATTATAATTATTTTCTTTAATTCTTTAACTACTAACAATCAATTTTTCTTAGTGTGAAATATTTCGTTATTTCCCAGAGGACTAATCATATCAATAAATGAATGAAGATAAATAATTTTTCGAGCATATTTGTAAACAGAGAATTTTATTTTACGATCGCGCTTGTTTTAAATTCGATTTAGATTTAAACCCAGGATTACTTGAGATTAAAAATGTATTACTTGTTCGGGTGATCAATAAGTGTTTTGTTTTTGGGTAGATTTAAAATGTGAGATTATTTTGAACGATTTTAACAAGAACAATGTGAACAGGAATAAATACGATTTCGAATGTTTTTCAAAAGCGTTATAGCAGTTTTATTTTCTTTTTTATCCGACGTGAAACAATACTGGAAAATGTATACTGCTGAATTTATCCTTTTTTGTATTGAATAGTATTTTCCAATAAATAATATTTCGTTTAAATTTAATTTTCAAAAGGAATAGGAGAAAGCACTCACTGTATCTGTTGTCTGGAATCGGCTTAATTCTCGAACATTGAATATTCGAAATCTGAAAAACATAAACGAACAATTATTTAAATTTAGTTGCAGTATTTTTAAACAATTCTAATAATTATAATAAATATAATACAAGCAGTGATAGCACATCTAAATAATACATTCAAGAACAAATTTAGAATGAGTGAACTACAATTATTCAAATCATTGTTAAATAGTATATTATTTAATGAGCAAATAATGCAGGTTATATTGCACTAAGTTAATTTTACAATGTGTGTTGTATACTTCATCCTAGTGCATATAATGCGACTTTTACCCATTACTGGATGTGGCACTCTACCGAAGCAGATCTCGGTAAGTGATATATTTCTTCGCGTGAAGTGCGGTTACCAGCCGTCAAATCACGGTCCCCAAAGATATTAGTGGAGGGGGAGCCACAGGGGTAGATTTATATAATATAATATAATGAATATATCATCACGCCTTTCACCCATTACTAGGTGTGGCACTCTACCGAAGCAGATCTCGGTAAGTGATATATTTCTTCGCGTGAAGTGCGGTTATCAGTCGTCAAATCACGGCCCCCAAAGATGTTAGGGGTAGGGGAGCCACAGGGGTAGATATAAATTAGTGAAAATTGTTTGTCAGCTGTGGGGATCAAACCAGGAACTCGGAACAATAATATAAATAAAAAACGGTCATGAATAAACAATGATAAATGAAAAAAATACTTGATTGTTATATACATAGCTTAATCGTTGCAAGCCGAGAGTTGACGACTGATAACCGCACTTCACGCGAAGAAATATATCACTTAAGGCAGAGTGCCACACCCAGTAATGGGTAAAAGGCGTGATGATATATTTATTTATTTAAAATAGTCTTGTAAAATAGAAATTGTTTGATAATATAACCGACCTCGTAGGTCTTATAGTTCTCGAGATAGCAATAGTGGACAAAATATGTTGGCACACTTAAATTGAACATCCCGTAGATTACCACCACTCCGGGATTTTATCACTAAAATCATTATTCCGTTATTGATATTTTACTTTTATATATTCTGCTATCGTTCGAAGCTGCATGAAAATAACAAAAATGCCATGGCAAATACCGAAATTACAATAGTCATAAGAAAAATTAAGCAAAATTCGCCAATGCCCTCAACAGTATTGAATTCCTCAAATTTCATTTGACATTTTAACATATTCTCAAAAAGTCTGCAATAAATATATATATATATATATATATATATATATATATATATATATATATATATATATATATTTCGACGTAATACCTAGTTTTAAATAAAATATTTATATATTCCGGTTTTATTTATTTATGTTACACTGTACACTGTACAACAGGAACTTAATTCACCGATAGTGATAGTTTATATATTTTTTAGCTTGAGTGAGATTCTAACTCGGGATCTCCGAATTAGAATTCCGTATCGCTATCCACACCACCGTACTGACATATTACATACCATAGTACATTTGAATCGCTGAAAATAATCAGTGAGCTTAGTATAGAAATCCATTTCCAGTTCTTATAGCGGCCGAATAAGAATATAAATTCATGTTCGGATCTACGAACGCGAATCCAACGAATTCTGGAATAATGTATTTTTTTCTTTTTACAAGTAAACCATTCCAAGTAGTATATTTAAGAAGCACGGAGCCGAAGACAAATACGTTTTTAAGGCAAATGACTTGTGTAATTCATCATGGTCACTGCGTTTCGCTCGAAAAAACGGGAAAAAATTCGCAAAGCGATTAAAAGCGTTTAGCGTCATTAGCAAAAAGTAACTAGACGGTGGACTGCAAGACTGAAATTGGAACATGGTTTCTTTTTGTTCGTTATGTTGGAACTCTGTAGGAGAAAATCGAGTGGGTATTTCATCCTCTACGAGCTAGGACACTTGTAATTTGTCCTTGGTTTAATCATCAGATCGTTACATGAATTATTAGTTTCGCCAAATTGTTTGTTTTTGTATAGATAAGATAATATACATTTTTGCTAAATAAAATAGTAGTTTATATAACAAGTACATAATTTAGGTCTTTATGGGACGAGCCGAATTTTATGGCAGAGCGAGCGCAGCTAATAAATAAGGCGAGTCTATAAAGTCCGATTATGTACGAGTTGCATTCA
The DNA here is from genome assembly GCA_947425015.1 of Pterostichus niger. Lineage (NCBI taxonomy): Eukaryota > Metazoa > Arthropoda > Insecta > Coleoptera > Carabidae > Pterostichus > Pterostichus niger. The sequence goes on from OX380343.1 coordinate 32,044,714, forward strand.
AACGTTTTATGTTCGACTGTATGGATAATATTTTCTCTTAAAATATGATTATGTCAATACCTATATTTAAAACATTTAATTGCATCTCAAAGTGTGCTTTATTGTTATGCATTTGTTGCTTTATTTATCAAATTGTCAAAGTGAAAAAAGTGTTGAGATGGATGAAGACATTGAAGACGTTCCAAAAAAAAAAAAAAGATCTTGCATGTAATACAAGAGAATGTGTAACAATTGTTTGAAGACACATATAATACATACAGAAAATGGTGTTTAAATATTTCTTTTGAATTTTGTTTTAATGTGACATTGACAGCAGTCCAATTTTGCATTTTTATCGTACTAGTCCAATAAAGTACCCGATTATGGACAGTAAACAGTGTCGTAAAACAAGGTAATATGATGCAGTCGAACATAAATAAATTTATATTATGTAACCTAAACTAATGTTGAACCTCCCCTTTCAAAATTCCTGGCTACGCCACTGTGTCACACACAAATTGAATGACGTAACTGTCAAGCCTTTTGATATGGTGTATAGAGATTTCTCTTGATCCAAGGATCCAACTGTTACGTAACATAATGTATAAAAAAATTGATTTTGCTTGAGCCAATTGAAATCGTTAATGTCTGAAATTGTGAATGTTCAAAATGAGAAAGGATAAATTGTGAAGACGCCTAGCGTCGTGACTGTCACTTGTCGACGGCACTCGTCGCTTGTTCAAAACAAACAACGGAATTTACCGAAGGATTCCGAAGTCTCACGAGGGTTTTCTATTTCTGTAAGGCAAATGTTTGACTTGTTATACGCGGGCAAGGTTCAGTGCTTTTCCATGTTGCCAGGTTTTTCAGATGTTTCCAGTTCTAAATTGCGAAATTGAGCGAGAACAGTCATCAGTCAAATTGGAATTTTGATATAACTCAATTACGAAGTAGCGTAAACAAGATTATTATGAAGCAATTGCAATCATTCTCTCGCTTTGAACTTCAGCTTTCATCGAATTGCCTTATTATTATTATTTAAAATTGCATTTCTATATGAATACATAGTTTACTTTTCAAAATATCAAAATAAAAGATAATTGTGCTATTTTTAACACTTTGTGTCAAACCCAATTCCATTTCACTCATTATAAAAACACTTATTACATATATATTTTTCGTTCGTTCCCAATTTATTTTAGAAAACAATAGTTCAAATAAAATTGGCAGAGAATTAAATAATCGTTAATTAAAAGAATCCAAGCGATAACGCGAGTTAAGCAACGTTGCGAGCGGCATGTATTTGGATGGGTGACCGTCCCGAGAAACCCGCGTTGCTGTTGACTAAAAAGACCTAAAAACGCGGATCAGGGCGTAATGGCGGCATATGACCTGAGTAGTTGGTCCGCCAAAGAAGCCACCAAAAAAAAAAAAAAATTAAAAGAATTTTTCTCTAAATTAATTTAGGAGATTATAATAGACTGTATAAAATATACACTGTTCAAAATTGTACACGGTTATTTTTTAAATTGTCTGTAAAATTAAAAATATAAATTATATTCAAATATTTGTAAGAAAACCTAAGATATTATTTTACTTTAAAATATTTGAATATAATTTATGGTTTTAATTTTATAAATATATATTTATTATTTATTAAATTTCTAAAATATCTCTATATAACTTTGACTTGTGTTTATGCCGAATATGTCAGCATTATTTTAATATTAAGTTTCAGTTTTCGTTTAGTTATATTTCTTTGAAAGAAAGAAGTAAAGATAAAGAAACGGAAAGATAAATATCATTACGGAAAAAGTTGTGAAAATCTATTAAAGAAATCTTTTTTACAAAATACTTTCTCTTTGAACAAATATAAATAACAGACTTAAAAATAACTAAAGTTTTTCCAAAAATAGCAAACAGTTCTTTATTTTTGTTACATGTGCACTCGCCCAAAACGTCGCAAATTAAGCATAACTTTAAACTCCTCTAAAGATATATTTATTATAATTGCTTTGCTCTCTTTTCTTACAACAGTTAGTTAACCAACAACAAAATGTTTATAAAGTAAATACGATGATCGACTGTTTAAATAATGAAGAAACTTAGATAATTGGAATATCAGTCTAATTTATTTTTAAAATGTTACAATTCCGATGTTTTGGCGATAACCATCGCCTTCTTCTCGGATCTACAAAGTAAATAACAATAAGACTTATTTTTTTTTAAACAGAAACAATAAACTTACATGTAACGTCTAATAATTGACATAAACAATTGTTTAAAAAAAACTTAAGGGGTAAGGCAAATCTAAAATTTTTTAAAAATGCATTTTTTTTATTTGCTTAAATTATAGTTTAAACTCTTAGGAATAAGGGACAATTAATTTAAATGCCGCGGGGAAGTATTTCAGAGGGAATAAAGCATATATTTATTAGTACTAGTATTTATATATACAGGGTGAGTCTGGGAAGACGCCCCCCCCCTTTAACTTTTTTATTATGAGTAATAGAAAAAAATTGTTCATATGAAAGTTTTATTATTTTAAATATACTATTTGATGGCAGATGTAGATATTTTTTATAAAGTCAGGTTTACAAGATACGACTATCAACTTTTATTTTTTAAATAGCAACCTATAATTATTTTACTAAAATAAAAACCGCCATTTTTTTCTCTTTTCAACGGTGTATTAGTTTTTATTAATGTATCTGAAAAAATTCGAGAAAAATAAGAAAATTGAGAAATACTAGAAATAATTTTTATACAAATATTATAGGTGCCTATGTGAAAATAAACAAAAGGTAACAGTGTTAAATTAATGTCAAAAAAGTATACATTTGCTGGTTACTTTATTTAACTTATTTTGCGAACCGCTCCCGGTAAATTCTTTTTGCCCTTCTCATGATTCCAGTCGATTCACCAATTATTAGAATCATATCTATTAATTCTTCTTTCGTAAACATTTGAAAACGTTTTTTTTATTGTTTATTGTAAACCTGACTTTATAAAAAATATCTACATCTGCCATCAAATAGTATATTTAAAATAATAAAACTTTCATATGAACCATTTTTTTCTATTACTCATAATAAAAAAGTTAAAGGGGGGGGGCGTCTTCCCAGACTCACCCTGTATATGACTCGAAACTTTAAACGCGTTTTTCTCGAAATCATATATTCAAAATCGGGCGAAAAGAAATCTGAAATACTAATTGATAGATCGTGCTGAATCTTTTTATTTGTTATTCTAGATATAAAATACTCAAAAACTACGGAGGCTTTTTTTTAAAGTGCTTCATTCGTTTTTTATGGTCGTTTTTATACAGAAATTTACTCCCGAATAATGAACTTTTTTTTCAAACGTGCGCCATTTTGTTAAAAATCAAAATTTTCAAAATCCAGCCTGTAGTTTTTTAGAGTATACATCAAAGATTAAGAAAACATATCCCTTTTTGATCCAGGTCTATTGCTGTTCCCGGAATGTTTTCGCCCGATTTGCCCTACGACAATTTTGAATATTTTCTTTAAAAAAAAAATTAAATAAAGTTTAAAGAGCACTAAATAAAGATCCAAAAACAGTTCTTAAGCAGTACGTTTAGATTTCGTTAAAGAAAATCTTGAAAATGATCCTTTTTTTCCTTGTGGCCTTATCCCTTAACATAATTAGTCACAAATTAAAAGAATAAATAGTCAAAAATGCTCTTAAACTCTTAACAATTAACTATAAAACACATTAAAAAGAACATTACAAAAAACATTATCACAGTTTTAAATCTAGTACAAGAATGAGAACAGAAAAATGAAATTAATTTTTACAAACAAACAAAAAATGTTTCTAGATATATAATCTAACATACTCAAACGTATTCACTTTTTAAGTAGGTTTGAACTATAGTTTAAGCATCTGCGCCATTTTGAACAAAACTAGCAGAAAACCTTCACAATGAAACTATTGTATATAAGTTAGAAATCTCTGAAATATTTCGGCAAACCGCAAACAATAGTTCCATATCTGCGTTTAGCCTTTAGTCGTTTAGTCCTTGGTTGCAGACATCCATTTAAAAAGCATCAAGTCTACGCCTTTGAATAAACACAGTTTTTGACATAATCTTCATGTTCATTATTCAACTGTTTCCTCTTTTCACGTAACCGCAAACATTGTAAAAACGCAAAACCCTTTCAGTGTGCGTCGCGTCGAGTTGCGGTCGTCGGGCAAATAATGAATAAAATGTGACTCGGAACGAAAGTTTCAGATGAATATATTTGCGAGCTAAGCAGCACCTCAAAAGAAACGGTGACTTCTTTGTGTGGATATCTACCTGCCTTTCTTAACGTGCTGAGTGTACATTGTACAAACTAAAGATTTTTGTGGAGACGTTTTAAACAAATATCTTCTTAAGATGTTCAAGATTTGTTGCAAAGATTTAATCTTAAAGTAAATATTACTATGTTGCTTGTGACTAGAAATCTAGGCCAGCATCCACTAAGAAAAATGGGCTCTGCTATAATATATGGAAGGTCCAAATAAAAAATATTCTGCATTATTTATTTTGTTAAACAGCTGCTTGTTTGTAAGAAATTTTATCCTTTTTATCAAGTATAGAAAGTTGAGTTTGAAGTTATTCAATTTCTTAAAAAAATTATCTAATAACAATTTAATATAAACAAGTATCGAACTATCGATTACTTCATCGTTTTTACTTCCTTGTACAAAGTAAAGGAAGAATTGTAATCGCGAAAATTTTCGGCTCTCAGATTTCAGCGGAAATACGTATTTTGACCATCCCTGAATCCATTATGACTAATTTAGTCGTGACGTAGAAAGTTGAAATTTTGTATTTAGGACTGTTATAACATCTAGTTATGCACCTCCCTTTTTGATCATTATATAACTTCTGGAAGTGGTACTTTACTTGAAGCCTATAATAGATTTTCATGAAAAACTATATTCAAATATAATCCAAAACTTTTCAAATTTGGTATATAAGACTACTATATCAATGGAAATAACATAATAGATTTTGGTTAAAATAGACTCACCGGAAGTGATACATTACATGAAGCTGCTAACAGTTTTTCTTGAAAATTATTTTATTTTGATTTTAGAAATAAATGCTGCAAATAAAAGTTTTAGAGAATTAAATTGTGCGTCTAGCACATTAAGAATTATTATTGTATAAGCTAGATATCTAAACTTAAAAATTATATATTTTTTGGTTTTTTTAATTAAGTTTGCTATGGATTAGAACAAAAAATAAGAAAAAAATTCAAAATTTTATGTCAAATGTCCACATCAGATTTTTATTTTTTAATTTTAAATTTGGATAGTAAAAATTCCTAGATTTACTTCATGTTTTATTCTTGTAATTATTCACAAAATATGGGACACTAAGAGTAAAAGTGTGTTTTAATTCTCACAGAAAATATTCATAAGGTTATAAATAATGATAATTTCAATTTAAAATTTACATTATAATTTCGAGATTTAATGTAAGGGGTGCAACTAGATTCCCACTGCCATGGATCTTATCTACCTCCCTTTACGTCTTCACCCCCGCTGTCTACATTCGTTCTCTTTGAACTCGCCGCGAAAATTGAAATAAATGAAAATATTTTAAAACTGGGTGGATAATTTTAGCGCATTTTCATTCATATTTCTTCCTTTTCGGTCATAAATTACCAAGGTCACGTTCGCAACATTTAGCTTTGTGCTTATCTCTTTGAAAAAAAAAGTTTTATATTTACCCTAGTTACTTCTTCATATTTTTTTTGCACTGAATTAACATAAGCGTAGATGATAAAAGTACCCGCGGGCAAACATGAATTTCATTTTAATATTATTTATGTTTTCAACCTGAAATGACCAAGTTTTTATAATATTATCACTTTTATGGATGTTTCTTTTATTTTCTAAAGTAATAACAAACAAATAAATATAATAATAATAATAAGCTTTATTAAAGACACACAATGGCCCAACAAAAACCAGAGAGAACAATTCAGCAAAACAATAATAATAAAAATAATAATAATAAAACAAATAAATAAGTGCAAAACAAAAATAAATATATAAAGTATCAATTAACATATTAACATATCAGAGTATATAAATATTCTCTAACTTTATTTTTGAAGGTTACAAAATGTCCTTTGGTAAATCATTATACAATTTTAACCCTTTATAAAAGATGCTATGTTTTGATTGTTCTTTGTTCCTTTTATTTATACAAAAATCATCTTTCCTCCTGGTATTATATGTGTGTAAATCCTTTTTTCTGAAATCGTCAAGAAAATGCCTACTTTCCTGACGCATTTTAGTATGGAAAGTAAGTGTTCACCAAAACATTTGCAAAACAGTCAGGTAAAGTACGTTCCTGACTAGTCAGGAAAGAACTTTACCTGACTCAAATAAATAAACTAAATAACTAAAAAATTTAATAAGATTTGTATTTCTTTTTATCAATAATATTAATACTAAATATACAATTGCTTAAATTACTCAAATTTATGTATGACACTGGCGAATTTGAAGCTAAATTTATTGGAGATTCAGTAAATAAAATAAGCAAGTAGCACATTTGCTGACAAATTATTTTGCTTTTTCCAATCCATGAAAATTTCATACTCTTTATCATATCGGTCTTTGGACTTGCTCGGTAATAAATTTTCAACAGCCGCAGTTGCTTGATTTAAGATTTCAGGAGGAGTACTTGAAAATACCGCCTCATACTCATTTTCATCTATATTTTCTAACATTATAAAGAAATCTTCTCTGTCAACAATATTACTTTTGACACAAATATGTTCAATAGATTTTTCACATAAGATATTGTTTTCAACAACTTTTGTTATCACCTTGGATATGTAGTTTGCTGCCAATATGATTCTTACCAAAAAAATTTAACATTTTGAAATATTTATTATTAATTATATTGATAAAATATAAATATGAACGATTTCAGAAAAAATAGTATACATAATACGTCACGAAAGTGTTTTACTTGACTCAGCGAATTAAAATACTCGGCCTAACGGCCTCGTACTTCAAACAACCGCTTCGTCAAATAAAGCATCACTTTCCTGACTTATTATGTAATATACTATTGTTTGACTAATTTGGAACTTATATATTCAAGATATGTCATCACGCCTTTTACTCATTTACTGGGCGTGGCATTCTGCCGGAACAGATCTCGGTAAATGATATAATAATATAATTTCCACCACTTGAAAACTACCCCTGTGGCTCCTCCTCCACAAACATCTTAGGGAACCGTGATTTAACAGCTGGTAACCGCACTTCACGCGCATAAATGTATCTCTTAGCGTGATCTGCTTCGACAGGGTGACATATTCAGTAATAGGTAAGAGGCGTGATGATATATGTATTTATATTATTTTATATTTGACATAACTATGTCCTTGCCGATCACGTCTCAATATAGAATAATTAAACTTCATTGAACCTTTTTCTTATCAGAGGAGTTCATTTATAAATAGTCAAGGTCGTCTTTTGTCCTGCTATCCCCTCCCCTACTAGAGTTCAAACCCAAACCCCCATCGAAAACAAAGACAGGTGCGCCCATTAATTATCATAAAAACAACGGAATTATCAGAGCACCACGTAACAAAAGACGCTTGAATGTTTCGATGCTCTTAGCAAAAAACAAAAACCGTTCTGTTGTTAGGCTTCCCAGTTTCGTGCTTGTCAAACTTTATTAGGATGGAGTTTACCCCGATTGTCGTTTGTTCCGGGGATGTGTGCTAATTAGGAACTTTTGAATCATTTATCATTTGTTTAAGCTGGATACACATTTTTGTTTTTATTGTGTCTGAATATGTGAAGAGAGGTAGCACAATATATGCAAGGAATTATATATATTTCAATCTCGTAACAAATTTATCTGTCAAACAACAACAAAATATTGCATCGAAATCACAGTTGAGATAATGAAAATTATATTATATACAGGCTGTTTCTATACCTCTGCATGAAACTTTAATGACATATATAATTTGATATACTGATTATAGAACAAAAAGATTTTTTTTGAAATTCGCAAAAATTAGGGTATTTCATTCCTAGCGAACATTTTTAGTGGCACTGGTTTAATAATACATTTAAATTTTTTTTTTAAAGGTATTACACCAGGTACCTACATAATAACTAATTAATAAATGATTATCTGTGGGCAGTGTTTATATTTTTATTTCATTAGTTACATAATTATAAACAATGAAATGTAATATTAAACCAGTACACCTAATTTTTGCGAATTTAAAAAAAAAAAATTTTGTTCTATAATCAGTTCATCAAATTATATACATCATTCAAAGTTATTGCAGAGGTATAGAAACACCCTGTATATAATAAAGTGGTCCAGTAGTATCAACTTTGCTTGTGGGTTTATTAATAAAAACATGAATTATTTCTGTACTGATTATTTTTGGACTGTTGAATGTATTTTTAAACAAGCGCAGGCGATGCTGCCTTCATTTCTTATAGATTCGTTGTTAGAGAAGTGGACGTAAGTGAAGATTTACGAAACAGGTGTACAGGAGCGAATGGATGGATGTTTGTTGCGTGATGATGGATTTTGGTTGTGAGAAAAGAAAAAGTTCGTATGGAGGAAGTGTTAATGTGGTCGAAACGAGTATCGTGTGTCAGGATGAGAATGTTGATGGGTTCGTGCTGCCCCATTTAATGGGATATAGCGCGATGTTATGTATGTATGTATGTATGTATAATGAATAAGAACTGTTTTAAAGAGAAACATACTGCACTCCATTTAAAAATATCAAGTTGCATATCACTGCGCGAAAATTGAACAGCCGGTTAAAAAACTGCAGATATGTGGGCATTTTAATTTAAAATAAACTTTTTTTTGAAAAAAAATCAGTAATATTTAAAATAATCGAGTAAATAAAAATACAGACTGCTGAACCATCCTGTATATATTAACTAAGACAAAAGTTAAAATAAATCATATTTAAAAAATATATAAAACTTAAAGAAGGCGTGATGGATATGCGACACGTTGCTGTGATAGAGTGAGAGAGAAAGTGAAGACACTGCGATCTCTGTAGAAGAAGCAGAGAACACATACACGTCCGCATACAAACACATAGAACAGATGGTTGGAGTGGCAAGCACCTGGCGCTTCGGGAGGTCGGAGGCGGTGGTGGAGGCGGTGGACACCACCAGACGATGTGACACACATACGGGCATAATACAGAGGCGGACTGAAAGGAAATGCTGCCTTTGAAATCGACACAATCAAAATGAGAGTTCTTGTTTCATTGTCAAAGATTTAAGATGAAATATATCAAAAGAATTGTACATACATACATACATACATAACATCACGCTATATCCCATTAAATGGGGTAGCACGAACCCGTCAACATTCTCATCCTGACACACAATACTCGATTCGACCACATTAACACTTCCTCCATACAAACTCTTTCTTTTCTCACAACCAAAATCCATCAACACACAACAAACATTCATCCATTCGCTCCTGTACACTGCGCTTGTTTCTGAAGATGGTCTCCACGCAATTGCAGGTAAACACTCGAAACATCTAACCAATTAAGAATTGTCACACGCAAAATTTAAATAAATCTGTTATTTGTTACTATTTCGTAAGACTCGTTTCGCTGCCTTTTCAGAATAGTTTACAAAAGTTATATCTTTGTTTTAGTTGGAAGCTATTTTATGTCCTAATGTTTTAATTAAGAAATTAAATTAGAAATATAGAAACAGTTCTTTTTTTTAATGTATATGTTTATCGAACTAAACTACTAAATTTATGGCTGTTTTACACTTAAAAATAAATCTACTGGTTTATTAGTCAACTTGTGACCTTCAATTTATCGGCACGTGTATAAATAAATAAATATATCATCACGCCTTTTACCCATTACTGGGTGAGGCACTCTGCTAAGCAGATCTCGGTAAGTGATATATTTTTCGCGGGAACTGCGGTTACCAGCCGGCAATTCACGGCCCCCAAAGATATTAGTGGAAGGGAAGCCACAGGAGTAGATTTAAATTGGTGAAAATTGTTTGTCGTCTGTGGGGATCGAACCAGGGTTCTCAAGATCCACAGGCCGACTCGATACCACTGAGCCACCTACCAAAACAAAACCAAACAGAAAAATGGATCAATTTATTGACAAAAGTTAATTCATCAATAAATTGATGAAATAGAACATATATCTATTTTTTGAGGAATGTTTGGTTACTTTTTCTGTGTCAACTCTATATTTATTTCTTTTTACTTCCTTGTACGAAGTAAAGGAAGTATTGTTATCGCGAAAATTTTCGGTTCTCAGATTTCAACGGAAATACGCATTTTGGCCCTCCCTGAGTCCATTTTGACTAATTTCGTCGTGACGTCTGTACGTACGTATGTATCTCGCATAACTCAAAAACGGTAAGCCGTAGAAAATTGAAATTTTATATTTAGGACTGTTATAACATCTAGTTGTGCACCTCCCTTTTTGGTCATTATATAACTTCCGGAAGTGGTACTTTACTTGAAGCCTATAATAGATTTTCATGAAAAACTATATTCAAATATAATTTAAAACTTTCCAAATTTGGTATATAAGACTACTATATCAATGGAAATAATATAATAGATTTTGGTTAAAATACACTAACCGGAAGTGACACATTACATGAAGCTGCTAACAGTTTTCCTTGAAAAAAATGGTATTATTTTAATTTTAGAAATAAATGCTTCAAATAAAAGTTTTAGAGAATTAAATTCTGCGTCTAGCACATTAAGAATTTTTAAATTAGCCTTTTGCATAAGCGAGATATCTAAATTAAAATAGTATATATTTTGTGTTTTTTTTTAAATTAAGTTTGCTATGGATTAGAACAAAAAATAAAAAATAAAAGATTTTATGTCAAATATGTGCAATTAAAAAAATATCTATAGTTTAATACGCGTACAAGGAAGTCATGTGGCTACCCACACTACTGAACTGACTGATTGATGATTCTTCTAATATGTGTATTGTATGTTACTAAAGCCCGTTTTATATGGTGCAATTTTTCGTGCAAGTTTCCTTGCGCAATTGGACAATAAATATAGCAGCAAGAAAATTGATGCAATTTTTTTTAAACTTGCAGCAATATATCTAGGTACTTTTAAATCTGTATCAACATACAGCTGTGATGTAATAAAAGATATTGTTCACATAATGTTATTTAAAATGTTGTATTTTATTTTACGTTTCTGGCATTGTGAACTGAAATTAAAAAAAACTAAACTAATTAGCATTACATATCATCACATTAATGTTCAATTTATTTATTTATTTATTTATTTATTTATGTTACGCTGTACAACAGGATCTTAATCCCAATTACAGTACAGGGTCCGCACTCACCGAGCCGCAGTGTAGTAGTTTATATAAATTTTAGCTTGTTCTGTTGCAAAATTAAATATCGATGAAAATACTTATTTTTAAATAAGAGCACAAAACAATAGTTAAATCACGCTTAAATGATCTGTGGTGTATTTGATGAACAGTTGGCAACAGTGTGACGCACTTAAAGTCACTAAAAAATTGCACGTTGCCGCAAGAAAATTAGAACATGTTGTATATTTGTAATTGGGATTAAATTCCTGTTGTACAGTGTAACATAAATAAATAAATAAATAAATAAATTTTTGTTTGCAACTTTTGTTTTAAACGAAGCAATTTTCTTGCACCAGAACTTGCATGAAAAATTGCAACCATTTAAAACGGGCTTAAATGTTCTCAAGCTTACTGTTTCCATGAAATAACACGATTTGTGTGTCACTTCTACGAGTAAAAGAAGAATCAAAAATTTAAAACACATAAAAAAGATACACAAATAAAATAAATATATCATCACGCCTTTTGTCCATTACTGGGTTAGGTAGCACTCTGCCGTAATCAGATCTCGGTAAGAGATATATTTCTTCGCGTGCAGTGCGGTTACCAATTGTCAAATCACGGCCCACAAAGATGTTAGTGCAGGGAGAGCCACAGGGGTAGATTTAAATTGGCAAAAATTGTTTGTCAGCTGTGAGGATCCAACCAGGGCTCTCAAGATCTCGATACCACTGAGCCACCTACCCCATCAAAAAGGTGTGACTATATTAAAATGTTTGGTAGCCCTGCTTTCAACCAAAAATAAATTGATACAAAATTGGTAAATGTAATGCTCGACGCTTATTGATCGATTTATCTATCAATACATTAATCGATTTATATTAGATTTATTATAAATAAATAAATAAATATATCATCACGCCTTTTACCCATTACTGAGTGTGGCACTCTGCCTAAGCAGATCTCGGTAAGTGATATATTTTTTCGCGTGAAGTGCGGTTACCAGCCGTTAAATCACGGCCTCCAAAGATATTAGTGGTGGAGGAGCCACAGGGGTAGATTTAAATTGGTGAAAATTGTTTGTCGGCTGTGGGGATCGAATCAGGGTTCTTAAGATCCACAGGCCGACTCGATACCACTGAGCCACCTACCCCATATTAGATTTATTGATAAGTGTAAACAGCTAGTAAAATATTGACTATTTATATTTTTACATTTTAGTTTAATTTCATAAATGTCATGGCGTGTAGTGACATTGGAACCATTCAGTTATAGTTGTACTTTTTGTATTTCAGTCAGGAAGATTTAATAATCGAAGTTTATTTATTTATTTATTTATTTATTTATTTATGTTACGTTGTACAACAAGAATTTAATCCCAATTACTGTACATGGTCCGCACTCACCGAGCAGCAGTGTGATAATTCATATAATTTTTTTAACTTGAGCGCGATTCGAACTCGGGATCTTCGGATTCGAATTCCGTATTGCTATCTACACCACCGTACTGACGGACAAAGTTGATCCATTGCCTGTCGTAAATAAATAAGAACTAAATTAATAAAAGACTTGGTCATATTATATCTGTAGTATTAATTATGTTTTTAGATATACCTTTAGATATATTCCTTTAATCATGTTGATGTAATTAAAAATTAATCTACTTAATAATTACGATTATGAAAAATATAATTATTTTTTTAAATTTTCCAAACCAATAATTTGCCTCCCTAAGGTAACGTGAAACAAATACCAAATACCTCGTATCACCAGAAATTAATTTTGGGTTCATAACCCTTCCTGAGATCAATTTTACGTTTATGCTTAAATTTTAATTACTTTTCGGTTATTTATCTTTAGGGCAAATTGTGGATGGTCAAATTAAATTATAAAGAGAAAATTTTCATTTAATATACCTGTAATTATAAATATATTGGATGTAGGTCATTGACTGCCTACCGGAAAAAAGAATAACATTTTGTTTCTTCTGAATTTCCTGGTATTAGTAATCTTATATTTTTTTCGTTTAACTCCATAAAACAAAAAATTGTAAATTGTACATTGTTTTTTAAAATTCGCTTTATAATATAAATTCAAATATACAGGATTTTTCACAACTTAGAGCAAAAAATGAAAGGGTATATTCTGTACGACGTGCTGATCATGAAACAAAAAGATTTTTTTTTAAAATACGAAAAATTAAAGGTTGTTAACCTAAAACATTTTTTGTAGTACTGCACTAGATTTGCTTTCCTATTAAACACAAACAATGAAGTAGGTATCAACTACGAAATAATAATTACACAATTCAATTATTAGCAGTTATTTATAATAGAATTTTATTTAATTAATAACTTTAACATAATCATCCACCCAGTGGCAGTGGTAACGAAAAATTTTGGACTGGGAAACATGGAAAATAGTTTTGCGATTTAAAAAAAATCTTTTTGTTTCATGATCAGCACGTCGTACAGAATATACCCTTTAATTTTTTGCTCTAAGTTGTGAAGCACCCTGTATATTACGGTTATCATTCAGCGCTAATGCATTTGGGTTGCTTTATTACAACGATTTATATTAGAGTTTGGATCAAAATGGCCCTTGAAATAAATTATTTATTATTCAATGGCCAAAATATTTTTGTCATTTAATAGTGTTAATCTTTATTATTCAGGAAAGTTATTACAAATATAAAAAGTTATAATTATACGAGTACCAAGTGCTTTGACATTTAAATTTAAGATTTTCCAAAAAGTGGAGCTAATCGATTTTTGCACTGAACGGCTCTTGCTGAATCCATGAAGTTGCGTCATATCATATTCGTATGTCATCAATTTTTATGACGTTTCATCTGCAATGTAATATCAAAATCTTAAAATACAAAACAGAAATGTAACAATTTTCCATTACTTTCAGCGTGCTACATACAAAAGTAAAATATCAGTGTTGTCACGTGACTCAAATTAAATATTTAATTTTAGATAAATTTAATATTCACATGTCATTTTTGCTATATTACATAAATAATATAAAATTTCAATGATAAATTTGATTAGTTGCCAAAATAAACATGTAATTTTTTTTATTATTTAATGGGGTAGGTGGCTCAGTGGTATCGAGTCGGCCTGTGGATCTTGAGAACGCTGGTTTGATCCCCACAGCCAACAAACAATTTTCACCAATTTAAATCTACCCCTGTGGCCCCCCTTACACCCTTGATGCATAACATACTATTTTCTATGATTACATCTTTTTTGTCAACTTTTCATAGCAATCGTAGAAAAAATATATTTTGTAAAAGTATGAGGAATCTCGCGGTCCGGAAAAATGTTCAAGTTGGGTATAACTAATCCTTAGAGGATAGTAAATCATCTTTAAGATATTATGTAATATTTCTTATAAAAAAATATCGAAAGATTAAAAGTGAATGTCCAGCAATCTTCTGCATCATATATGACATGTTCTCTGTCCATGCACATAAGCGCACACTCATTTCTGCCCAGTTTCGGTCGCTATTCGACGCGATATTGGATCTCATCTGATATATAAATAGTATTATTTTCTCATCTTATAATGCTGGAGCAGGCGCTGCGAGCAGGCCGCGCTCTGGTGCTATCAGTGCCGTGCGAGATACGATACAGCGGCGATCTAGCGATCGAATTCGATTCGGTGCATATGTGCCACTATTTGTTATGATATTGCTTCTGATGTATAAATAAAATCGGTTTCTGATGACGGACGGCCGACAAACACGACTGGAGCTTATATTAAAATCTAGGTTTGTTATTGCGAACGATATTGAATGGTTTAAAATATTGGATAGTTTCATATTTAAAACATACATAAATATATCTTCACGCTTTTTAACCATTATTGGAAGTTGTGCTCTGCGGTAAGTGATGTATTTATGCACATGAAGTGCGATTACCAGCCGTCAAATCATGTACTTTCCTTATTAGATTATTATAGATTGGATTTCAATATCAATAAATACAATAAAAGTATAACGTGCAAATCAGTTTTTTACGACGGTCTCAGTATGTATAATTCATTGCCAGCATGTTTAAAAGAATGTAAAAATCTATATACTTTTAAAAAGTGTTTAAATTCATACTTTTCCACACAGAAACAGTTATGTTAATATATGTATATGTTTTTTGTTTTTGTTTTTATTAATATTATGTTATTATAATGTAGCATCTTTTGCTAAATAAATAAATGTTATTATTATTATTATTATAATTTTGTTTTCACTGAACTACAAATATATTTATCATTCTATCAGTTCGGTGCAAGTAAGTTTTCATTTTGTATAATTTTATCCACGACCTATGATGT
Organism: Pterostichus niger; assembly: GCA_947425015.1. Taxonomy (NCBI): domain Eukaryota; kingdom Metazoa; phylum Arthropoda; class Insecta; order Coleoptera; family Carabidae; genus Pterostichus; species Pterostichus niger. The sequence continues at coordinate 32,060,415 of OX380343.1, forward strand.
CTCTCTTCTGCTTATATTTTTTTTTGTATATTTGAATATCCCAATAGGAGCTTTGCTGAATCAATATCGTTCATCAAATTACGTCATTAATCGCTTAACCAACATTCGCATAATAAATAAATAAATATATCATCACGCCTTTTACCCATTACTGGGTGTGGCACTCTACCTAAGCAGATCTCGATAAGTGATATATTTCTTCGCGTGAAGTGCGGTTACCGGCCGTCAAATCACGGCCCCCAAAGATGTTAGTGAAGGAAGAGCCACAAGGATGATTTTAGTTTGGTGAAAATTGTTTGTCGGCTGTGGGAATTTAATCAGGATTCTCAAGATCCACAAGCAGACTCGATATCTTACAGTTTATTTATTTTCTTTCTGAAATAACAGATAATAATGCATATTTTTAATAATTTGCCACGACAGTTATTTTAAACTTCATTTATATATTTTTCTAAATGATAAATTATATGATATATGTGACTAATTATATGTGAGCTCTGTTATTTGAGATGCACATTTTCTTAAGTTTGACATCACAAAATTTTTAATAATCATTATGGTTTAATGAATATCAATTAAGACTTTCTAGAATTGTACATTGTTTTCAATATAGATTAAATTTCATATAAACAAATTTTTAAAAGTATTGGAGGACTCCATGGACACAAACAAAAAATACAAATGATTATCATTTCTTGTAGTCACTACTTGTTTTTTTTCTTTGTAAATCCGCTACAGCGAGCATGCAATCATCGACGCGGATATTTATCCTCTATTCTGTGAAACGCTATGAAATTACGATGTGACCAAGTTTAAGATACTCTATTACGAGCCCTAACAACTTAATGTTCAGACACTTATATTTTCTGATAAAAACTGTGTGTAATATACATGAAACATACATAATATTTTATTTAGCTTCAATTTTCAATTAGAAGTATAGTCTAACATTAAGTTTTATTAATATACATAGATAATTTTCTTTATCATGTGTGTATTTAGAGTAATTTTAAAAAAAATTGTATAAAAGTATTGACAACTTAATATTCGGACAGTACTAGAAATATCCCATTATTATTCTTAGATATGTAAATAATATATAGCTACTAAGAAGTAACATCGCCTTTTGCTTTAATAACAGCTCTAATTAGTGCAGACATGGTTTGTACGAATGATCTACAATATTCTGGAGGAAATGATTGCCACATTTCACTTATCTTTTAACTCGGATTATTCCTTAAATACTGTTTCATTTTATGCCACAATGTTTCAATAATATTTAAGTCTGGATTACTAGAGGGTCATGAAAGAATATTTTAATGATGCTGCATAAACAATTGTTTAGTAGATTTTGCAGTGTGACAAAATGCTCTGTCTTGTTGGAATATAAAGTCCCCATCAGGATGTAACTTTCGAAGGTTTGGTAGTAAACTTCTTTCTAGGATCTGCTGATGATACTTGTTAGCATTTATAAGGTCATCAATAAATTGAAAATGTCTAAGTCCATTTGAGGACATACATCCCCATGAAATTACACTATTTGGGAATTTTACAGTACGCCTTAAACAGTCTTTATGAAATGCTCCCCGTTTTGATCGTATCACCCTTCTGCGATAATTTCCCACATAATTATCAAATTTCAATAAAATATTATATATGCTTGATTAGATTATACGTAGTTTTTTTACGAAAATAGTGAGTGTCCGAACATTAAGTTGTTTGGGCTCGTATTAACCAAATTTGACATTTATTGTACAAATTACACTTTAGTTCGCATAATTTTTGAGCTTCACTACTTGTTAATTGTTAATGTTAACAATATTTTTGTGTTGTAAAACAGTTTGAAGCATATAGGATTCGAATGCTACTTCTTCATTATCATTGTCTTCTCTAAAAAGAGTTGAAATTGAAAATTTGAAGTTGTATAGGTAGTATAAATTAATACGGTTTATTGTGGTTCAATATTCCATTATAACAAAGGCAAACAATTTTTCATAATACCACGTTGGCAAATAGTACCCTTTCGTACCATTTCTCAAGTAGTCACTTTGGCGCTACGTACAGATATTTATCTTGTAAATAATTTTATTCGCATTTGTGTAAAATATAGAGTTATTTTTTGTTTAATAAGAAACAGCAGAGTTGCCATGAGTTACCGCCTCTTTGCGCTGAGGAATAAACAGTAAAGCACAAGCACAGGGAGGCAGTCGGATATTCTCGGCATTTCTCGTGAAACGATGTATCTATGCTGTGAAATGCATTATTCATAATTTCGTGCCATCCTTTTTATCCGATAAGAAGTGAACATTAATTCTGTTATATCTCTCCATGGCCGCGTGAGTTCGCGCCGCTCGTTGCCCGAATGTATGAATGAATTTCGCAGATGACGATGTGAGTGAGCAATATGAAATGGGAGAGATTATGTTGTTATTTTTGCCTCAAATAAGCTTAAGGCGTATTTTTTACAAATCCTACCAAATAAATAATAAATTACCTTGTCATACATTTATGTACACTTACTCTTTAATCGTATATTTGAATTTTTTTTCTAGATTTCACATCAATTTACATTATTTTATTTAGTTAAAGTCCTTCAGCATCTAGGCTATTAGGACTATACATTATAATTTACAGTTTGTATTCTTTTACATAGTTATTTTGTTTTGTTTAATCTATATTTTGTTTATGTAGTTTGTGTCTTTTAAAGTAGTTTAGTACATTTTGTATGGATTGTGATGTGTTGTTAAGTTTCTTTTATGATGTTTGGTCTAATTTGTGTATGTTTTGAGCAGTCTAGTAGTATATGTTTTACTGCGAGAGGGTTGTTACATTTTTATAAAGCGTTATATTTGAATCTATATAATTTAACTTTCTTTTCTATTCACTTTAATCCTGCTACCATTTCTTCTAATAGTTTCTCCGCTGTTATCTCTTCTCTTAGTTTTCTGCGTCTGAAATTATCCAATGTTTCAAAATCTTCGTCGTATAGCCTACAATTCCTTTCTTCATCCATTCTCTAGTTCTGATTATGTAAATCCTCATTTTCGTATCTACACGTGGCTACCGATACCATTTTGCCTATTTTGTTCTATTTTAAATTTCCTGTATTTTCATTATTTTATATCTGGGGTTGTATCACAATCTATTGATGCTACTCGCATGTTCTTCGCATTATGTTTGTTTCTTGTCTAACATTATCGTTATCTCAAACTGTTTATCTTATGTATACATAATAATGTATTTTTTTAATACATTGGATTTCACTACTTTTGCCATTATAAAATATAGTTATTTATGTATTAAGAGCGTGAAGTGATTCTTTGTTACTCGAGCACGGTAATTGCAACGCGAGCCGAAGGCGAGAGCTGCAATAGTGTAAGAGGAACAAAGATACTTTATGCTCATGATACACAAATAATTTTTCGTAACACATGCATAAGAAACACGTTCTTATTCTCTAATGTTAGAGAGAGAAACACTGCTTTTCTCCCCTAGGGAGAGAAACATTATGTTTCTCTCTCTAAGTAGAATGTTTCTCTCCCTAGAGACTACGATTATTAGCTGTTTGCGGCGTTTCCTAGGTAACTAGTTACGCAACCCATATTTGACATTTGTCCCGATAAGACGATAATTTTTGTGCTACGGTAGATTGGCACACCCAGTAATGGATAAAAGGCGTGATGATATATTTATTTATTTACAAGCATCAACATGAATAACCTATGTGGCGTTGAAATTAATAAAATGTTGATGCATTTTTGTTTCTATTCGAATTATGAAATGATGCAGACTAGATCAAATATTTCTGTACCGTACTGTAATTGAGATTAAGTTTTAAGTTCCTATTGTACAGAGTAACAAATAAATAAAGCATCAACATTCTCTAGTTACACAAATTCTGGTACTGTATTCATAATTGCAGTTATAGTCATAATACAAGACTATTTTAAATGCATTATTATTGTAAATACCACAGCTGACCATGAATGAACTGTTGTTCATTTGCAATTATATCTTGTAATATCCAAAATACACGTTGTTCAAGTCGGAAAACGATGATTATATAAAATAAAACAACACGTCCTGAGTTCAAGCCAGGTGTGAAACATGATCACTGCACAAGAAATATTCAGTGGACCATTACAGTTCTGTATGTTGGAAACAGATATCAAATGTTAAAGATGGAAACTGGACGACTGGAAGTAAGGTAGTGTTGGCACAGCTGTGTTTCACTGTCGGTATAACAGTGAGCTTCATTCAAGTTTCTTATTATCTGAGCGATTTGGACGCAACAGAAAACTTTTTCTTGGAATAGATTATTCCAGTTCTGGGTGTTTGGTTATTTTATAGCAAATTATTAGGTTGTATTATTGTAATATCACCACAATCACCAAATTAAGTAAAACCGTATAAACGGGGTATTAATTGACAGTAGCAGATCTCAGTAAATGATATATTTCTCCGCGTAAAGTGCTGTTACTAGCCTTAAAATTACAGACCCCAAAGATGTTAGTGGAGGGAGAATCACAGGGGTAGTTTTAACGTGGTGAAAATTATTAGTTGGCTGTGGAAATTGAACCCGGTTCTTAAATCCACAGGCCAACTCGATACCACTAAGTAAATAATTTGAAATAATGGGCTTAATAATAAGTTCAAGAAAATAAACAAAATATTGCAGTTGCAAGTAATAACTTTTAATTAGTTAAGTTAGTTTTTTTCTTGTAAAATTTTACAGGTCTCTTCTATGAGCCTGTAAAATTTTACAGGTCTACGCGGTGTAATTACTCATTTACTTGGTTACTATAAATGCCTATAAAGTGTGTAACTTCATTTTCAGTTTTTACTATACAGTGTGTAACTGCAATTGTGTTAAATGTATTTTTAAACAAGCGCAGGAGATGCTACCTTCATTTCTTATAGATTCGTTTTTAGAAAAGTGGGCGTAAGTGAAGATTTACGAAACAGGTGTACAGGAGCGAATGGATGAATGTTTGTTGCGTGATGATGTATTTTGGTTGTGAGAAAAGAAAGAGTTCGTTTGGAGGAAGTGTTAATGCGGTCGAATCGAGTATCGTGTGTCAGGATGAGAATGTTGACGGGTTCGTGCTACCCCATTTAATGGGATATAGCGTGATGTTATGTATGTATGTTTGTATCATTTACATAGAAGGTGAAAATACGTATGAATCTGGAATTTCGAAATGAACACCATACACAATTAAAAACGTTTTATTTCATACTAACTAAATGTCAAAAATTGTTACTTATAAACTTCAAGATAACAATACTGTAGTATTTATTAGAGTACTAGTACTGTAAAGCCTCACCTTCCGGACTGAACTCACTACTGTAAACATGAATAAACGATACAGAATAAAATAAAAAAAATGTCATAAATATTTATTATTTACATGGCAGTTGTTTACATTAAAATGGTAGTTAGTAGAAAACGTAAGAAAAATTCGTTCTCGCGGAACTGTGGTGGCTGGTTGTTTACTTACAAATCACGTCATACTTTTGCGAAGTGTAACATTTCGCTTGATCCGCGGCAGCAGCAGCAGCAGCAGCAGCAGCAGCAGCGATAGTCAATAAGTTTCTTTATAAATATTTATGCTGCTCCTATTTAGCATGTTACGCGCATTTACGTTCGTTTCCTGTTAGCCCTGACGAAATGTATTCCATAATTTACAGTTCATTGTTTATGAATCGGACTGAAGGTCTACCAGTCGAAGTAACCGGTATTTGCTACTTGTTCACTGTCAAACTCGACGCTTTTTGTTAGTAGATACATACATTTAACGACTCGGAGGTATTTACATGTATATCTACGTAGATTATGTACATATGCGTATTATTATTTTCTTGAACGTGTAACTTGGACACAGACTACGATAAAGAATTTAACAATTTAACAGTTTAAGGCGTAAGGCCACTCTAGACAAGGAAAAAAAGGGTAATTTTCTAGAATTTTTTTAACGAAATCTAAACGTGCTGCTTAAGAACTGTTTTTGGATCTTTATTTAGTGCTCTTTAATGCCTATGGCACACTGGTCGATGAGCGTCGATGACCATCGATGAACTCCTCGATGAAACAACAGAACGCACCCGTCATCGACGAAAATTAGAGGCTCCTCTATTTCCATCGAAGAGCTCATCGATGAAACGAACGTATCTCATTTCACTCGTATCTTTTGTGTCTCATTTCACGTTAGCGTGGGTTTCCATTTCAAAATAACCTCCAAACGTCAATAAACTAGGGAAATATCAATTTGAAAACACACGATATAGGAACATTTTATTGATATTATTACCAACATAACTTTTTTTGTCACAGAGAAATTTATTGTATTTGTCATCGATGAAACAGAAAACCGTGAAAGAAGAGTGCGTTCTGTTGTTTCATCGATGAACTCATCGATGGTCATCGACGCTCATCGACCAGTGTGCCATAGGCATAAAGTTTATTTCAAAAAAAATTTTTTAAGAAAATATTCAAAATTGTCGTCAGAAATTAAAAAAAATGGCGACTCCTCTCGGCGCGTAGGGCAAATCGGGCGAAAACATTCCGAGAACAGCAATGGACCTGTATCAAAAAGAGATATGTTTTCTTAATCTCTGATGTATACTCTAAAAAACTACGGGCTGGATTTTGAAAATTTTGATTTTTAACAAAATGGCGCACGTTTGAAAAAAAAAGTTCATTATTCGGGACTAAATTTCTGTATAAAAACTACCATAAAAAACGAATGAAGCACTTAAAAAAAAATCCCCCGTAGTTTTTGAGTATTTTATATATAGAATAAGAAATAAAAAGATTTAACACGATCCATCAATTAGTATTTCAGATTTCTTTTCGCCCGATTTTGAAAACATGATTTTGAGAAAAACGCGTTTAAAGTTTTGAGTCATATATATATTCTGTACGACGTGCTGATCATAAAACAAAAAGAATTTTTTTTTTAAATAGCAAAACTATTTTCCATTTTTCCCAGTTCAAAATTTTTCGTTCGATTAAATAAAATTATATTATAAATAACTGCTAATAATTGAATTGTGTAATTATTCTTTCGTAGTTGATACCTACTTCATTGTTTGTGTTTAATAGGAAAGCGAATCCAGTGCAGTACTACAAAAAATGTTTTAGGTTAACAACCCTTAATTTTTCGAATTAAAAAAAAATCTGTTTGTTTCATGATCAACACGTCGTACAGAGTATACCCTTTAATTTTTTGCTCTAAGTTGTGAAACACCCTGTATAATAATCAGAATTAAATGAAAGTATAAAATACAAGTAGTCACGTATCCTCATGTTAGCATTCTGTAAATGTCAAGGGGTGAACTATTATTTCAGTCTGTAATCGAGCTCCGAGGAGAAACACGAACATTTCACTTTATTTTATGTACATAGTGTTCAGTAGAACTTTCAAACTAAAATTCGGAGATAGTTTTCTCTACATTTTACCCTCGACTAAAGTAAGTACATGTACAACACAGTGTTGAAGAAAGGAGCATCTTTGGCGGTTTCTGTCTCTAACAAAACCAAAATATACGAACATTTTAAGTAAACCTACGATGTACACACAATAGTTTGAATATAAATTTTGGTAAAGGAACTTCCTAAACAAAACAGTGTTTTCGTGGAAATAGAAGTGCCAACTTCTTTTTGTTTCAATGAACTTTGATTAAACTAAAACTAAATTTACTGCAGAAGTTACAGGTACGTATTTATTGAATTTTCCTCTCGTATAATTTCCGTTGTCAATTATTTCTATATTATTAAAAAAAAAGTAATTCAAATAAAAGTAATAAAACATTTAGTTGTTTGTATCTTTCTATTTTAATTATAGTTTATAGGGAGTAAATTTCGTTATTATTTGCTGCGAGCTAAAATGCAAATTATCACGTATTTATATACAAACAGAAAAATTCGTTATTTCACAAAACAGCACATTTCTCTGAACGAAAAACACTCGCTAGCGAAATATTTTTTGTAGTTTTTTCTGTAAGTTATAATATATATTATGTAGTAGTTTTCGAAGCTAGAAATTTTAAATATTGCAAGAATCGTGGTTTTTGTCACACGTGTACTAAAATGACATCTTTTTAATGCGTGTTTCTGGAATAAAAATATCTTTTTTCAGGCGCAAAATAAATTTGAAAAATTTGGGTGTCCGTGTTGACAAAAAGGTTAAGAACCACTGCGCGTAGCTCATTTGACAGAAGTTCAAAGGTCCCTGGTTCAAATCCTGGTGGTATCCTAATTTGCTCTATATAATAAAATTTTAAAATTTAATTGGTTAGATGTTTCGAGTGTTTACCTGCAATTGTGTGGAGATCACCTTCAGAAACAAGCGCAGTGTACAGGAGCGAATGGATGAATGTTTGTTGTGTGTTGATGGATTTTGGTTGTGAGAAAAGAAAGAGTTCGTATGGAGGAAGTGTTAATGTGGTCGAATCGAGTATTGTGTGTCAGGATGAGAATGTTGACGGGTTCGTGCTACCCCATTTAATGGGATATAGCGTGATGTTATGTATGTATGTATAATAAAATGTATTTTCATTATTCATATTTTTTTTAAATACATTAAGTAAATATCGACATTTTAAAAATAAAATAGTAAAATGGTAATATAAATGAAAATCATGGTAGTTGTAATATGTTTGCAAGTAGTAAATGTCAGAGTGTCAAATGACGTTTAATTGTAAGGTAACCGCAGAGCATATTACGTTGGAGAGTGAAAACAAGACGGAGGTAGAGAAAATATGAGAGATAAAATCCAGCCAGCATTCTTGTTTCCGGCCTAAGCCCAAGCCATTAATACCAACCCGAGAACCAGAAGATGATATAATTTTCCCCAGGTCATGGGCTCATATTACACGCACCTCGTATTTCCTTTCTTAACCTGCATACACACGCACACACCCTCACACACATTCGCTCTTATATATACCGGATAATTCAAATATCTGCAACACTGCTGTACCTTACATTTCATTTGAAAATATGGTTTAACTAAACAATTAACATAATCATTTATTGTCTATAATTCAAAACTAATTCATACATACATAATTGTAAAAACAATTTTCATGGGGTAGGTGGCTCAGTGGTATCGAGTCGGTCTGTGGATCTTGAGAACCTTGGTTCGATCCCCACAGCCACAAACAATTTTCACCAATTTAAAATCTATCCCTGTGGCTCCTCCACCACTTATATCTTTGTGGGCCGTGATTTGACGGCTGGCAACCGCATTTCACGCGACAAAATATATCACTTACCGAGATCTACTTAGGCAGAGTGCCACACCCAGTAATGGGTAAAAGGCGTGATGATATATTTATTTTTATTTATTTTATTTTCATCAATGTTGCTAATTTTTCGATATTTATAACATCCTGTCAAAATTTTTATACGAAAATCGAAAGAACGCAAGATTCAGAGTGGAATAATAAATAATAAATTAATTTTAAATAAATATATCATCACGCCTTTTAGCTATTAATGAGTGTGGCCCTTTGCCGAAGCAGATCTTAATAAGTAATATATTTATGCTCGTAATGCTACGTTTACAGAATTATAAAAATTAACTTTAATGCAATTATTTATTTATTTATGATACTTTGTATTGGGGTAGGTGGTTCAGTGGTATCGAGTCGGCCTGTGGATCTTGAAAACCCTGGTTCGATCCCTACAGCCGACAAACAATTTTACCTGTGGCTTCCCCTCCACTAATATATTTGGTGATCGTGATTTGAAGGCTGGTAACCGCACTTCACGTGAAAAAATATATCACTTACCGAGATCTGCTTAGATAGAGTGCCACACCCAGTAATGTGTAAAAGGCGTGATAATATATTTATTTATTTTTATACTTTGTATAACAGGAATTGAATCCTAATTACAGTACAGGATCCGAACTTATCGAGCCACAATATGGTAGTTCATATATTTTTAGCTTAAGTGGGATACGAACCCGGAATCTTTGGATTCAAATGCCGTAACGCTATCCACACCAACGTACTGGCGGCTAATGATTTGATTAATGTAGAACGGAAAAGTTGCTATTGTGATTGATTAATTTATATGTGAGGTGGGAAAAGATAAAAATTAGTTATTTTTCAGAACTTCTCTTCAATTAAACAAATTTTAACAGACATACGCTGTATCAATTAGTAGCAAAGTTAGAGCGAAAAACTAAACGGAAAACTTTTAATTCATCAGCAACAGTCAATAAAAGCATGAAACTCCGTTACACTATAATTAATCCGCAAAAAATAAAATCCACCCACTCCATTCTCGTTGAGCAGACACTCGAAAAATTTCAAAATCAGTTTTTAAAATTCCTATCAGCGTTACAAAGTTGTCTAGCGGCGAGCGGTGGTTGTGGAGGCGGCAGTGTGGGTTTACGGTGGTGGCAAGAGTACGGGAGCGGTACGAGGCCATCCTGAACGGGAAACGGAACTTTGCCAATACCAGAATTTTCAATTACGCGGCGCCGAGTGGCCAATTCACGATATTCGGAATTATGCCGTACCCGACGTGATGGAGGCGTGCTGGGGGCGAAATCTGGTGCCGGGGGTGGTACTTAACTGGGGGTGAGGGCTGGAGATAAAAGAGTATCTGTCTGTATGAGGTGTTCCTCCATATTTATTACAGTATTTTGAACATATGGGGTAGGTGGCTCAATGGTATAGAATCGGACTGTGGATTTAAGAACTCGGGTTCGATTCTCATAACTAACAAACAATTTTCTCCACATTAACATTACCCCGGTGGCTTCCTTTCTACTAACAACTTTGGAGGCCGAGATTTGACGGATTTTACTTGAAAAATATATACAATACATAAGTTTTTTTCTATTTTGTGTTTATAAGAGCGTTCATTACTATATACAACATTTTGTTTTAAACGGTTGGTAGTAGCGGATGACATACTGAACCTATCAAACTGAGAACATCCAAATTTAAATATAACCTCAAAATTTAAACAATTACATAAATATCAATAACAGTTACCAAATACAACATTTCATATACAAATTGCCCTAAATTGACTCGATATAAATATAGCAGATTTTTTTTAAATTTTAATTTATAAAGGGCGCAAAATAAAAAAACAGTATAAATAACTCATTTTATAAGACTTTTATCGCACTCGTCCTTTAAAAAAACTCGCCTGCGGCTTGTTTTTTAAACTTGGACGCGTACAAAAAACATGTCTTATAAAATTCATTCTTTAATTTACTATTATACAACTGGTAAATAATGTTAACTTTATTCTTATCAAAATCATTACTTAATGTGCTTCATTATTTATCGAGGCAAAATGGATAGGACTCCTTAGAGGAATAATGTGATTTCAGGTCATTGACACGAGAGAAATAAAAATGACAAGTACTCCCTAAGGAAATAAAATGATTTAAGGTCATTGGCAGTACCAAGTTTCTTTTGTTAAATAACGAAGTTTTCCTTTTATATATAAACTATCTTATATACCACGTGAGTAAATTATCATTATTTTCCTCAAACGACAAATAATGACGAACTTTACTCCCTTATTATATAAACTGCTATTATTTATAACAACAATAATATCTTGTTTCAGAAAAATTATACTCAATTAAACGCATGTTTCATTGTAGGCTGTGTCCGAAATTTTATGTGTGTGACCGAAGTAGATCTCGGTAAGTGATATATTTCCTCGCGTGAAATGTGGTTACCAGCCGTCAAATCACGGCTCCCAAAGATGTTAGTGGAGGAAGAGCCACAGGGATAGATTTAATTTGGTGAAAATTGTTTGTCGTCTGTGGGGATTGAACCAGTGTTTTCAAGATCCACAGGCCGACTCGATACCACTGAACCACCTACCTCATTGCACAATTTGTAAAAATTATATTAAATTCGTTGAAATCCGGATATCAAAATTGTAACTCTGGATCCAGAATCTTAAATATAAGAATAGTTATTAATAACATGAACTTAATTACATTTAAAAGTCATGACGTAATAGTATTTTTATTCAAAATGAACTATATCTGCCTCCAGATCAAGATGACCTTGTCTACTACCTACCCATGAATATCCATATTTAAATACCCTAGCTACCCCCTCCATTATAGATCCACCGTTACAACTGTTATAATTTCACCTTATAAATTAACGGCCTCCGCCACTGCCTCCAGCGGCGTGCAAGGGATGGATTTAAGGAGGTACCTAGCGAGCACGTTTCACCCGGCAGACGCAGACGGGTGAGTCGCTTCACTCCTGATGTATAACAGCAATTATAAGTTCTACCTGTCAGCGGGTGAAATTCACCTGTGTGGGATTTGGCAAATGAGTGCGGTGGAGAGGGATAGCGTTACTCGTAACTTGAACTTCAGGGAGATTTAGGGATTAATGTGTGGGATGATGTAAGTGGTTGAAGTGGGGAATAAGTTGAAGGTTATATTCATTGTCGTTCAGGGTAGAAAATTATCGCTACGAAATACATTTTTCAAATTCAAATACATTTTAGGTATGTTACAAATAAATAAAGACATACGAATAAATAATTAATGTTTTTATCCAACACCCACTACTTATAAAGTTATTATTGTTGTCATAAGTCACGCATAAATTATGACTTGTAACTCACTGTTGAGTTTAAATAAAATATACAAATTTTTAAATTCGATAGATTTAACTGTCGGTTCTCGTTGAAACATTTTATAATAAAATTAAATTAAAAAACACTAGGTTAGTTTCAAATAATGATTAATATTTAATTATTTGAAACTAACCTAGTGTTTTTTAATTTAATTTTAATACAAATTTTTAAACATTTCAAAATGTATGAAAGTTACATTTTATTCACATTATCATTTACATTAAATGAAAAAGAAATACAATTTGATGATGTTGATACAGTGCAATTCTTGACCTGGCCTTTTGAAGAAGTCAACTCAACCATTTTAGCAGAATTTGTTCCTATGAAAAAGAATTTCATATGTTTGACTGGATGACAACTAGAAACGTCAAAGGTATAAATGAAAGTGTTTTACTTGCTTATTTTTCATACTCACAAACGAAACTGGCTCCTTCTTCCTTATGGACGAAGTATTCAATGATTAGAACAACTCTTCAGCTTTATAAGAAAATAAAACACTTTCATTTATACCTTTGACGTTTCTAGTTGTCATCCAGTCTTCAAACATATGAAATTCTGTTTCATAGGAACTTCTAGACTTTTTTGGTAAAATATCAACAACCGCTTCTTCCGCTTCCTTAATGATTATTTCGGAAATAAAATTCTCGTCTTCGATTTCAAATACTACAGCTGCAACCTTTTTTCAACATTGTTTATTTAAAAAAAATTAGTAACCTAGACAACAAAACAAGAAAGTATGGCTAACTAGAATATTATTTAAAATGTAGACAATTGTGTCAAAATTTATATTTTGATGTTTTAATTGTAGTTGTTCGATAAAATTTCGTATGCCACTCGTGTGTTATTACAAATAAGTCACTTCAGAAAATTATTCCCCTCGGCCTGACGACCTCGTGGACTAATATTTTTCTCGCGTGACTTATTTGTAATATAACACACTTGTACCATAAACAGGGTTCGTAAATATCATGATATTTATAATAAATATCAAAATATCTGATATATAGGATATATATCAGATAAATATCACTTTTTGGATATTTATTTTTAAATTTTAGTTTTTGTACACATTTATTATCACAATCATCATCTGTGGCGCTACAGCCCAAATCGGGCCTGGGCCTACCGGACACACCGAGCCGCAGTTTTTACACTGCCGTACTGCCGGTTTTCGTAGTCGAATGCTACATTATTTAAGGCGTATAAGTGACTAGCTTATAGCGCCCGAGTGCGATAAATACATGTAGCTGTATTTTATATTTTACGACAAATCACACATTGTCGACAGGCGGATTCGAACTGACGAACCTTGGCTCGGATGACGTCACAGTATGTTAAGAGATGTGCCTTAACACGCTCGGCCACCGCGCCTGTTTATTATCACAATAGGAAATACAAAATAAATTATTACTCCTAAATAAAAAATTAACACAGGTAATGAAAAAAAGTAAATATACATTGAATTACACAAATATTATATAGTACTAAGAATAGTAAGAATATTTAAATAATCCTATATTCCAGATAGGGGCAAATCATCATCTTCTGATGAACTTCCTGAACATAGCGTTGCAGATAGACTCACTTGGCCAAATCCAATCTAAATTAGTTTTTTTTTGTAGTTTCTTTTTGGTTTAAATATTTAAACATAAAAACTAATTTACCGGCTTTGGCGTTACCGAGACGATTACGTAATTGAGATTGGACAATGCCAAGTGGAGAAATATCGTTCCAGCCCTGCTGTGGCTGCTACAGCAGTGTGTAACTGTTCACATAGTTCAATAAATGTACTTTTATTTGGCCACTCTGACTCATTGATAGTTACACTTTTCCACCATATTAAAGGATTTGTATTTCTAAAATGAGTACCAAATAAAAATTTTGGAAATGGTTCAGACTTTGCCATTAATGACATTACAAATGACACACAATTTGGATTTATGTCGTTGATGTGAAGTTAGTCAAAAGCTAGTAAAGTAAGAATTATCTTTAGAATATAATTTTAACAGAATTAATGAAAGTAATAATACTGTATTTATTATAGACTATTTGATATTTTTATATAATGGATATATATCTTCGAACCCTGTTTATAAGTTAACTGAAGCACGAGAAAATTAATGCCGTTGAGCGCGTTTTCATATCACATTTAGTTTTCGAGATATAGCCTCGGAAAAGTAGAAAAACTGAAAAATTCGAAAAATTTCACTTTTCCGGAGGCTATATCTCAAAAACTAAACAAGATATGGAAATGCGCTCAACGGCGTTGAATTCCCCGTGTCCGAATTGACTTATAAGCAAATTTTCATACAATTTTATGCAATTTAATATTTTTAATTATTTCCTAAGGGGTACCCCTTTGGTTTTTTCAGATATTAATTCAATTTTACCAAAAATCCTTAATCGTACGATTATTAAAACGAAAATTTACATACATATGTATTTTGACCCACTGAATCCAGTGGTGCAATCTTCAAATGCATATGACTTCTGGTTTTCGAGAAAATGTTAAAAACCGCTTTTTGCGATTTTTTTGGCGGAAAATTGAAAAAAAATAAAAATCGCTGAAACTATGTTTATAAGTTAACTGAAGCACGAGAAAATTAATGCCGTTGAGCGCGTTTTCATATCACATTTAGTTTTTGAGATATAGCCTCGGAAAAGTAGAAAAACTGAAAAATTCCAAAAATTTCACTTTTCCGGAGGCTATATCTCAAAAACTATTTGATATTTTTATATAATGGATATATATCATTGCAAAAATATGACGATATATATCAAAATATCATGATATATATCGATCGATATATATCTTCGAACCCTGACCATAAATAACTATTAACATGTAAAATAATTTTTTAGCAAATTATATAAATAAATATAAATATATCATCACGCCTTTTACCCATCACTGGGTGTGGCACTCTACCGTAGCAGATTACGATAAGTGATATATATCTTCGCGTGAAATATGGTTACCCGCCGTCAAATCAAGCCCCTCAAAGATGTTAGTAAAGGACTAAATGTATCCGCCAAACAATTATGCTATCAAATTAGGTAATACTAGACCAGATTCTACAAAATTCTGTGAAGTTCATTCTTAAATTTAATGGCTGGTAGCACAAGCTCTGTTTTTGGGTGTTTTAAGAGCACGGTTTTTACATGTTAGAGATAGCTAAAACACCCAAAAACACTGCTCTTAAAACAGGCAAAAACAGAGCTTGTGCTACCGGCTATTATATTCAGAAAAAATTAACAATGTAAAAAGGTAACATCTATAGATTTCTGTAAAAAAAAAAATAGTTCTATTTTATTGCAATGAAAGATTACTACAATGAAAATTTACGACAATAGAATATCTTGACAATGAAAGATTATAACAATGAATTATTGCAACAAAGAAAGTTGTAATTTCAACAATCAAATAATCAGTAATTCTAACATGAATCTTCATTATTATGCGAACTGAATTCAACAGCATCCTCTGTGATGAATAGTTAGAACAGTAAAATTGTAGTACTACAATGAAAGCTTCAAAAATCACAAATCAAATAAATATACAGGGTTTTAAAAAAGTTCCGGGACAGTGAAATATCTCGAGAAATACACATCGAATCAAGAAACAAAAAAACACGTGTTTCATATTTTTCAAAACACAAACCCCAACTCCCTCCCTCAGGGGGTGGGGCAGGGGGCAACTTTGAAACCTTAAATGGGAACCCCCATTTTTTATTGTGGATTCGTATTCTGCGAAAAAAATAAGTTAATTTTATCTGAAACTTTTTTTCCAATTTGGAATAGATGGCACCCTATATAATCATGCCTTTTACCCATTACTGGATGTGGCACTCTGCTGTAATAGATCTCGGTATGTGATCTATGCGCGTAAAGTGTAGTTTTAAATTTTTGTTTTGCAGCTTTTTGTCACAGAATGTCAAAATTGTGGTAATTATAAAGTATTCATGAAAACTAAGGGTTGTCATTAATTTATCGATTGATAACAGATAATGAGTTACGAGTATAATTCATTAATAAGTCGAGGATTATTATTCATTAATAAACCTAATGATCAAAAATTTGATTTATTACTAAAATTAGTACATTAAGCAAGCAGTGAACCTCAGCCAAGATTGAAATTAAAATCCAGGATTTGTGGAATTCTCTCTAGCGAATATACCGCTGTAACTATAGATATAATTGTTTACTAAACATTTGAATTACTCTCCAATTAGTACTTTGCATATCAAACGCTATCCTTCTTCCCGTCCCTAATCTCAGAATCTTGTCCTTCTCATCCTTGGATGTCTTTGCGACAATGCCGGAGTACATTTCGTGAATGTAACGGAGTACAGTGTCAGAGCTCGCGCCTCGCATTCGCCGCAGGGAAAGCTCGGAAATTCAGAGTCGTCTTGGAAAAATTATCTTCCTTTAAACTCGGTCAAATTACACGCCCGGTTCTTTTAAAGAAATTACACCCGGCAAAAAGAGTAATACTTTTATAATTACTAGCTTTGAGCTTCGTCACTCAATATTTAATTTTGGACTGGGAAATTTTCAAGTGGTTAAAGCTGAAAATTAATTTGGTATGGGAAATTAAATAAATTATTGTGATGCACAACAACAAAACGGTCTTTATTTCTGTACGTGAAACCACAGAGAAATATACAGGATGTCTCAAGAAAATTGTGCCATAGGTGATTAACAAGTTTTTCACCACCATTACTTTCTAGGGAAATGTTTTATATAAATTAAATAAAAACTAAATATAACATCACGTCTTTTGTCCATTACTTGGTGTGGCACTCTGCCAAAGCAGATGTCGGTAAGTGATATATTTCTTCGCGTGAAGTGCGATTACCAGCCGTTAAATCACGCCCCCCAAAAATGTTAGTGGAGGAGGAGCCACAGGGGTAGATTTAATTTGGTGAAAATTGTTTGTTAGGTATGGGAATCGGGTTTTCAAGATCCACTGGTCGACTCGATACCACTGAGCCACGTACCCCATAAATTAATTTTAAAAATTGTCAAAATTTTACACCACATTTCTTTCCTTTCTTATCTTTTTAGATTCGTTGTTCAAGGAGTGAGTGTGAGTTATTTCAGATGTTTTGAGTGTATGAAGGGTATGTCAAATAAAAAAGGTAGACTTGGAACATAAGAATTTGGACATTTTCAAGGCTATAGCTCAAAAACTAAGCAAGCTATTGGATGCGCTCAACGGCATTGAATTTCTCGTGTTTAAATTAACAAGTTTTCAGCGATTTTTATAATTTAGAAAATTTTCTCTAAATTTTTTTCCTAAAACAGTTTTTGAACATTATCTCAAAAACTATAAGACTTATTGATTTGGCGATTGACCATTGGATTCAACGGGTCAAAATACATATGTATGTACATTTTCGTTCCAATATTTCTACGAGAAAGAGTTTTAGAACAAATTGTTTCAAAATCGTAAAAACGCCAAGAGTACCCCTAAGAAAAATATCAAAAAAAAATTAATCGCTTAAAATGTGTTGTAAGTAAATTCGAACACGAGGAATTCAATGCCGTTGAGCGCATCATAATATCATCCACAATTTTTGAAATAAAGCCTCCGGAAGACTTGAACTTTCCAAAAAACAACAGATTTTCAACTTTCCCGAGGCTATATCTTAAAACCTAAGCAAGCTATTAAAATGCGCTCAACAGCATTGAATTTTTGAATATACAAATAGATTTAAATAAATAATAGTTTTGCACAGATAATAATAACATAATTTTTATTATATGTATTGAAATAATACTTATTCCTTCTAACATTAACTTTTGGATCAGTTGGGTACATATCGGGTCAAATAGGATAGGTTAGATTGGATATCCATCAGGCTGGGTTGGGTTGAATATCCATCGGGTCGGGTCAGATTGGGTATCCCTCAAATTGGATCGAGTTCGAATCGGGTCAGGTTACAATTTTTTTGAAAATGCGCATCTCTATGGTGTTCCGTTGTCGCTGTCACCCTCCAGCAGTCATAAATCATTTTATTAGTACTTTTATGTCTGTTTACATTTGAGCGACGGGAATTTGTTTTAGCAAGTTGCGCGTTTCAAACGCCAACTTTAAATATAAATTACTCCTGAATAATCTAAAAAATTTATTGAGTTACAATATTTCCTAAACTAAATCAGATGGAGTAGGTGGCTCAGTGTATCGAGTTGGCCTGTTCGATCCCCACAGGCGACAAACAATTTTCACCAATTTAAATTTACCCCTGTGGCTCCCTCTCCACTAATATCTTTGAGCTGGTAACCGCACTTCACGCGAAGAAATATATCACCTACCGTGATCTGCTTCGGTAGACTGCCACACCCAGTAATGGGTAAAAGGTGTGATGATATATTTATTTACTAAACCAGTACTTCAATTTCGTTCAGAAAGAATTTCAGAAATAATATCATAGATTACATTTCTCCGATTTATAAATGAATGATGATTGACCAACCGTTTACGCATGACAGAATTCAAAAATTCTGGCTCTTACAAAACATTTTAATTCAAACCCGTATTCAGCTCACAGTAATCATTCATCCGGTCAATATCCATTATCCATTCTCCCCAAACCGAACAAAACTTACAAGAAACACAATCCAATAAAAACAGAACTTCTGAATTTCAACTAGGGGCCTCATTGACAATTCAAATTGTACGTGGGGGTTCCTCCTTAGGACGAGCCTGCAAAAAACTACTCTCATCGCAGAACGTACGCGCCATATCATTAATTTCTCACAAGACATCCATTCTGCTGGAGGGCGGCAGCGGGGGATGGAAACGACTACAGGGTTGGAGATCAGTAAAGGGTGGTGAGGGTGGTTATAACTTGCCCTCGCGCAAGAATGGACCGCAGATCTAGTGTGCGTGGAATGTGAAGGTGCTACGATAATTGTTTTTTGTGTTTATGGGATGGCCGTGTTGCCCTGCCATTCTTGCTTATAATTGAAGGGAAGAAACTATAAATTAGATGATGTTATGGAGGTACCGTTGAAATAATTAAATAAGTAATAATTTAGATTCAGTCTTACTATCAATTAATGAAAGAAACAGTCATTTTTTGACATTATTATAATGTTTGCGGGTTTTAACACTTTTATTTATTTATTTATTTATTTATTTACATTAAGGGAAGATGACGGTTACCCAATAAAGAGCTTCCACGTTTTGACAATACATTAACAAATATACAACAGAGACAAAATATTATTTACAGAGTTACTATTATGTAATTAGAGAAAAGAAATAAGATAATAAAGTCACACAAAAAATAGTAGTAAATAATAATATAAATAAATAATGTTAATAATAATTGTAATAATAAAAATAAAAGTTTACACTCTTTAACTAAAATAAGTGATACAAAATCTTACATACTAACACTTATTTATTTATTTATTTATTTAAACTAGTTGAGTGATATTTATTTTCAACAGCACTGTATGGTAGCGTCAACGAACTGACTACCTTTCCAAGAAGCGCTGCCTTTTGATCTTACCTCACTTATTACCGGAACCTTCTCTTCTTCTCGATTGAGAACACGTGAAATGACACAGATTGGTCAGTATAGACTTCTCCGTTGCGTTTGTTACCTTATTGATTTATACAAGTTGTTGATTATCTTGAGCTATGTTTACAGCTATCCAATTAGTAATTGCGATTAATAATTACAATTTTCAATTAGTTGAAGTGTTTTGAATCTTTAGATTCAAATTACAATTAATAACATTATAAGTGATTGTCAGTAGAATCTGCCAGTGGCCGCGGAAGTGGGGTTGCAGGGGTTGCAATCGCAACCCCTGATCATTTTTGGGGGTTGCGCTGCAACCCCTGTTCAGGACACAGAAAATAAAATTCGTCGAATTTTGACTTGGAACCGTACTTCATTGTTTCAAAAACGACTGTTTCATTTAGTTTTTCTTCATATACACAAAATTAAAACATTGGACATTGATTTAAATAAGTTTTCGAAGCAATAGAGTAAAATTGTCTTTTTCAATTAATACAGATGTAAAAACTTTATAAAACTGTTACATTAATTGACAAAAACAAATTATGTTATTAATATAATGTATCTCACCTAATTATTTATTTTAATTACCTAAATTTATTTGTGCTCTATTTTTACTCCGGTCAAAAAATGTTCGCAACCCCTTTCAAAAAAAAGGTTCCGCGGTCTCTAGAATCTGCTAAAATTAGCAAACGTTCTAGAAAAACGTACCAGCAAACGAATCAAGCTCAAACTCATGATTTCCACACGTAGAAACTAACAACAACTAATATTTTTATTGATGATTGTTGTCACAAAAAAACTAAACAAAACTTTGATTAACCATCATGTTCCGTAACCTTCAAGATCCTCAAAATTATATATACAGGTGTTCCAAAATTATTGCAAAAAAATAAGGGTTATAAATTTGCAAAAATAATTACACATTACTCGACGCAAACATTTTTCAAGGCACTGTATTGATAGGTTACAATAAGGTTTGCTGTTTTTTCTTTAAAATAATTTAGAAACGTTTGATACTGGAAGTACAAAGCAAACGATGTCAAGGACCTTGGAAAATACCTTCCCTAAATTTCAGTTTAATTATTTATCCGCATTAAGTCAGCCAAGAACGATGAATCTTCTGTTGAATCCACCGTAGACAACATCTTTGCTTGGGGCAGAGGTTACGCGGAAGGAACCGTTTCTCCTTGCATGCAAATCGCGTACGTCCTTCAACGTGTTGCGTACAACTGCCCCTCCCGTCCGACGCCTGCTGCGTCGTTCCAACACGTGCCTAATGCGGCCTCTGCCCCCGACAAGACAGACGACGTTGGATGCCTAACACGGGAATCTTGGAGAATTAGGATAAAGCGCTAATGGTATTGGTTAGCTTTTCAATATGTATATAAACCCAAATCAGAGATACTATTGTTATTTGCTACGCTGCATGGTAAGAATATCTACAGCTTATAATAGAATTCGAATTATTTCGACATGCGAGCTTATTTCTGAAATGAGAGCAATAGAACTACCCGAATTAATTAATACATTTAATCAATATTAAAAGTTCATGACCCTGGAAATTGAATCGATTTCTAATTTTCAATGTAACACTTTAAATTGAGGGATGCTTGCCTATCAATGATATATGTTTTAAGTGGTTGATTGGAATCGAGTCGGACTGTGAATTTGAAAACCTAGCTTAATTCTTACTTTTATAAATAAACAAAATATAATTAATTTAGTATAACCATTACTTGGAAATATATCACTTTTCTTTCTAATTACAGAAAATACTATTTTCTATATCGCGGTTACAATAATATTTATTTGTTTAATAGCAAAACGAGTACGAAAGTTGGAGCCCGAGCGACAGCGAGTGTTCCAATAGTACGAGTTTTACAATGAACCTTTCTCACGTGTGTTACATACTATTTTTTTCAGCATTAAACTTGAAAATTACATTTTTACGTTTGTGATACATGAAATTTAATAATTATTTTATATAAAACAAAGGAGTTGTATTTGTAAATGCACATCACATGTCCTTGGTCGCCATGTTAAATAACATTTCCCTCACTCAATTTAGTTGTGATAGTAACCGTTACTCTCACTAGTGATGAAAGTAAATAACTTTCCTCACTAGTGAGGAGTAATGTGGAAAAAAGTGAATTTGTGTCAAAACAGTGCTACAAAGTTCAACTTTTTACATTTGTTTTTGGGGATATTTTTGTATGAACTTGTCTAGTCTATTTTTTTTTCAGTTTAGCTATCTTTGCTCATCTCATTATTGCAAGTAAAATAAATTCATTAAATTGCAAAACAATGTTATTAAAATTTAAAGATCTATAATTTTATAACATAATCTAGATAATTATGATTTTGACTATAGACTAGGACCCGCGCCTGTTTAATGAAGAATATTAAAATGAAAGTAAAAGAATGCGATATAGAAAACACACCTGCTCCAATGACCAATTGTAACATTTATTTCTCAATATACTATTCTATGCGATATAGAACTTTTGCTCTACAATGAAACAGTGTATCTCTTTCCCCTGTTAACTATTCCCAACCCAACAACAAATAACCCCGCCAATGGTCATCTCTGACCACTCCATTCCATCCTGCTGCGTCGTCGTCTGTACCCTGATCACAACAAAACAGCTAATTCCGTTTCCGGCGGTCGAGACCGCATCTACCAAACGACCGACAAACGTCTCGCAGGAAAATATGCCACATCCGATCGTTTGATCGGACGGCGCATTGGAGACTGGAGCCCGCAAACTGCTCATTGGAAATTGATAATTCTGAATGGGTTACCGCAGCGGCGGTTGGCTTGAGGAGTAGAAGATAGTTTTTGGAGAAAGTGTGTTACTCGTTAATATTTATTTATTTATGTTACGCTGTACAATAGGAACTTAATCCCAGTTACAGTACAGGGTCCGCACTCACCGAGTGAGATTCGATTTCCGGATTCGAATTCCGTATGGATATATATATATATATATATATATATATATATATATATATATATATATATATATATATATATGCCGGGAGTTTTCTTATCAGTAAACATAGGGATATATCATTACCATTGTTACAGTTAAAAAGTTTGACAGCAATACGTAAGAGCGTTTATTTTAAACGTAAACATAGGGAAAATAATATTTTCAACAATG